>JAIPUX010001232.1:27944713-27961940 GCA_020142125.1 Phrynosoma platyrhinos
CTGCCCAGAAGACGACTTTATTAGTCGTCTGCTTAGGGCCTAAGTCTAGATCAAACTTGTTTCCAGTCACAAACATTGTACTTGTGGATACTTTTATAAGGTTCTTTATAATGTTCTTTACAAATCCATAGTGAATGAAAATTATTTTTTTATTTTATTCTTTTTATACTCCTTCCTGACTCGTTTCCCCCCACACACTTCAAAAACAGGAAGTTTGGATGAAAATAACATATACTGTTATTTGTTTCACAGCTTAAAAATGAGCTTTTCGACATGTGGCTTATACATTTGTCCCTCTTTTGCATACAGTAACTTTGGGGTATAATATACAGTGCACATGTTTTCCTCTTACATGACTGTAACAGCTGTCCTTCCCTGCTACTTCTGTTTCCTCTGAAAGACACAACAAAGACTTGGGGCGAATACTAACCATCGAGAAAACACTCCATATCCAAATCAATCTATTCTTCCTTCTACAACGTAGACTCACAATACATTGTGATTTAGCAGCAGCAATTACAAGTATGCAAAGAAAAAGATCAGATACAGAACACAAGAAAATGCCCAATAACTGAATGTTATTTCAAAACAGCTATGTTAAGACACGGAATGAGATTAAGGAAGATATGTAACAAACTAAACAAACTAAACTTGCCACTATTGGGTAAATTTTCTTTGCTAAAAATGAATGTTTTACTTAGAATGTTGTTTTTATTCCATACCATACCAGCCAAAGTAACAGCAGAGGGATATATCTAAATTTATGTAGCAATGGGAAGGGATTAAATTTAACATGCTGCAAGATGAAAAGTAGAAGTGGTTTGTGGTTACCAAATTTGAAATTGTACTTGTTTGGTATAGTTGAAGGAATGGATAATGATAAGTAATAAAAAGATTACTAGGTTTGGAAGGGCACAACCTGAGGTTTGGGTGGCATGCATATTTATGGCATCAAACCTAATGTAGATTTTAATAATCACAATATGAAAATACCTTTATGGGTCTCAATACAAGAGATCTTTTTATCGAAGAGAGATATCAGACATGAAAAAGAATAGTTAAGGTACCAAAATATGTTGGTAAATTATCAAGGAGAATGCATAATGAATATGAAGAAGACTCTGCTGGGGCATAGTTTTAATGACTTTTATATTTGCCGTTGTTTAAAATATTTAAGACATAAAAATATTGGTACTGAACAAAAAAAATGATCAGAATTTGAACTGTAATTATGTACAGGTGATGAAAATGTGATAGATAAAATGTATAAACCTCTTTTCAGATTTTAAATGAAGGACAATTTGAACTATTGTATGATAAAATGGGCTAGAAATTGCAGACATATTCAAATGGAACAATGGCAAAGAATGTGGTCAAAGGGCCTAAAGTTTACATAGTATCGCAATCATAAAGAGAATATTTATAAAATGATGTATCATTGGTACATGACACGAGCAAAGTTATATAAAATGCATAAATTAATTTCAGCTGTGTTTTTGGAAATGTCAATGGCAAGAAGAGACATTTTATCACATGTGGTGGACTTGTGAAAAGGCAAAAAAGTTTTGGGTCCAAATGCATATCTATAGTTAAAACCAGAATAGCTAAAACCAGAATTATTTCCTTTCAGACTTATGAAGCAACATTTGGAGAGGAGTCATGGAAGATAATTATGGAAGCAAGATTGTTGTATGCTCAGAAGAATCAGTAGTTTTTTTTTTTAAAAAAAAAAGACTGGAAACCTTGTGTAGACTTTTGAAGAAACAATAAAACTGGTAAATTTTGAAAATGAGTATGATATAAGGCAGCTATTGGAAGAAGTGTACAATATAGTCTAGAGAGACTGGGACAGTATTACATTATATTATAGAGTATAGCTGTTGAAAATAAAGTTGGAAGTCACTATAAAGGTGAAGGTAAATGTATTCCCCATTGACAAGATTTCCAAGTTGTGTCCAACCATAGGGGGTGGTGCACATCTCCGTTACTAAGTCATAGAGCCAGTGTTGTCAGGGACTACTCTGATCATGAGGTCAGCATGATTGCACATAACACTGTTTACCTTCCCATCAAAGTGGTACATATTTATCTACTTGCATTTGCATGCTTTTCCATCAAACTTTGACTACTTCCCTCAATAATTTTAATTAATTCATCTTGGCCCACTATCCATTATCACAGCATGTGTCCCTTTGTACCTAGTTAAAAGTATAGATGAAAGAGGCTTCTGCTACACATCCACAATATTTATAGCAGAGGGTCTGTTATAGCTTGGAATGTTATTTTTAAAGGCTAATGAATTAGCATTACTTAAAAAGAAAAACATCACCTGTTCATTTCTGCTTACTCATGGAACTAGAGATGATCTTCTGTTAATTGCAGTAGATCAATACAGTGGTTAATAAAACAGCACACAGGCCTTTTCAGAAGTTAGTAACACACCATAGCCACCATTCACATTCTATTCACTGCATCTCTAAAGAAAAAAAGATCTTCATTGCAAGCAGCTATGACACTTTCTCCCTTTAGCAAGATAAGAGGCAGCTAATGTTTCTTCAAAGCTTTTCAAAGAGAAGGTGAGAGGGGCTGTCAAGAGATGTGGAAGAAGGATCCATCACCTTTATTAATAAAACAATTAAAGGATCAAAGACACTCTCCCAAAATGTTTAGAACCTGTTCACCTGTGAAGCAGGCAAAATGGTGAAGACAACCAGCAGCTTCATATTGGCATAGAAAAACCTAATCCTTCCTTTTAGGGCAAAGTGCCTTATAGATTTCTATAAAAGCAAATTGATTCAAGTGGAGGACAGGATTATGCTTATTCGTGATGTTTCAAGCAACGTACTGTGTCTAGAAATTCAAGAGACAATTCTCATAGGCATCCAGCAATACTTCAGCTTTGCTGCTATGTAATATGGCCCTTAGTGTACAATTTAACTCAGCCTCTCCAATTTCTTCCTAATCCTGGCTGAGTTTCAGTCTCCCAAAAACATACTAATCCGACAATTGCAGGAACAATCCATGGCCAGAACAAAGGCAAATGGTTGCACCCCACCCCTCTATTCCACATACAGGTTCTGAACGAACTGGCAGTTGAAACTTACTTCAGCACAGGTGACAGTATGCCAAATTTCATTACAGTGGTGGGCAACAGGCTAACTTAAGAGACACACTATACTAGGCAGGATGTATATCACCCACAGCTCCATGGTTCAACACTTCATAGTCCTGTACCTACCTCCTCCCCAGCACCTGAGACGGTGAATGCACCACTGGTCAGTGTAAGAGGGGCGCTCCCAAAAAGCGATACAAGGACTCCCTGAAACAACATCTCAGGCTTGGCCAAATTGAACACCAACAATGGTCCACCCTAGCCTCACATCGGGAGGCATGAAGATGCATTATCCACAATGCTGCAGCCTTATTTGAGAAGTCGCGCCGAATAAGTCTCGAAGAGAAACAACAACACAGAATCACAACCCGGAAACATCACCCAAGGAGATCTTCTGCTGTGCTTTCTGCAACCAGACTTGTTTATCTCGGATTGGCCTTTTTAGTCATCAGTGCGCTTACAAAAAGCATGGGATGAGTCCTTCCTGAATCTTGTTTGCGAAGAAAAGCCAGAGAATTCAGAAACAGAGAAAGTGTGACCTGCTGACCACATACAGTCCTAGTTAGCATTTTATGCATCCATTTATTTTTCAACTAGTAAGTGAAAATAATTATTCATTCATTAACAAAACATCTGAGATCCTGCATAGTCACTAGGCAATGACAGAGTTCTATACTCATTATAGGCATTGCTGATACTACCCCTAAAAACCTACCTCTTAAACTAGACTGAAATATTTTTGAGAAGCTGCATATAGGGGACCAGGGAATGATGACTTCAGTGCTCTCTCAATCATGGAACATGTTGCACATGTTGAGATGAGGATCTGCAGTCTCTTGTCTAAATATGTTGCATTATTAGGAGATCCCAAGCCCTTCACCGCAGCATCTTGGAAACCCTTCACATTCAGACATATTCAGTCATTATCGATCATAAATATGAGTCCCCAAAATTACAAGATTGTAAATCCAGTGTAAAATCTCATAAATACTAAACAGGGTGCCAGCTGTTTTGTGTGTGTGTGTGTGTGTATTTAAGTACTGACATTTATACAAATATCACAATACAAAACTCCAATCAAAATGCATATGAAGATATGTCAAGGAGAACTTCTCTCATACATAGCACCACCTGTATTAGTAAACATGATATAGAGGTGTGATGGCAAACCTATTGCATGCCAGCCAGAGATGGCATGAGAAGCCATTTTTCTGGGTACATGGAGGGTGGAGAGGAAGAGGCATGCACCTGTTCCTCCTCCTTCCTGGCTGTCCCAGGTCTTCAGCTGCCTTTCCAGAGGCAGCTGAAGGCAGGGGATGGCACAGAGAGAGGAGGAGGAAGAGGTGCACACCTCTTCCTCCCCACCCTCCACATACCCCCCTTACTCCCCTAGGTCTTCACCTCTCTCCAGAGAGGCAGCTGAATGCCAGGGAGGGTCTGGAGGAGGAAGAGCAGGAGCACCCTGGAAATCCTGCCCCCAGAAGGCAGAAGTCTTGCCCCCAGCATCAGATAACACCCTAAAAGCTCCTAAAAGGTTCACCATCACTGACAGAGAGAAATGCATTATACCAAGGGGCACTACATGCAAAAATAGGCAAGACTGCATCAAAAATGTGTACATTAATAGAAATAAGCATGAAAATTCAAACACAATTGCTTTGGATGTCCAAACAAACAGAGAGAAAGAGAGGGAGAAATGAGGGAGAGAGATGTAGAAATGTAGAGAGGGAGATGTAGAAATGGACCAGAGCTTTAAGACTGGGAAGAAATCGGAAACAGTAAAACTGCAGTTGACAGATCCATCTATCCCAAGTTTATTCCACTTCTGTTTCAGATACTCAGCTGCAGGGCACTTTGTTAGCTTTTCCCAAGTGGAAGCAATAGTGACAGGGGAGTTAGGAGAGAAAGTGGCATATTTGAACGAGTTTTCTGTTGTCTGCTATGCTTATCTGGTGGCTCAATTACAGGATACTTATACTACTTTGTTTTATCCATTTCAGACTAATTTTCTCCCTCACTTGAGTGCTCTATTATAACTTTATTGTTTCTCTTAAGCCATGACCCCAGCATGTGGGTGTGGGTTTACTTCATAGCCACCAACCATCTACAGTATCATTCTTTATTTCCATCAACAAGAAACTAGGCTTTATAGGTGGTGCTCTTCTCTGCTTGATAGAACCCAATGGGTTGTATGATGTAAGGCTGTGAAATGGATTTGTTTCAAACCTGAATGAAGAAATCTTGATAACAGTCTCTGAATGTTCACAAAGGTGGAAGGATGATGGGATGCTCAAATGCCTTCCAACAAGACACGGTGTGATTCCTCCTGCCTTCACTGCAGCAACACACACTTGAAATGCCAACAAGCTCTACAGATGCTGAGTTTATTTTAGTCTACGAGTGAGGGAGACGTCTGCAAAAATATCTCCAAAACTAACCCTGCAGCATCTGCAGAAAAAAAGTTACCTGCCACTGTTTCACCCTGACCACCACCAGCATGGATCACTGAAATAAGCATAAACTCAAATTATGTACAAGCATAATTACACAGCCAACCTGTTCCCGCCTGTATTGTTACATCATATGTTCTGAATTAGTGAAGTATAATTTTCAGTGCACTGGGAAAAGAGCAGCCTGTGCTTCCAGCTTCCAGTCATATTTAATAAAACTTAAGTTCTTTTTGTGAATGAGCAGCAGGCTCTGGACTCTTTCAAAATTAGCCCACAGAGAACAGTTGCAACATTCTTCACACTTGTACAAGACAGCAAGGAGTTCCAGGAAACCAGCAGGGAACAACCCTAGTCCACCATCACCACCACCACCACCATTTTGATAATATTTGAGTAAAACAATACTGCAAAGATAGTAAAAACTGCTAAAAACTTTGGGAGAGGGTCATAATTATTTGCCAATAGAAAAATGATTGTTTAAAATTAGCAGCATCAATGTTATGGATACCAAGAGTGACAGAACCTACAGGTGTACAGTGTTTTCACTATTGATACAAATTGAATCTGAAAATAGCAATTTATTCACCAAATCAAATGAATGACTGCACTGCAGTTTCCCCTCATTCATCTCTCATTTCCCAGCTCGCTATTCTTAAACACTCTGCTGCATTTGATTTTATTGCACACTTTTTTCTTGACTGCTGGAGCTTTTCAGAAAAGGTAAGTTAAAGAGGGGAGGAGTACAAAAGATGATTTACAAACTTTTTTCTTTCTTTAAGCAATAAGCATTCTCTCACATATACATATATCTATACATTAGACACTCTGTATTCATAGATTTCCATCCACAGATTCAGCCATCCATAACTTGATTAAAGAAAAATTCAAATAGCAAACCTTGATTATGCCATTATTATATAAGGGGCGCCATTTCACTACACCAGTGTATAACATGGAATTTGACCCTCCATAGACTTTGGTATCCTTGGGGAGTCCTGTGGGAGAGGAGACCACAGAAGATACAAAAGGCCTACTGTGTTTTGTGTAATTTCATGAGAACACACTAGTGCTTAAATGAAAAAAGGACTTCACACATGCATATTCATTAGATGAAACTGGAAACACATACACTATCATTTCTTTCAGAGCTAGTGCAGTATAGTGTTTTGAGGGTTGGACTATGACTCTGGGGACCAGGATTCAAATCCTTGCTCAGCCACAGAAACCAAATGGATGACCGTGGGCAAGTCATATTTTCTCAGTCTCAGTGGAAGGCAAAGACAACCCCCCTCTGAACAAATCATTCCAAGAAAATCTCGTGCTTCGGGTGCCATAAGTCAGAAACAACCTGAAAGCACACAGCAACAAATTATTTATACCCTAATTTTATGTTATACCTTTCCGCCAACTTAAGGATCCTAGGTATTTTGACCCATTCAATTACTGAGCAATAGCATGTACATTCCTATGCCACTTATCAGTGAACTCAACACTCTCTAAGTGGTTTACAATCTGTAAGCTAATTGTCCCCAACAATCTGGGGTAAAACTGATTTTACTGACCTACAAAAGGATGGAAGGCTGAGTCAACCTTGGAGCCCTCTGGGGTCAAACTCTAAACCTTGTGGCAGGGGTGGGAAACATTTGGCTCTCTAGAAATTTTGGACTTCCATTCTAAGAAGCCGTCATCAGCATGGCCACTGATATTGTATGGTACAGAATTTGTGGTTCAAAATTTCTGTAGAGCAAATGTTTCTGTAATATTACTCCAGTTCCACAGTTTGGAAGGATCCATGGAAAACAGGAAAAGAAGAAAAAAATTGTTCTATCCCTAGGAACTACAATTCTATAGACAGAGGAAGGATCTCTTGATTTGCACTTTCCCCTTCATGGGCAAGTTTAGCTCTATTTATCTTTATTTTGTTTTCTTTTGTGAGTGGAAAAGTAATTCTTCAGAATATAGATCAGGAATGGGATTCATGCAGCCTTCCATATGTTGTTGGATTTCAGCTCTCAGCACATCATTAGCAATGCTGACAAGGGCTGCTGGACCTTCAAGAACATCTGGAGGAATGCACGAGTCAAATTTTGTTTGCCATTTTACACCCCACGGTATGCGCACACACATATCTTCAGAAACAGTGGAAATCAGACAGAGAAAACTGAAAGCTGAGGATGTATGTTCTAGAATGGTGAACATTATAGCAACCAAAGAAACAGGGACTGATAATGATAGGAAGTAACTGATTTACAGAATTCTGAATTTTCTGGCTGTATATTTCCAGAACAGAGCTTAGTCAGTTTTGTACTGTAACATTCAAAATGATCTAGCCAAGATGGCCATCAGCAGCAGTATCATGTCTATCTGTATGTTGTTGGCAGCATGAGCTTTTGTAGACATCAGTCTACTTCCTCAGATGTATTTGCTGGAGTGGAAGCCAGGTACAGAAATATATATGCCATTGGCATGTGATGATGTCAATTCAAATTCAAAATCCTTTGTGTATGGAACTGAAGTTTCAGGTCCAGTTTTAACGATAGTCATTAGTACACAAAGGCATGGGAAACTGTCACCAAGGAAAGCTGTTCAGAAATTGCCCCTGCAATGGGAACACCTAACTGCTCCCAGCACCCCAAATCCCCTTGGGACTCCTGATCCTGTGCTCCACAATACAGGAAACCACGCCCACCAGATCCACGGCCCATATTACCACCTCCAAAAGTTGTGACAGCCCACAAGAACCCATAACCAAATTAGAGGGAAGGAAGGAGGGGGAGACCCAGACTGGAATGGCGTTGGCCACCCCAGCCACATGGCCTTAAATAGACCCAACATCCAATCACGGCCAATGCTAGGCAGAAGTTTTACCCTTCCCCGGCCTCCCAACCAATCAGGGAGACTGCTACCATAGCAAAGGGGGGAAGGGCTTCTTGCCACAAAAGCCACTGGGACTTGTAGTCCCAATCCGGGCCCGGGAATCGCTCCCAGGGCATCCCGGGAGCAAGCCTAGTCCCCAGATGGGCCAAGAGAGCCCCTGAGGCCCGACCATTTCTCCTTCCCGGGTGATTCGGGTGGCTGCATTTCTCACCGTAAAGACTGGATGGATGAGAAGAGAGCTACAGTAAATCATAGCTGTGTGATGTTGGGGGAGGCGACCCAGGGACAGGTAAGGCTACAAAAATGTGTACATATCAGGCAAGAATTAAAGTGTTTGTTTGTTTAATTTCTATCCCACCCTGCTCCCTAAAAGGGACCCAAGGCGATTCACAATATAAAACACATTAATACAACATTTTAAAAAACAATTAAAATAACTTAATTAAGACACTACACAACTAAAATGTAAAACATACAAAAGTTACAAAACATAATCTAAAACAGGGGTAGGCAACCTTTCCCCTTTAAGGGCTGAGGGACTTCAGCTCCCAGAAGCCTCAGCCATGTTGGCTAATAGTCCCATATTGGTCAATAGCTTCTGGGATTCTGGGAGCTGAGGTCCCTCAGCCCTTAAAGGAGAAAGGTTGCCTACCCCTGACCTAAAACAACAACAACCCCAAATAAACCAGGCTTGCATGAATTTAAAAATGCTTTTTAAAAAGCTTGCTTGCACAGGAATGTTTTTAACTGTCAGCAAAAGGCCAGCAGGGAGGGGGCCAGCCTAGCCTCCTGTGGAACTCCCTTCAATAGAGTGGGAGCAGCTACCAAGAAGTACAGTATTAACTCTTATCAAAAAAAGGAACCATCTCATTATCTAAGAGTGGTAAAAGCTTAGTCCATTCTGGGATAACCTAAAAGAAGCAACAACCCTCTCTCCCCAATTGGCTCTCATTTGAAGGGAAGTGCCAAAGAACTGCTGCCATGGGCTGCTGCTATTTTCCTGCCAAGGCATCCAAAAAGAGCAGACGTGTGCCATGCATGGAAAGTAGAATGGGTTGGTGCTGCTTTTAGGTTCTCCTGGGATGGACTAGGCTCTCGCCTTTTGCCATTCTACTCAAAGAAGGGAATGGTTCCTTCATTTGATATCAGTTAAAGTGCAGTACTTAGGTTGTTCTGTGGATAAGCTGATCCATGTTTTTGGGGTTGATTTTTTAAAACTAAAATTTCTGCACTTATACAAGAGTATATAGAGCATGCTTTTCCAGTGACACAAATGCCAAAGGTTCTAACTTCAATCAAATTCATCTGAAACCATAAGGAGAATGCATCAAGGACTTCTGTTCTTGAGGAGATTCCTATTCATGAGAAACTTTATAACCTTCAAAAGTTCTGTTGCTTCCCATAGCACTGCATGCTATACATAGTTTTTAATTAATAAAAACTAATATACATCGTTTTTAATTAATAATAACTAATTTATTCCTCTTAAAAACCAAAACATCCCAGTGTTGTACTCCTCATGGTCCCCTTCCTATCCATGTCCACTTTTAGGTATTTAGGTTTCAGAGTCTTGGCACTGTGGCAGAGACAGACACATACTTTTATTATTATATATACAGCATACTGATGTCTGAGGCTCAAAGAATAATGGCTTGTTTAATGCCAACCCTGCAAAATCTGCTATCTAATCTCTCTCTCTCTCTCCCTCCCCCCATCTTTATGCATTAAAAAAGTGCCTGCAGAACTGTAACAAAGTACTTCCCAAAATAACTACCACCAAATTGGGAACTGGAAAGCTGAAAAGACTCTGGGCTGTCTGACAAAAATGCACACTGGGGAGAACAAGCTACCATTTCAAGGAAGGTAGCAGCTTAGCAACCTCCAAAAGAAAGAAAGTTGAGGAGTTCTATGGTGCTGAGCTGATATACGTGGTGGATTAATAGCTCACCTTGTCAGAGATCAAATATGAGAATGTTCATACTGGGCATCCCAGGCTTGCTGGGACTTGAGTTTGTTGCTATGGTTACTTTGGTATGGTGACATGAAGCCCACAAGGAAGCAAGTAGAAAAAGAAAGGGTAGGAATAAGGATGGCTTATAGTTTCTCTGAATTCACGTGGACTTTATTCACCAAGGGCTTTCAGGAAGGAAGAAGGAAAAGCATTCAGCAAGTTGAGTGATGATTCTGTCCCAAGCATATTGTTAAACAGCTACTATGCACATCACTTCTCCAACAGAGCTGCTTTTTCTTACTGATGCGGCAGCTTTCCAGTGACTAAGCGATTTCAGCAAGACAATCACGCTCCAGAAAGCTTCATGAGCTGCTGAGTCATTTTGACTCATCTGAATGGAAAGGGATGACTTTCACTCTCTTGATTTAATTCAACTAAGAACAAAAAGGACAGTTTATGCAGTCAGCAGTTAAAGCAGCAGCAGAATGTAATGAAGTCTTTTTTTAAAAAAAAAAAAATCAGAAATATGTGGGGGAGAGTATAAAAATCTGTCACTTTTATGTTTACTGCATCTCCCAGACTCCTCCCAGCATTCTCATGCCATCCAATTTCTCCATTGGGCTGGAAGTCTCTTCCCCCACATCCTTATTTGCATGGAAATGCATGCATGCTTTGCTATGCACTAATTTTCCCAATGTGTAACATTTTATGCATTTTCCCACAGAGTAAAGTATGTTTATGTAAATTTGCATAACTACATTTTTATCTATGTATAATTTACTTGTGTATAATGCAAAAAGGGAAAAAAAAAGAATTTGATAGACATCCTTTTTTCCTGATTAAGAGAAACCAATGTATACACAGATAGCTGTTTTATTGTTAGCCTCAGAAAGCATGAATTCATTAAAAAAAAGTTAATGCTAATTTCCTTTTCATTCCTAGTGAAGGTTGATATCAAAGTTGAAATGAAACAGTCCAGAAAAAGAAAAGGAAAAGCTTTGTCATTTGATTTGGCCACTGAATGGCCCACATGCATCAAGGTAAAGCACATCATTCTAGGCAGCAGAAAACAGGCAGTCTATCTCTGAATGGCACATCACGTTTGTTTAAAAATGTTAACCATGGGATGGGGGATTATTCATTTGTGACATTCCACTTTAGAGAATAAAATATTTTAGATTAGCTGACTGTACAGTATAAACTTGCCTTCTTCCTCTTCCAAAATGCCAAAAAGATTACAGAGTGCATCATTCCCTTTTTAGACACTTGATAGATGCTTCATTGATAGAATTTTTTTTTTTAAAAAAAAAAGTCTAATTTAATACTATTCTTTTGCAGAAGAGTGACAAATGCATATTGACATACAGCTCAAGAGCAGTGTGTTCGGGAAAGAATGGGCTAGTATTTGTACTGTAAGTACTCCATGGTATCTAGTTTGCAGTATAGCATGGAAGAAAGTGTGTCACATATACTGTTCTCAAGAGAGAGCAGAGACATGTACACAAGAGTAATGGTGATTATTGCTGTTTGCCTGCTGTGCTATCAGAACAGGCTGCTATTAAGTGCAGGTCTCTCTCCCCCCCCCCCCCCCCTCTCTCTTTCTGCTTCTCTCTGATTTAGGAATCCATATTATCTTATCACACTGTCTGGTCCTTTCCCCCCCTTAGCACATTTTTGCTAGAGTACTGGTAAGAAAAGATAAAAATGAAGAAATGAGCTGGGGGGGAGGAGGGGGCAGAGGTGCTGAAGTGCACTTTTCTCTCTATAGTATAATGCATGTTCTTTTGGAAAGAAAGGGACTGTCTTCACCGATTCACTAGAAAAGGGACTTCATGATGAGAACAGAAAATAGAAAAGGTCAGTGTGTTGCCTGAAAACTGCCCTGGAATTTCTCAGCCAGCATCCTTATCAGATCAGTCTAAAAAGATCCTCTGGTAGCAACAAGAATTTGCATCAGCATACTCTTTAGAATATATATCCGTAGCATGGAAAGTCAAGTTTGGAGAGATAATGAAGCACTGCATTGAGACCCAAATGTTTAAACAGTTTCTCTTTTTAGCATCCCTTTCATGTCTGTCAGAATGACAAAATAAATGCAGAGAAGGAAGAGGAAGAGATGGGTGTGGCTTGTTATTAATGTAGATGGGCAACTTGGCAATCAACTACATTGAAAAACAACTTAGGTTCAGTGTATATAATAGGACCTTAGAATTGTCCAAGCCATTATATTCCCCATCACCATGCATGGATGTGGGAGCTGGACAGAAAGAAAGCTGACAGAAAGCAAGTCAACTCATTTGAGATGTGGTGCTGGAGAAGAGTGCTGAGTATACTGTAGGCAACCCAAAAAGCAAACAAATGGGTACTAGAACATGTCAAGCTTTAACCACTCTTTGAAGCCAAGATGATTAAATTGAGGCTGTTGTACTTTGGCCACATTATGAGAAGGTATGATTCACTGGAAAAGATAATAATGCTAGGAAAGATAGAAGACAGCAGAAGGAAACGAAGTCTGCACACCAGATGGACAGACTCAGGCAAGTCACGGGCCTGAATCTACAAGATCTAAGCCAGGGGTAGGCAACCTGTCCCCTTTAAGGGCTGAGGGACTTCAGCTCCCAGAATCCCAGGAGATATTGGCCAACATGGGACTATTGGTCAACATGGCTGAGGCTTCTGGGAGCTGAAGTCCCTCAGCCGTTAAAGGGGAAAGGTTGACTAGCCCTGATCTAAGCAGAACTATGGAGGATAGGAGACCCTGAAGGGCTAACTCAAAGGTAGTTAGCAGCAACAAAAATAGGAGTTTGAGGCTTAGGAAATCCAGCTTCTATTCCCCACTGAGCATCCCTGGCCTAGCTACTCTCTCTTAGCCTGAACTACATCATCTTGTTGTTAAGAGAATAAAGTGAGATAAGAAGAGTCATGCACACCACCCTGAGCTCATTGAGCAAAACATGGGATTTTAAAAAAAATTACTTTAAAAGCTTTTTCTAAATAAATAAATACATAAATAAATAAGGCTCTGTTGATGACAGATTTCTGAGTAAATATGGATAAGATGGAACTGAACTTTTTGTGTTCGGATTCAGCTGGGGTAGTCTGGAGCAAAAGAAGGCAATATTTTGGCAGAAGAGGAATTTCAGCAGGTGTAGCTTCATGATGAATATCACCTGTTGAAGTTCCCTCTTCTACAGACTTATGAGACCTGTTCCTTCAGTCACCACAGATTCAACTTTTGGTGTCCTTCATTGTTTTGATTGTAATAACCAATGTAAAAAAAATTGTAACAAAAATGATATTAACATTTTTCCCCTGAAGGTACTCTATGATACCATGTGCACAGATGGTGTTCTATGGATGTTAATAATCATTTTGCTTGCCAAAGGAAGCAGAATGAAAGAAAAACCTTTGCAAGAGCATTATTTTCTTTGGGATGATAAACTGCAATTTTTGTTTGGGAGGGGGAAACTGCTGAAAATCACATTCCTTAATAAAATAATGGATTGGTGTGCAACAATATAAGTGATGTGAACTTTCATAATATATATTCATTTATTTAAAAATAATCTAAACTGTCTTTTATCCATACAGTTACAGAGGTGTGTAAAATATAAAGGCAATTTTGAATCCTAATTTTTTTTGGGGGGGGGGAAGTGGGATACAAATAATAATAAAAATAACAATGTTGTTGCATGGCAATGCTTCTGGATTTTGTCTTGGGTACAAAACACACTGCAGAAATAATCCAGTTTGAGACCACTTTAACTACCCTGGCTCAGTGCTAGGGATCCTGGGAACTGTAGTTTATTGCATCACCAGAACTCTCTGTCAGAAAAGGGTAAGCATCTCACAAAAATACAGTTCCCAGAATTCCTTAGCATTAAGCCAGGACAATGGTGTACCCACCCAGGGTATCATCCTGTGGAGGTGAGGTGGGGCTTATTGGGACAGGGCTTCTGAGTGGTGGGACTTCTGGAGGTGAGGTCACATGGCATGACTGGGAGAAACGGCCATGCTGCCAGTCTGGGAAGCCTGCTAGAGCCCTGTGCTGGCTGGGAAAAAAGGTGGTGCAGGCTGGGGAAATGGTTGCATGCCACTTGCCTGGGCTGGAGACATCCCCAAGGTCCGAAACAGCCCCAAGGGACAACCACGTGTCACCCTCTCACCTGTGATGTCACTTCCCCTTGTCTGTGGTGTCACTCCCCTGCTGGGGTATCACCCGGTGCGGTCCGCACCCCCATACCCCCCCCCCAGAATGCTACTGAGCCAGTGCAGCTAAAGCAGTCCCAAACTAGATTACTTCTGCAGTGTGTTTTGGACCTGGATCTACCTTTTAATATCAGCTATGGACAAAATAAGTAACAGCTATGCAGAAACAACTTGCTAACCTCTCATCCTATATTTTGCACATATGAAAGAGAAAGTCAACGAGAAAAAAAGAAAAAGAAAAAGAAATTATCATATTGATCCCAATTCAGCATTCAAATCTATGGACATAAGTTTCATCTGACACAGTCAACTGGTATTAACATTCCAGACAAACATAATTCTTTATAATATCTGAACCATTTCTACCCCCACCCATCTTCTCTGCAATATATCTGAGTACTGAACTTTATTTTGCTTGCCTACAGTTCCCCAGGGTTCTAGCACTATGATGTCAGTCACTTCAAGTGATTAAAATGGTTACTTAAGTTATTATAGACCCGAGGACAAACTGTTGGAGAAAAGTAATTCTATTTAGAATTGGCATAGATGCCCTTGCGCACTATTTAAAGGGCAGGGTTTCATCTATCCAAAAAGGCGGAAAAGAGCAACAAGCAAAGCAAATACAAGTGACAGTAATGTTTAAGTGGGGCAAAGCTTGCAGAAAGATCTGCACACATACATGGAGTGTGAGTGAGTTTTCTAATTAGCCTCCAGAATTGTAGCAATAAAGTTGTTGAAACAAAGGTGATAAAAACAGAGATCAAACATATATGGGAATTTCAAAGCTGTTAATTTTAGGAGAGATTGTTATATGGTAAGCAAACATAAACTATTTCAATATTTTAATTATATCTGCATAACAGTTTTAGCATAAATGTACTTCAATGCCCCGTAAGTAATTTTGGCCTTCTAGATCTAACATAATACTAGAGTGTTGTTGTTGTTTCACAATTTCTGATATTCATTGGTATATAGATATTCATGCAAATCCTACAGCAGCATCCAGCATGTTAAGATACACCAGTGGATTTCCTTCTTTCTCCTTACACCATCTCCACATGCAGTCTGGTTGTGTGTGACTGTGTCTGTGTGTTCTTAATCATAGAATCTGTCAAGGATTTACTCCTCTTTTTGTGAGTGTGTATATTTCAAGTAATACATATTACTTGCACACATTCCATTCATTAGCTAAAACATATCTGTGCAGTGATTGTATGCAAATTTGTAATATGTGCATTTATTAAACACAATTTTTAAAAGGTTTCTATTTTATCTGATGTTTCCAAAAATATCCAACAAATGTCCAGAACACAAAGCCTGGAATGCAAAGACCCCAAAGTCCACGCAAAATGTCCACAAGAGCAGATTCATTGCAAATTCTCAATTTCATACATATGACACACATTAATATATTGTACTACCTGTTTCCCTGTCTATTGTTACTCAAGAGATAGTAGGGGATTAATTTTTAAATCAAACTTTTGAAATTTAGCATAATTTAATCCCTGCTTCTCTCAGTCAAAAATACAAAGATATGTTAAAAGGTCCACCCAGTACACAATCTTCTTTCTTATGGTGACATGTCAAAGTTTACTTGCGGTCCCTAAGCAAGCATAAAGGCTATAGCCCTCCCTCAGTGTTCATCCTGCACAATTAGTTTTCACTAAAACTTTGAAGTAATGAGTTATAAGTAACAATTTTACCTGCAGCACATTAGTGTGTGTGTGTGTAGCGGGGGAGGATATTACAGTTTTCCTAATTAACATGGCCACTAGTAATGACATTACTTCTCATCATTTACTTTTTACTTCTATTCATTAATGGGGGGTGCAAAATATTTTGAGGATCATTTTAAATATCTTTCCATGCTGTTTTTTTCCCCCAGTGGCAATTTCATATCAAATATGTACTCTCAATATATTCCACCTGGTGTATTTGGGTCCAACTATGCAATTGATTAGATCACAATACTTTGCATTCATTAGGCATGGCTCATTCAAGCCTGAATAATCCTTCCAAGATTCCTGTAAATGTTCTTATCCTCACATTACTGATGTGCAACAGTGGCTGCAAGAATAGAAGCCTGTGTAAAGCCCTTAAGTAGTTCATGGATAGAACAGAGATTTGATCTAGTAACTTCCTATTTAAACCTTACATCTTCTGAATATGGAAAAGAACCAAATGTTTCTTGCCTGTGCTCCTCTCAAATAAACTTGTTTCTGCCTAGCTGTTCTTTTTACAATGGGAGGTGGCACAGCCAAGACCCCATAAGAACAACAGAAAAAGACAGTGTTTGGATAAACCCTAGGCAGGAAAATGTTCAGCATATGCTTGACCTATGTGTTAGCTTCCATTCACTCTCCTCAGACTTCCTAGTGTAAGAGAAACATTATTCCCATTTTAAAATGTGGATCTGCTGCCATTGTATCTTAGGGCACACTGCACACCTGACTGCATGGCACGTAGCATAAGGGTGCTCCATTGGTGCAGCATGCACACACGCTGTACTAAAGGGGCGCAAAAGAGTTGCTGCCACGGTGACTCTAAGGGTGGCTTTTTGCCACCCCAAAAAGGAGACACATTTGCCAGCTCTTTCGGGAGCAGCAAAAACGAGGATTGGGGCCATGG
>JAIPUX010001232.1:27962073-27973583 GCA_020142125.1 Phrynosoma platyrhinos
AACCACCCTTCCTCCAAGGAATTGACCATTTTATTTTCACAAGCTCCCTGTGAGATAGGTTAGGTGGAGAAATAGTGATTGGCTCAGGACTATCCTATGAGCTTCATAGCTGAGGCTGAACTGAGGTAAAACAATCCAAGGAATTCACCCCCTATCTTTCTACATGGTGTTGTCTCCTAAGGAACCAAGTTACAGAACAGAGACTCAAGGAGAGATGTAAGGAAAACCTTATCCCAGGACAGGCAATCCTGCTGCATTTTTGTACCAGTAAATGAGTACAACTAGGACTCCAAGCAAGAAGATCACTGGCATCCCTTCCCACTTTATTAAACTTTTGAACAACGTGTTTTTATTCACACTGTTAATCAACTCCATGACTCTAATGTAGGGATGTTTAAAGATCTTGTTCACATTTGAACCAACCAGATTTGCCACATATGCCAACTGGAAGACCATTATCCTTCAGTCTTTGCCATTTCCAGGTGTGTTTTGTTGTTGTTGTTGTTTTGAGCAAAAACAATAAGACAAAATGCTTACCTGATCTTAACAAGTATATATACATAATTTGAAATTATAGATGCATAGAAATAGGATTTTTGTGAAAAGGTACATATAAAAGTGGGTATTTTCAGTTTTTAAAAAAATCACATATTGGAGTACAAATGGAACATTGATGCATGGCCATGCACACCTGTGCTCCCAGCATTTTAAGTGAAAATTATTTACATTGTGTCTGTTTGTTTGCTTGCTACAATTATATTCAACTTCTACATTGAGCTCAAGGTAACATTCATGGAGCTCAAGGTAACATTCAAGGTGCTCAAGTTAGCATTCTTTCTTTCTTTCCGCTTTCTCCTCACAATGGTATGACATGATGAAAGTGACTCATTCAAGGTCCACCAGTGAGATGTGACTCAGTAATGACCCAAAAGCGGGTTTCCCAAAATTCACTCAAAGATGCTAACCACCACCCCACACTACAGTGGTTAGAAATCATTTGTTGTTCTGGCTGTTCAGTGGACAGCCAAGATGTCAGTTTGGGATCTCCTTATACACTAGATATCTCAGGTGGTTGGGTCAACTGCCTGTCCTAAATCCAGACTTGTGACAACTCTATTTACACCTGATGGAAAGATGCTGCTGAATTATGCACATTAACGTAAGGGGACTGCCAATAAGTGCTGGCATCCAGGTTCTGCATCACTCAAGAGTCACAGCAGCTAGCTCCCTCTGTGTATGCATGCCATGGGCACACATGAGCCATAAAGGGCATAATTAATTTCCTTATTTTACACAAGCCATTTTCTTGCCCTGCCACAGAGTTTGGGAACTGCTAGTATAAACCACATTACCTTTAGCAGATTGTAAAAATGTCATAGTCAGCTGCAGCTAAATGAATTTCCATTTGTTTTCCAGCCAGCTAAAGCCATGCAGCTTCTGAACCTGCTAATCGGATAGCCTGACCCCTGATAAGTCAACTTTATAATCAATATACTTGCTGCCTTTTTTTGCTTCAGCTCTTAGTGGCACCTTCTGATTAATATCTGCCTTCCAGGAGAAGGATATGAAAATGATATCATGCGTAAATAGCTTGAACTGCCACGCTAATACAGGACATTGAACTACCTGAGGGAAAAAGGCTAAAATCAACTAGAGTAGATAAATGTCAGTTCCTGGTTTTGCATGTGTGCACATTGATGGGCAGTTTGGATGTTATGCTTAAATTATAAGGGATCATAATTTTGATTCCTTCCTTTGCTGTGAATCTGCTAGGGCTCTCCCCCCTCACCCGCTCACGGAAGATTCAGATAAAATATGTGATCATTCTCTGCCAAAGCTCTCAATTCTTCTTTGGTGTAGGCAGCAGGGTTTATGTGATAAAATTTTAATGATCATGGACCTGCATATCAATGTGAGGCACCAGCATATTTTCAATAATGCTCCCACGTCTGTGAGGACTGGCACCAGGTGATCTTCCTATAACAAAATCCCCTACAAGTCCTGAGAGGCCAGCTTAGTGGAGATAGTGGCAGCTCCTGTGAAAGCTCCATTATCATGCAGCTGTTGTCTGGATGAAATGGAGATTTATGAATCTCTCTGCCAAGAAACTATATTATAGGCTTTAAATTAAAAATGGGGGTTTAACTCATACCAACTACATCTTGGAAAGTACTGGTCCAGCATTACACCATTCTGCTTCAGAAGATGCTGTAATACAAAACCTATTCCCCCTGCAGACATACACACACACTCCATCTCTCTCACAGAAACCCTTACAGCCACTATTACACAATCTCAGGTTGAGGGAACTTCTTATGAAGCTTCAGTTTAAAATATGCATGTGATGTAAACTGTCTTAAACATGTAGTTATATGTACATTGAATTTCCAGGACATGCTGTTGCCAGATGTGAAAAACACAAAATGAGTGTGCCGTCTACCCTACTTCATTCTACAAAAGATCCTTACTTTGGCTGCATCCACTACAGAAAGAATCCAGTTTGATACCATTTTAATTTTAAGTTTTGGGAGACTTTTAGCTTTCTCTATCAGAGAGTTCTGGTGCCCCACCAAACTACAGTTCCAAAATTTCCATAGCACTGAGCCATGGGTATCAGCTTAGATTATTTCTGCAGTGCAGACACAGCCTTTGACAGTGGAAAGAAGATTATGTTCTCCAGTTCAGGTGCAGGCAGTAGGACAGATTAGGAAATGCAGGGAAGGTCACTTGGCTAGAATTGATCTCCAGCACTTCATTGTTCCCTACCATCTTTCCATAGCATCAGTTGTGTAAGGATATTGCCTGCCTGTGCTAGGGCCAGTGCTGGATATATTGATCCAAGACCACCTCAATTACTTTAAGTAGCATCTACCCAAAGGTTTAGCCAGTGAGGAGGGAATAAGGGCATTGCCATTAACTAACATTTGTCATTTCAGCAACTTAAAAATTCAGTTGAGCAATTAGAAATCCAGTTTAGGCATCAAAAGAAAAGGGCCCAGCAAAGTTAACAGCATGGTAGATGTAAGAGTTCAGGGTGTGAATGACTTTCAGTGTCTTGCTTTATGCAATGCTAGCAGTTTGCACACTGAAGGAAATTTTCATTCGGGCAGGCAGAATTGTTTATCCCTCTCCTGTAGCTATACCTCTACCCCTAGCACTGGGAAATGCTATGGGAAGTACTTCTGTGCCTTCTGTGGAGCCCTTTCCTTTAGCATTCTGAGGGACAACTAATGGAACAGCATTTCCACCTCATTCAAACTTCTCTCACAGGACGTTTGGTGGGAAGGAGGTTAGGACTGTACTCTCAGACTAAGGGCCTTTGCAGACTGCCAGAAATGGTGCAAATTGAGTCCACTTTAAGGGTTATGGTTAGTGCTAGGGAATCATGGGAATTGGTTTTTTTTTTTTTTCTGAGACATTGAGCCTTCTCTGTCAGAGAGCTCTGGTGCCACAATAAACTACAGTTCCCATGATTCCCTAACCCTAACCCTTAATGTGGACTCAGTTTGCACTATTTCTGGCAGTCTGCAAAGGCCCTAAAACCCTATGCAAAGACAAATAATAATTCTCTTCACTATTATATAAATAAATTGTCTGTCAGAACAGTTGGAAAGGGGGAGAAAAGAATATGATCCACAAAAAATTGGGATCTGGCTGATCCAGACTTCATACATAGATTTGCCAGAATAAAAGCAGCCTATGCTTTTAATGGTTGCGTAGAAGAGGGGATTTCAGCAAGTGTTGCTTGTTAACTCTCTTCTACACAATTATTAAAGGTATGGGATTTGTCTCCAGTTTTCAATGTAGCAACCTTTCTCAAACATCTTGACATTTTATAGCTTCAATATGAATATAATAAAAAGTCCAAAAATGATGATGATGATAATGATGATGCAATTCGCATTTGAATTAAACCAATAACAATAAATATGTTTCCTAGACCATTCAAGACCATGAAAGTTCATGTGTAAAAGATACTAGATAACAGCTAAATCTCCATTATCCCCACTGCCTTTTATTACCCTTTACTACAAACACCATCCTTTGTCATGCAATTGGAACACTTGTTTTCTGAACTGAATAAATACAATTTACTACAGGTATCACTGTAGTCAAATTATTTTGCCTAGAAAGAACTGGTTGGCTCCATATGGGCAATTCTTAGTTGTCTAAAGTGTTAATTAGCTTTTTCAGTGTGTGTGTGTGTGTATCTGTATCTGTATCTGTATCTGTATCTGTATCTGTATCTGTATCTATATATCTTGAGGTAGGTATGGGCAGCTAAGCAGTAACTCATTTATCACTTTAGGTACCTGAGTGTCATGCCCAAAGGCATGCCACAGGCTTTACCTCATGACCTAAGCCCAGTATTTTCAACTGAGCATTTGAAGTGGAGCAGAGCACTGCTTAGGGCCTGGAAAACAATTCATTTGTGGCAGTAATTAAGAGATGTACAAGCTATCTGGAAACACTACTGAAATGCAAATGAAGATGGGGCTAGAATCTCAGCCATTTAACCAACTTGTCAAAAATGACACTGTACACTTTAATGTGTAAAGATATAAATGAGACACACAATACACATATCTAACGTGTGCTTATGTATTATGTAGTATCACCCTCCTTTTCAAGCTCCCCAGTGTTGAATGAATTAGTCACAATAGTTACTTCATGGTAACTTTGACTTTTTTTTCCCCCCTCTGGATTTGTCATGGTTAATTCTTGTTTTCATTGACTTTTGTCAATTGCTTGCCAAACATTGCAGCCCACTTCCATATGACATACCCTTGAATTCCATCCATTCATCATTTTAAGCCCTGTTTACATATTTGGAGGGATGTCATATTGAGGATGGAACAAGCTTGTTTTCTGCTGCTCCAGAGAATAGGACACACAACAATGGATGCAAGCTACAGGAAAAGAGATTCCACCGAAACATTAGGAAAAACTTCCTGACAGTAAGAGCTGTTCAACAGTGGAACACTCTCCCTCAGAGCGTGGTGGAATGTTTCTTTGGAGATCTTTAAACAGAGGCTGGATGGCCATCTGTCGGAGATGCTTTGATTGTGTCTGCCTGCATGGCAGGGGGTTCGACTGGATGTTGTTTGTGGTCTATTCCTACTCTATGATTCTATGATAACTTTATTTTATTTATATCCCACCTTTCTTCGAAGCTATGACTCAAGGAGGTGGTTGAAATTCTTATATGTTTGTACACAAGAACACAAATTCTTGTATATGTATACAAATGAAAATTTATTTATCAAAAATCAACAGATCAGACATACAGATTAAACAAATCAGATTAAAATTAACATCAAATTATAAAAAGTGGATATTAAAAATCAAGTTTCTTCATCAAAATTTTAAAATTGGTCATTATAAAATTTTATAATATCATTTTATGCCAGCAGGCCAATGTTGCTGCACAAAACTTTATTTTTTTGTGCCACTTTAATTGTTATTAATAGACACTGGTCTGACAGCAAATGGAATACATAAAACTCATCAGTTCTTCCATGAATACCTCTAAGAATTGGATAAATAAAAGTGCGATGATAACCATTACAGAAAGAGCAATGTAACAATATATGCCCTAAAATCTCCATTATATATTTATGAGAATTATTGCAGACCCAGCATGGTCACATCACAGTGGAAGTGGATTTGTTTTTGCATTCAAAGACCTATGAGTCTACATTCAGTAGATGAGCAAGAATAGGATCTCATTTAATGACTTGGCTGTGGTTGTGAGTGTGTGTTGATATATAAGGAAAAATGTGTTCCCATAACATACCCTGTTTAGGTTTTAAAAGGTCAAAAACTATGGATTCTGTCCAGAAACACTGGAAGCCAATGGAATCATTTCAACCAAAAAGCCCTCCCCCCTCCGAGAAACCATACCTAGAGTTTTATAATAAATTCTGCTCTCTCCAGGGATTTTTTTCACATCTGTAAAGGGTCAAAATATGCTGTAGAGTATCATCATTCCTATCATAATAGACAAACCATGTATTACTTTATGTGACTGAATAGAATTCTTTATGGTAAGAATCTTCCATGCTATCGCTGTATTGGCTTGTGTCTAGTTTTCTACAACACTGTTGAGAGGCAGACAAATGTGAAGAGGAGTGATAACCTTTGAACCTGCCCTTCTCAAGAAATATTAAAGAATAATTCTCTCAAGATCTCTCGCTCTTCTCCATCACCTTTTCCTTTTCAGTTCAGCTACACTCTTTCTCCACCTGCAATTTCAACTCATTTTTTTCTAAACTGAAGTAAAGAATTAAAGGAATTCTCATTATATATGCTATTAGAATCTAGACACCTATTATTCTATCAAAGTTTTGCATGAAGTTTTCACTTTGGAAAACTTGTTGCATACAGTTGGTACTACAGTTTCCAGAGTCTCTCTGACAGCATAAACACTGTAATCAGAAAATTAACATTTTCAAGTTCTGGTAACTACGTGGTCTGTAACATTTATTTTCATCAGAAATGGTGAAACTGGCAATAGTGAAAAAATGTTATAATCATAGTTATACACACATCTAAGGTCCAGTGCCAACCTTTTAACGGGATCTTGAGTTATGTAACCCTATTCAGGCAAGAACAAATTTGGAACAAAGAAACATGAAGAGGAAAGAGTGAAATGCCTCTTCTTCCATCATCTCTGGTTTCTGTCCCTGCAGGGAAGGTCATGGTTTGAAGGGGGAGAGTTTCTGCTATCCAGAGAGCTTCTACAACTCTTTCTGAACACATGGGGTGTGGCAGATAGTGATGGATGGGGTTGCTATAGTCTCCCATTTGATAACACTTGACTAGTTATTGAGATTCTGTGCAGAATAAAAGGCTTACTTTGTTCCATGGTCTTACTTTCATGAAAACTTAAACTTTTCCATGCTTACCACTATAAAACATGGGGAGGATGGGGAACTGGGAGTGAGAATACCGTACTTCTCACCCACTCTCCTAATATTGTCCAGGGTTGTGGTGTGAAGCCAGAATGCTTCACAGGGATGAGAAAATATCCAGTGGCAGAGTGGAGGAGGAATGGAAACCAGGTGAAGATTACAGATGCTGTGGCTTTCCACAATTTCCCGTGCCCCCTCCACCCTCCCTCCTGCCATGCAACATCTGGAGGGGCATGGAAACTGGGTAAGAAAAGATGAAATACTCCCCATGTTCTGATATTGTTCATGGTAAAAAGAGTTGGACTTGATGGCCCTTGAGGTCTCTTCCAACTCTATGATTCTGTGATGCAAACATCATTGTCACAGCCAACTATCGGAACACAATATAGTTAACTCTGCTGGGCAGGAGTAGTCCTCAAGTCTATTCAAAGACTGGGTGGGGTCGATTAGAAAGAGGCCTAAAGAACATTCTCCTTGTTGGATTTCCCAACATTCAAAAAGTTCTCTCTCATTTTCCCTTCTTGGGTATTGAAATCCTTTACACCACTAAGCACCACTAGTGCTGGCACCACCAGCAGCACCATAATATTTTGATTATGGTTGTGAGGGTATGATCATGATCATCATTGTCATCCAGAAGGCAATCTTATCTATGCATGCCTATTAAGGGCCTTTGGAGACTGCCAGAAATAGTGCAAATTGAGTTCACTTTAACTGCCCTGACTCAGTGCTAGGGAATCATGGGAACTGTAGTTTATTGTGGCACCAGAGCTCTCTGACTGAGAAGGCTCAATGTCTCAGAGAAAAATATAATTCCCATGATTCCTTAGCACTGAGCCAGGGCAGTTAAAGTGGACTCAATTTGCACTATTTCTAGAAGTCTGCAAAGGCCGTGTGAAGTATGCATTGTTAAATTTTAATAGGGCATACAATTGCAAGATATGAAGAAAACAACATATTCACTTATGATTTTTTGTGCACAGGAAACAAAGGAGAAAGAATTGAAGAGACAGAAAGAGAGGGAAAGTATTGAAGATGAGTATAGCTTTAGAAATGGTGGGAGGGAGGAAAGAGAATAAGAATTAAAAAATAGAGGAGAAGACAAACATAGCAAGAACTTAGGCGGGGAAAATAAGGAGACAAAAGAAACAAGGACTGGGATCATAAAAGGAGAGAGAAAAAGAATGTGTCTAAAAGGTGTAGGATGAAAAGATGAAAAAAATAGAAAGAAGATGTGAGAGAAAGAGGCATTTAGTCAGAAGAGAGAGATGATAAGAGAAAATTACAGAAAGAGAAGGCATTTAGCCAAGACTTGTGGACTGGAAGAGAAAGAATATGAGAAACAAAAAGAAAGAGTGATAAGTGAACTCAAAGAATTATGGGGGGAAATCATGTGCCTAGCCAGACCTTCAGAAGAAAGACTATTGCACCAGAATTCTTTGTGACAAAGCTGCAATCTGCATACCCCTCAGAGCAAGAAACTTTCCTGTGGTATTAGGGGGGATGCAAACAGATGGCCATGGGCTGCCCTGGGAAGCAGAGGATTGGGGCCATAGCTGTCCCATGCCTCAGCTCCCATCTACCCTTTGGGCAGCCCTGGAAGGAGCACTCCTTCCAGAGCGGGCAGAAAGGGTGCCTGAATAGATGGTGCACGTCTCTTCAGCGTCCCTTCCAGCCCAATGTGTCCGGACACTGAGCCATAAAGGTGTCATCAGAGTGCTTGCCGTGTGCGACAGCTGGTGCTTCAATGATGTCCTCAGAAAGAGTTTGAGGCTCCTGGCATCCAGCTGCCCCTCCCCTTCCTGGGCTTGAAGACGGCACTTTGTGCCATCTGCAAAGCCCCTTAATTTCAGCAGATACTTAAGATGAGGAAGATGATAAGAGAACTGGTAAACTTAACAGTAAGATAGAAAAGTTATGGAAAAGGAGCAATCCTATAGTATCAGCAATTCCAGAGGCAGCAAAAACTGGGGCAGATGAATATTTCTCTTTACTGAGGACCCCATACCATTGACTTCTGATGCCACCAGCAGTCTGAGAAACACTGAGCATGAAAGAGAGAGGGGATGAATTGGCTAGTCAGATGCCCTAAGGAAGTTGTAACCACTCCATGGCAATCTACTACTGTGCGGGCTAACACCATCAGTTTATTTTTTTTTTTGGGGGGGGGGGACTTTTTAAGGCAGCACTCTAGCCATGAGATTTCCTTCAGAGATGTTAGCCCCTGAGGTTAGGAAACTCTATGGACAAGGGATTTTTGCTTTTAGACCAATTATTAGAAAAAAAGCAAAGTGGCAAAGCCATTTCCCCTCTCTTCTGCCCCCCTTTTCTTTCTTGTTATTAAAGTTATACACTAGGGGCAGGCAATATCAGGGGTTGTGGAGGTCAATTTTCTGACTCTCGGGACAGAAAGATTTGGCAAAAAGGTTAACAAATACTGAAAGGTGCAAGTTAAATTGTAAATGTGACATTTTGCACAAGCTTCTTTGAATTCTACTTTAATTTTCTATTAATGTTGCCGAGGCTGAAACTGCTCACACAGGAGTATTTTGCAGTGTACACATTTCTAAGAGTGTCATGCAAACAATATCAACAAATGAAAGGCTTTGACATTTCCCCCTCTTGATCATAATAGAATAAACAATCCCTAGAGGTTAAATTATTCAGCTCTTACACATACCTACAAGAGTGTTTTTTTTCCTTTGCATCCTATTACTTTGTCATTGTGTCTTTTAATCCCATCCCAAATCTCCTGCTTACTGCTTCAAGGGGAAAGGCAAAGCTGAAACTTGTTGCAAAATATTTGCATCAACTGAAAGATCTACCAGCTGAAGAGAGGCCTTGTGCAGAACTCCATAGGAGCAAGCTGAAAAGTACAACAAATTGTTCTAACAAAACCAGACAGGGCCTAAAAGCATTTCAAAAAATCTTGTGCAGTAAGACATTTCCCATTTGAACATGTGTCAGTGTTACACTTCCTTGGGTCAGACAAATGTGAATAATGTCTGTAAGGGAATGTTAAGGGGCAAAACCAAAAAAGAAAACTGACTCACAGAGGAGAGATTCCATTTTCTGGATTGACAGAGCGATAGCAAGCAAATATTAGAGTTCTTCTAGGTCACAACCACCTTCCCCACCACCAAATGTAGGGTAATTTAATGTTTGTATAACTGACCTATAGTCTATTTCATTGTTCAGGAGAAAACATGATATATATAATGGTTTAATTCCTGTGTGACAAAAATAATTTACTTTGAATTTTGAACATGCTTTTATAAATATATATTTCTGAAGTGTTTGCTCCCAAAATAGGCACTTGTGAACACACTTAGGCACATGGGAATTGTACTGGAATGTTTGGAAAATTCCAGAGAAGACAATTACAAGCAATCTTACACATTTGTGGCTTTGACTTTTGCAGATTTGATTATTCATGGGTTTGATTTAATATATGCTCTCTAGGAATCTCAAGGTCCTCCAGTGTGACTCTTCCAGAAGTTGGTCATAGAGTTGTGCTGGAGGACCTAGAGATTTCTCTAGGCATTATTAGATCTGATGAAGGTTAACGATAAATTTGTACTGGAGGACCTACAGATTCCTAGAGAGGTTTTCTCACATGTAATATATATGTGAGAAAGTGGAAAAACTATAAATAACAACATATATATATATGTTGTTGTTATTTATAGTTTTTCCACTTTCATGGGGGTCCTGCATCTCAAACCCCAGTGAACGTGGAGGGACCACTGTAAGTCCTGATCTACATATTAAGCTGGGGAGGTCTGTGAATGGTGGAATCCATAAAGATGAACTTATGTATTCTAATTGTAATGAAGAGGAGGAGGGACAACCCAAAAGGACTGCAAACAGGATACTTAAAACACAGGTTACTTCTAAGAAAGCATGCTGTACAATTTCATTCAGAAGAGGAAGAGGAACATGCAGTGGAAATATTATCATATTTTATGGTTTCCTTCTGCAGCTGCTCCAGGTTATATAGGATCTCTCCTGATGCTGTCTCTCTCTCGGGAATAGGGTGCTGCAACTGGATGGCTCCTGTACAAACCAAAGCACCTTCAGGAGGAGTGTCACAAAAATGAGAGCTGACTTGGTACACTTACAACAGTTACAATGACTGCCCCTTCTTCAGCAGTCTTGCTTCAAATTGTACAATCAAGCAACGTGGACTTTCAGCGGCCTGCATGTGTTACTGTTTCCAAAAAGAGCTCAAATTGTCTGTCTCGGAATTTGTTTTGTTCACTTATTTGAACACTCTGTGGTTTTAATTGCAGTGATGCTTTCAGTTGTTTTACACTACCTTGAGAACTCTTTTAAGAGACAAAAATGGGGTAATTAACAGTTGCCTAAATGATGTGGGACATAAATCCACTGTTTCTAATCTGTATATAGGTTTATGCAAATTATTTAACTTTCTTTCCACTTAGCACACAAGGGAAAAAGCTGTTTTTGTTACAATATGTCAAGATTTCCCCCTTTTTAACCCACAGAGAAAGTTAGAAGAGAAACAAGCCATGAAGAGCAGGCAGAATTATGCCCAACTAGCAACAGCCAATCAGGAGAGAGCTAGTGACAGCC
>JAIPUX010001232.1:27977746-27989973 GCA_020142125.1 Phrynosoma platyrhinos
TGGACTCAATTTGCACTATTTCTAGCAGTCTGCAAAGGCTCTAAGTTGAGCAGCAGATTGTAATGTATATGTCACTGAAATGTTGAACTGTTGATTTTCTGCAAGCAATTCTACATTATTTCACAGCATTATTTCTTCAGTTGCAAATGTTTTCTCTCTAGCTCACTGTGGTGCTGAACACACAGGCAGGATAAAATAGACCAGCACCATCATAAATTGCACACAGATCTGTCCCATTTCCACTCCCAGTGCCCACCAGGTTCAGCACAGTGTTGGGTAGATGTTCACATGGCCACCCACCTCAGTGCCTTGGAGTTGCTGCTGCCATTCTACTTACGGGCCATGGCCCATTAGGGTGTAACATTTCTTCACAACCATTACTCAGGTTTTAAAAAAGGATGTAAGAGTAGGATGTTAAGAAGACACACAGCCATTTATTGTCCTAAGGGACAAAGAAAACTGTCTGTCTCCAATCTTTGTGAGGGTTTTCATCTCCTGTATGAGAACAGGAGTCCTCTGTTTTGTTTTTGTCATGTTTTCTTTAATTTGTGCAAAAACAAAGTTAAAAAGCAACCTCTCTGCACAAAACTGTCATATTTCCCCTCTGAGATGGAAAGCACACATGCACTATGTGCACACACACACACACACACACACACACAGAGAGAGCACAGGAAGACTTGAAAAAGTCACAGACAACCCTTTCAAGGTTTCTGATTTGTAAAGTACACACATCAGTGCAGCAGCTCTCATAATTTATGTAGAAATCACTACAAAAAAATGTCCTTGCAAATGAGAAAATCTTACCAAGAGTCCAACACCTCCCTCCCAAGAAACCCCAACTCACGTTCACTGAGAGAATGACATTTAGCATATATTGGTGCTCTACAGAAGGATTCACATCACCATGAAAGGGCAATGTTAGAATTTTAAGATTTATTTCATCCTTGGCTGGACATCTAAGCATTCATCTTTCCTGAAATGGAGGTAGGAATCTTCCTTTCCTTTCCTTTTGGCATGATGGGAAATGCTAATTTGCATGCAAGTAAGTGAATTAGCACATAGACATGAAAAAAACAAAAACAAAACACTTGTTGCTTTCCCTTTGAGAAATACAGTAGCAATAACCAACAGGCACAACCTGGGTGTCACTGTACTGAATCTATGGTTTGCTTTTTTTACCTTTTGCTTCTTTTGAACAATGCCCCCAAGATTACTTCCCATGAGCACCTGGTGTTCTGTACATGCAGAGAGACATCAGAGCTATGGCAGATGTAAAGAGAAATCACTGTTAAATGTCATTGACAATTTGACAGAGAGAGGGGGAAGTTGTAGGATAGATTTAAAATGAGAAAAAACTAGCAGGGATGAAAAGAGACCATCGAACCATTCCCCTACCAAATGGCTCCAGCATACTTCATTTATTCAGATGTGCTGGAAAAAATATGTCTATCCACCTGTCAGCCTCCCTCTAATGCACCCTCAGGCAATCTCAACTGAAAGTAATGGAAAGATTCCCTTGTGCTTGCACACAGGGCAACATGAATTGAATGTGCAACAGCTGGAGGGATCAAAGACCCAGGACAGCATCTTTGCCTTTACAAAGCCATCATTTCATTTTGTTCTTGACCTGGGCACAGTTGAGATAAATCTGGCTGCATATTTTGAAAATGTAATTATTAGGTGACAGCTAAGGTACCCACAGTAATGACAACATTCAAAAAGGAATACCTGAATAGTATTATTTAAACCAGCACTAGCCTGATAAGGAGCTTTCAAGTTGCTGAGGGGGTGCATTCTAAATTAATCTGAAAAATCACCAAATTAAAATCATGCTGTCATAGAAGACAGGTGGCGATGGGATGGAGGATCCAGACAAGTGGGCCAATATTATTTTTCATGGCCCATTCTTACCATGGAATTAGGTTCATTTTGGGAAAAGCCATTCTGTTTTGTGCATTTAATTTAACAATTACTTTAACATCTTCCACTACTTTAACTGGCCCAGTAGGGTGAGGGAACCTGTGGCCCTATGACTCTGAAGGCTAAGCAAATGGATAATGGTGATGAGACAAACAATGGGGTTCTGCAGATGGTGCAAAGCACTGTCTGCAGAGCCAAGGGAGGGGAGGGGCAGCCGGACGCCAGATGCCCCACCCCTTCCCAAGGATGTCATCGGAGCACCTGTCATTGCACACAGCCAACACTCCGATGATGTCCTCCCAGCCCAATCTCTGTAGGGCTAAGCTGGAAGAGACGTGGAAGAGTCATGCGATGGCTCTTCCGGCTCCCTTTCTGAGGCCGGGGAAAGGAGAGCTATTTTAGCATTCCTTTCCCAGTCACTGAAAGGGTGGATTGGGGCCAAGGCATGGGGCAGCCTCGGTCCCAATCCTTGGCTTCTCAGGGCAAAGCAGCTTCATTTATATATAATAATAATAATAATAAATTTTATTTAATATCCCACCCCTCTGAGGACAATCGGGGCGGCTTACATCATAAAATTATTAGCAACAGTTAAGAACAATTACCTCCCCCTCCCCCCCTTAAAAAGTTATTAAACCCAATACCAATTAAAAAACAATATACGGAGGTGAAATCCTCCATTAAAACAAATAATACATACAAAAACAAAACAAAAATTGCCGGCGGATGTCGTATATACCGCTTCATACCACGCTATGGGGTGTCTAAACGATTTACAACTGTAAGCTCATTGCCCCCCAACAGTTAGGTACTCATTTTAGTGACCTCAGAAGGATGCAGGTCTGAGTCTAGCCTGAGCCTTGGCTAGTACTGAACTTGCAACCTTGTGGTCTCTGAGTGAGTGGCTGCAGTACAGGCATTTAACCACTGCACCACCAGGGCCCCATGGCTGCCCATTTGTAGAGGCCCAATTTCTCAGTTGAGGTAGATCATATGATTGTTGGAGAGTTGGAGAGACCTGTGTATGTTGCCTTGGGCTCCTTGAATGAAAGATTTCTTGGTGGGATATAAAAGTAATAAATACATCATAGTGGTAATTCAATATTTCTGCCTAATAAAACACTTTGCTTATACTTCAGTTTAGAGAAAGGCATTGCTGATTTCATAATTAGGTGAGAACATTTGCTTAATCTATGAATTAAAGAGTGGTGCCATCAGTTTCATGTATTAGGTAGGGTACTACTTAATTTGCAAATTAGGCAGAATTATTATGAATTCCATAAATAAAATCTGTTTTCTCCCCCTCATTAAACAAGATGTTTCATAAGTGTGGCATATAGTCTTCAGCAGTACTTCCCAAGTAAATAAACATATGACTATATGCCAAAGTAACTCTAGCAGTCCCATAAACAGATTAGTTTATCATGAATATTGGATTATCCTGACCAGTTTACCTTTGATTCAACAATATTTTTTATTTTAAAAAGTCCATATGCTGTTGGTATTAATAGGATAAAAAAGGATAGTATTTTGTCCACAAAAAGGAATACAAATATATTAATATAAACAAGAACTGAATCCTGTACTATTTGCAGTTATCTAAAATGATAGGTTTTGTTGAATGGTGAAAATAACCATTGTTGTTGTTGTTGTTGCTGTTTTGTGCCTTCAAGTCATTTCTATCTTATAGAAACCCTAAAATGAAACTATCATGAGGTTTTCTTGGTAAGATTTGTTCAGAGGTGGCTTGCCATTGCCTTCCCCTGAGGCTGAAGACATGTGACATGTCTAAGATCACCCAGTGGGTTTCAGGGTCAAGCGGGGAATTGAACCCTGGTCTCCAGAGTTGTAGTCCAACACTCAAACCACTACATCACTTTCAATGTCCTACAGATTCCCAGCTTTTGATTTTTTTTTCTGAGTATTTAGAATTCTCTCTTAGAAAGATTTGTGCATTCATTGGAGGTACAGCACTAGAGCTCTCTACTAGAGAAGTACCTCATCAGATTACATATCTCAGGATGCTGTCGGGTCAATGTAGATTTGCCTTTGTTCACTTGAGTATCTTCAGAATTGGTGCCCATTTGACTATGGGACTGAAGCCAGTAGCATTTAGAAACAGAAAAAGGGGGGAAAACTGCAGAATTATTTCTCCCACAAATGTAAGGTTAATGGTAGGTGTGAATGTAGTTCTAATTTGCTCAACCAATGAGATATGCTCTGCTTGTCATAGTTCAAAGAAATGTTCAGTTTTCACAATGTAAACACATTGTTCCACCCATAAGAGGAGACTGCCTTAATTCAAGCTTAGGCAGCTATATCAAGATTCCAAAGCAGGTAACCGTAGCTACTCATTAGAGATGTGCAAGCTATTTATTACCTGCCTAATTCTAATTTGCCCATTTTTTCCTCTTCAATAAAACCTCCCCCAATGGAGAGTCAATCATCTATCCCACATAAATACAACCCTGCGGCACCTTCACTTTACATTTGCAAACCCAATCTAGGAAGAAGATGATGATGATGAAGATAAGTCTTCCCCCCTTCCCCCCCCCTTTCCTGTCATCTCCATTGGGAATTTAGAGGCAGTCCCTGTAGTCATGCCTGTGGCAAACTAGTAAAAATTAATCCTTAGCGATGAGATGAAATAAAAATGAAGGTGGTGTACATGTGGGAAGAGGCAAAAATTGAATGAGGGAATACATAATTTAGAATGACAATACTGAGTTTGCCTGCATTCAAGCAGAGAGTAACTACATGTCATCATGTTAAAGGACTTTTCTTGGAAATGGTGATGCTTTGGCTCACATTTAACATAAGCTCTACCTGGACACTTTAATGATTTGAAGAATTATATCTAGAGGAAGACTTCGAAGTAATGAAACTGGCTAATGATTTCCTTTGAGATAGCAAATGATCTGCTTATAAAACCCAGCATCCATGACAGGCAAGAAAGGAACACTTTTCACAGAAGGGATCACAGGGATATTCAGTAGTTTCTCACTCTCTCCACTGTCTCTCTCTCTCTCTCTTCCTCCCTTTGAGGGGATCACAGAGATATTCAATAGTTATTCTCTTTCCACTTTGTCTCTCTCTTCCTCCCTTTGAGGGGATCACAGAGATATTCAATAGTTATTCTTTTTCCACTTTGTCTCTCTCTTCCTCCCTTTCTAATGCAGTAGTTCTCAAGTTTTAGTCTTCCCAATGATTTTGACCTCCCAAATGAAAATGAGGCCACATATATTTATACCTTAGGCTGGGCAAAATGTTTTGATATGTCTTCTTTGTTGCTATTCTTTTATGGTGTTTTTGTTGTTATTTGTTTTATGGTTTTTGGTTGGAGATTAAATGAACTCTCACTACAAGACTGGGAGACAAACAAGAATAAATTTCTTCATAATTTCAGTGCATGTGCATTGCCATTTACATGGCTTTTGTTCTTGCCCTTTTAACATAGAAAAGAAAAGCTCCGTATGATGCCAGGCTCACTTTGCAGTTTCTGTCTAGCTGAGCTTCCTGAAATGCCTTGGCATTGACTCCACAGCATAACATATCATGGTGTCAGTTCCACAGCATTCTGGGAGGTGTGACAAGGGAGAAATATGGTGAAGATTTTTATTCTATAGATCCCTGTCAACTACACTTCCTGGAATGCCCTGGGAGTGATGTGACTTCATGATGCATTACTCCCAGGACAATTCCAGAAGTGTGGCTGCTAGGAAGTTACAAAGTGACCTTTGTTTGTAGTTTGTTTTTTTAAAAAAGGTGTATGAACAGAATGGGGAAAAGAGCCCAGGCATTGAACATTCAGCAAGACAAATTAAGAAAATATCCTTCCCAAATTGCCAACATTTATCCACACACACACACACACACACACACACTCTTTCACCTTAGTCCCCTCCCCTCACTCCTGGCTAGGGATGTAATTCTATAATTGGAGGAAAACTGGTCACTATTTTTGCTGGAGATACAATTTTCTGGCAACTATGATGAGAATTTTTGCCTAGTCTTATTTGAAAGACTTATTTTCTTTGTGAAGCATTTGGTTGTGTCTTCCTGCCTTTCCACCTATAGTTTCATTAGAGTTCTTGACCAACTGAGAAGAAGTCCAGAAATCTTTCAAGACCCTCCTTTACAATGATGCATAGATATTTTTATAAACATTAATGAAATTTCTTCAAGGGAAGACCTCAAATTACCAATTATTTAATTTTGGTAATGTGTCACTAAAATGGGAGTGTCACCAAAATGTTGTCATTACACCACTGTCATTACAACATGCTGGGATTTGTTCTCTACATGTTCTTCATTTCTTCTAAACAACAATCCATCCTTTGCTGCCATCTGGAGACAGATGTGTCAGTAAATAGGCCATAAATACTAACTCTAGTTTAATTCTATCTTAAGGGGTGGGTGGGATGGGTGGAAGGATTGGGATACTGAATGTATTTTATCTATTGTATTTTAATTGTTGTGAGCCGCCCCGATTGCTATGCAGAGGGGCGGGATAAAAATAAAATTTATTATTATTATTATTATTATTATTATTATTATTATTATTATTAAAATAGAACAGCACAAGAAGATTTAACCTAATATGCAATTATTGTTACACATATTTAAAAAACACGCTGCAACTTAAACAAAAAGTCAATGAGGTTTTTCATTGCTCCACATGTTGAGAGGTAATTGTGGAGGAACTCAAAGGAGTATGTAAATGGCATGTTGTATGCTGCATGGGGACATCTATAAGCACATACACAATATATGTTTGTGTATATGCTCAGTCACATACACATTTGACATCTACAGACTTTCAGAAAGGGACTGGAAAATGGAAACTCCATCAATTCCACATGGACATTCCCCACAACTCCATCAAGGACAGCATAGGGACAATGATATAGTAGGGAGAAGTGCTAGAAAACAGGGGGTGATATCAACATGATTTGAGTAGAATTTTGTTTGAGAAAAAACTTTTCTTTTCTCACTGGAGCCTTCTGAGCTTTCCAAAATTTGTTCCAGGGAGTATTTACCTATCTGTGACAGATTTCAGGGCCAACAAGGAGACTCTAACAGAGTTTCTTATTCCATCTAAAATAAACAAACTGCCCTGACACAATGTGCTACAAGAAACCTACCATTTAGCCTTTAAGAATGTGTGACAATGTTCTCTGTTGTCTATTTGAAATAGGCTACTGTGGTTTTATTTGACTGAGCAACACCTAAGGAATATGAACACTTCATATGCCTCAGCTATGAACATTTAACAAGCATAGTCTCTAAGTAGTATCCAAATAAGAATTTCTGCTGATGGAACTGCTCCCATCAGTAGAAATGAACAGGGCTCATCAAACATGGCAACCTCTCTAGATTATTTCAATAGAATAATGGAGAAATTATCTCTACACAGCATTCCAAAGCTCAAGAATAGCTCAGTATAACAACTCCAGAATAGAAGAAGGCATTGCTTGTGCACTGGATTTATTGAGTAGCTTCTTCATAGTGTGTGTGTGTGTGTGTGTGTGTGTGTTACACACACACACACACACACACACACACACACACACACATATACATACCACATAATATACCAATTTGTTTGTATCTAAAACTCTGCATTTTTGAAGTATGGTGATACTGCAGCTATAAACTCTAGCCTTGCAAAATAAATCAACACAAATTATTAGTCCACAAAATAAATAAATAAATAAATAAATAAACCTAAATCATTAATAGCATGTCAAGAGCCAGAAAGAATGTCATGTCAACCAAAAACATCTCATTTCCTATGGTTACAGGAACCTGAAATCAGGGAATAGGTCCTTATGATGTCCCAGCCAAGAGTTGGAACTGTTTCTGGATCAGCTCATACTGGAAAATTAAGTGGATTTACAATTCAAATAAATTACCACAATTAGGATAACTGGGATAAGCAGGTGACATACCAATCCAGAGCCTAGGAGAGGACAGAAAATGTACACAGTCACCCCAACATTCACCACCATCCCCATTCAGGTTCACAACCCACACATAACACATGGGAAACCACCATTCCTTGGCAGATCTTTTTCTATTTCTGGGGCTTTTGGAAGATTCATCAGTAGCCATTATATTTCACTTTATTTTTTTTTTCCAGGTCACACCACTGCTGACATCGTTGTCCTTGCATAACAATGACAATCACAATTCATGGCACTGGATCTCCACTCTGTCTTGTTAAAAATAGCACAGTGATCCCACATTCATGCATCCACTGTTTCTCTCCCCAATTCTCTTAATCTTTTGCTGTTATGTTTGTTTTTGTTTTGTTTTGCACAGGGAAAAAACATTTTATGAGAAGCTGTTTCCTATTCATATATAGTCACATGAAAATTTTAAGTCCCAAATTGTGAAGATTCTTGCTGTCCAGCATTTCTTCCATCAGAGTTTTATACTCTCAAGACCAACCTTATTCCTGACTTTTTGGTGCATGAGAAGCAAGGACATACAAACAGCTTCTTACAGAGCCAAGGGGCTCTGGTAGACATTGGGAATGGGCAGACACATGTGCTCAGTCTTTAAAGCCACCTCACATAAGATTTCCTCCTTCTCTAGTAACAAATCCCAAGATCTATCTCCCTACTTGGGAGTCTAGAGACCTGCAACAGTACCTGATGTTTATCAACCTTATATTCTGTGTTCATTTTAAAAAAAGATACTCCTTGATCTTTAATCACTGTGATGAGAAGAAAACATAATGGAAATGCATGCAACTGAAACACTTGGGCAAGTTAGATGGTGTGCAAGTTGTATAGGTTTGATCGTGAATATCCCTTCAAAGGTTTTATGAAAACTAGTTGCTTCTATGAGTCAAGCTAAAATCTATCATGATGTCCAGCATTCTCTTTCCAAGAGTGGCTTGTTATGTTTTCTGGGGTATGGTGTTCACAAATGGAGTGCCTCATCCTATCCTCAGAAATATGCATCACCTTTTAATGTGGGAGCTTTCAATGTAGAAAAAGAATAGGTGAAAACACCTAGGGAGTCTTAGCTAATGGACATGTCATGCCATAGATGCTTTTACAAGTCTGCATATCATAGCTAGTACAGGGTATTTTGCATACAGTCTTGTCTGAAAACAGTTTTCTGGCTCTGAACAAGAATCCTACATGAAAGCTTGTTTCATCCTATCTCTATGAAGCTGTTATCTGCCAGTTCTTATGAAAGAACAAACAAAAAAAATCTGAATCACTGTAAAGAACTAATGGTCTTGTACACTGAAGCCACAAAAGGCAGTAATGGTGTAGAAAAGTATAATAAAAGTAATTCAGAATGAAATAAAAAATTGCTAGAACTCACATACCCATGCATGAGTACACACACACGCAGACACGCAGACACATAGACACACAGATTAAAAAAATGAACAAAAAGAAGGTAAAGAGGGGTATTTTATAACAGGAGTGAGACTTGTGCAGCCACAGGCCACATGCTAGGCAGCAAAATTGCCAGCTGAGTCTACAGCACTGAAAAAAGTGGAGAACTGTAATCCACAAAAATCAATCCCAAACTAGTAAAATGTGTTCCATTTTACGGTTATTTCAGCCCTAATCCTTTTTGGGGGGCATGGGGGGATGATAGTATTTGGTTCAAAAGCAGAAGTGAACATCCAATCACTTCTGGTCTTGAAAAGGTGACAGCATATGGCTTACATGGACATTTATCACACAAACCCCATTTTTCCTCAGTGACATTAGTAAAAGTAAACTGATACATATTAGTTTGAGAGCTTTCTTTATCCCATGCCCATCTAAAAGCATGAGGGGGGCTGTTTCTGGCACTGATGTTCCCTTCCATTCTCTTCCACAATCCTGCTTAACCCCATCCCCTGCCCTACAACTCACCCAACATGCCTTTCATTTTATTTTTTATTTTATCTGGAACTCTATTTACCAGTTATGGCAATTTGATTGAGTAAAACAAAGACAAAAGGGGAAAAAAAAGTTTAAAAAAAATAAAGAAACAAAAGAAAAAAATAGCTTGCAAGTAATGAAGGGGAGGGAAGATGGGGTAAAGAAGACTGACACCATGTGTGACTGGGGGCTTATTAACAGGTTTTCCCCATAAATGAAAAGGGACACCCTAACCACACTTGGGAGACACAGTAGTTATGGGTTGGATGTGATGTCATGTGATAAAGTTTTATTTATTTATTTAGCATATTTAGCATATTTATACTCCACTCTTCAGCCACACATCTCTCAGAGCGAATTAAAGATAGTTAATTCGGCATGTCAAAGTATCAAAGCATCAAGTATCAGCAAAGGCTCTATTTTACAACTTTAATTGTGGTTTTAAATCCATATGTGATAATCTCAATGGTCTAGTTACTCAAAAACAATAACAAATGAAATGAAGCTATCCACATGTGTTTTAATAATATCTCAAAAATGAAAATGTACTGCCCAAATAACATTCACACTATTTACATTATCTCCTCTACACTAGCTTGTCTACAGTCGATCCCCAAAACATTGTTTTGGAATGAGCTACAACTGCCCCTCCTGCCTTTATGATGTCAGAAGAAAATTTGAGGTAATACTTGGTTTCAGAGTGGCTCTGGGTCTACTTATTATGGAACAGATACAGTGTGAATATATTCTGGAAAAAATTACTTGTACTTGGATAGGAAATTTAGTTGTGCAGCAGAAGCAGTTCACTAGCTTGCTACACCCAGGAAACAAAGAAAGAATTGAAATAGCCAAAACCATTTCAATTCACACTTGAAAATGAAGATGCTGTTTGTTCATGTGAGTAAAAATATCCTGAAAAATATATGTAATTCATTATTGTGGTTAAAAATTCAAAGGAATACATACCTTCTGTTCTCTAAGGTCAGAGAGGTGGTTTTTTTCCCCAGACAGTTGTGCAGCACAGTTCTAAATAAGTACTCAGGTGTAAGTCCTATTCTACTCAGAAATAAACTCTAGTAAATTCAGTGGCATTTATAAGACACTCTAAAAATGAGTAGGTATAGGAATGAAATCTTAAAATTTAGTGACACTGGATAATAATAGATGTGACAGGAGGAGATCTGTATTCATATGGTGCTTACCTATTTTTCCCTGTAGCAGCTGGGGGAGAGTTAATCTGTGAAGGGGTTATTCAGGAAAACATGACATGGGTATAGAGATTAAACCTCCTGCCCATCACTGTGGCATTGAGTTAATCCCATTAATCCTACCTGATCTTACCCATGGATTGTTACTGATGAAAAAGAAATACACAGGGTCTTATGTTTCCCAGCATCAATCTAGTTGGATTCCCAGATAGTGACAAACCAGGAGTCCCACAGTGACTTGGACAGAGACTTGGGAACAGAGTTGAAAGTGGCACTAATAGTGAAGACACCTGGTCTAGCCTCACCTTGAGCTGGCAAATCCTGATCCCTATCCCACTAAAGCTGCCTAAAGATGCATGATCAAGATCATTTTGGGAACTTCAGCCTCATCCTTGAAATGGAACAATCTGGAAGCTTTGTAATCACAGGAACTATTGTATGAAAAGCAATGTACTTGAAAAAGCCCCTGGAGGGGGATAATATGATACAGGTCCTTTGGAGGGGCAGACACTGAAAAGTAGAAATGGAAAGAATGCTAACATGATGTTTTGGGAAAAAGGATTTTTGTAAAAAAAAGTCTTGTATATTTGAAAACTGTAACAAGGAGAATCTTGGCCAAAGCTCTGGCCCCAACAAGACATTCTGGCTCTCATAAGGAAGCATAACATAGCCAGGTGGAGCCTCTGCTATCCCACCTCTGAGAGATTCATCATTTTCCTATGTCTTTATGCTTCTTCAGCTGCTCCGTGTTTCTACTTAGAGGCGGGGAAGTTCAGGGAGCCAGACCTTCTGATACTCTTCAGAGACACATAGGGTGGCCCAGAGGGAGTGGAGGAAAAGGTAAGGGTCATGCAACTAAGTTCTGTTACTCATATATAATATATATATTATATTATATATATTATATATGAGTAACACATCATATTATATATCTGCATATATAATGATGCAGATATTGTGCAGGACCTCTAATACGTGAAATATCATGTGTCTGGCTATCAGACCATAGCCAAATGATCTTTGGCTGCCATTACCTTTCTGCCATGACCATGTAGGACAGGGTGGAGGCCACTGAACATGGTCAAGACATCTTCTGATGGTTGAACACACAGTAATACAGACATCTTTCAGAATCTTCCAGCAGTCCCCTAGAAGATCTGGAGGATGGCATTGTCATCATGCATTCAGCTATCAGGAG
>JAIPUX010001232.1:27991993-28009531 GCA_020142125.1 Phrynosoma platyrhinos
AAAAGACAAAAATTCATGAAATAATGAAATAATATGCTTCCACAGTGGAAACTACACACCGGCCTGTGTCAGTTCAGAGACCTGGTGTCAATGAGACTCAAAAAAGAATTTAAATGCAAGTAGGAATGAGCCCCAGGTTTTTCCTGATGTTTAGGTGGAATCTTTTCTTATAGCTTGGATCCATTACTCCATGTCCTAATCTCTAGAGCAACAGAAAACAAGCATGCTCCAGCCTTGATATGATATCCTTTCCAACATTTAAACATGGCTATCATGTCACCCCTTAACCTTCTCTTCTCTAGATTAAAGACACCCAGCTCCCTAAGATAATCCTCTTAGGGTATGATTTCCAGACATTTCATCACTTTGGTCACCCTCCTCTGGACACCCTCCAGCTTGTCAACATGCTTCTTGAAACATGGTGCCCAGATACAATATTCTAGGTGAAGTCTGGCCAAAGAAGAATAGAATGGTACTATTACTTCCTTTGAGCTAGACAATATACTCCTAGTGATGCAGCCTAGAATTGCATTGGCTTTCTTATTTCTTTCACATAATATATATAATATATTGCTGACTCATGATCAGTCTGTGGTCCAGTAAGACTCCTAGATCCCTTTCACATTTACTGCTGTCAAGCCAGGTGTGCATTTTGTCTGTGCATTTTATTTTTATTGCCCAACTATAGTACCCTACTTTTCTCTTGTATGAAATTCATTTTGTTACTTTTGGCCCAGCTTGGGTGGCTGCATGACAACATAGCCTTACCTGCAATTAATTATGATGATGATGACTACACTCAACTGTAGTGTTGTATCTTTAAAAAATATTCTTTAAAAACATAAGAATTTTTTTTGCTGGACCTGGCCAAAAGGCTACTTGGTTTACCACCTTATTTCTCAAAATGGTCAACCAGATGTCTATGAATCAAGCAGGACATGAAGACTGGTAGAATGAAGCATGCTTTCTCTGATTCTGAAGGTAGCATAAATATAATCATGACTAATAGTGTTTGTTTAATTTTCCTTCATGTCACCTGAGCTGGCAATCACCACCACATCTTGTTTTAGTAAATTCCATATTTGAAGGTAACATGGATTGAAATATAAAGGACAGGTCTCCTGTACTTTACATGAAATGCTTAGGTAAAATTGTGTTATGAGAAAGGAAAGATGTTTGTTCAGTCTTCCCTAACCTGCTGTTCCAAATATTTTAGATTTTAGCACCATGAAACCCATGTGAACTGGGTGTGATGGTAGTATTTTGGCAAGGCTGCTTTAGCTTCCTTCTCTAGTCAGGTAATATTTCACACAAGGTATAAAATGAAACAGTGCTGTTGAATCCAATGCCTACATTGTTTGAGGCAACGAGTAAACAGTCTCAATTTCCCTGCAATGACCCTTTCATCATCAGTGCCAAATATCCAAATGCCTGCTGCAGATCTGAGATCAATCTTGTTTTCTATTTCCATTCCAGTGCCAAAACAGCCATTCTTCACTGACCTGCTTAACCCTAGAAAACACTGTGGACTACAAGTTAGAGACTAATATAAACAATGACTGTTAGGAACCTGTACTTGTATAAATGCATTCCTCTATCATAAAATATACGTTGTTTCAGCAAACTGAAACAATAATAAAGACAGTAATATCTTACAAAGTCCATATACTTACAATTGATTTAGAAGTCATAAAAATCTCTGTCTGTCTGTCTGTCTATTTTGAAGTCCAAAAACTGACTGAGGTTAAGGATGTATAAGCAGGGTAAACTTAGTGAAAGTAAGATGACTTCTTGTGAATATAATAGTCATAGCTATTATATAATATTAACATACTGTAATTACTATAATTATATTAGCTATATAATATTACTCCATGACAAGTGGCACTCATCAAAATTCCCCTGGTGTAAAAACAATTTCACATATTTCTTGAATCTACGGGAAAGGATGTGCAAGTGTTTCTATAAAAGGCACTTGTGTGGGGAATATGTCTAAGCCTTGGACAAAGAAGCAGCTTGCACATGTTCTCATTAGAACAGTAAACAGATGTGTACTCTTTTTCCATGGCATTCAAGGATAATCACAATACAGGTTGAGTCTCCCTTATTCACAATGTTTTAGGATCAGAAGCATTTTGGATTTTGAAATTTATTAATTTATTGGATTTTCGAATAAATATATTTGCATAATGAGATATCTTGGAGAAGGGACACAAGTCTAAACCAAACATTCACTCATTTTTCATATACATCTTGTACATGTATTCTGATGGTAATTTTATACAATATTTTAATCCTTTTGTACAGGAAAAAAAGTTTATGTACACTGAACCATCAGAAAGCAATATTGTCTCTATCTCAGCCACCCATGAGAAAAAAATGTTTTTGTTTTTGGAGTATTTCAGAATTCTGGATAAAGGAGACTCAAGCTGTACTATGTGAAAACATCCAAACCTGGGCTGAATTTTAATGCTGTCCTTAGTTGTTTTTTTTAAAAAAAATAATGTATGAGGAACATCCAGTAATCAGATAGAAAGAAAGGTGGCTGGTTGGCTATATATTTTTAAATGTCTTCTGACTGCTCTTTCGGTACAAAATGCAAATTCTAAGGGGCTTATCATTCTGACAAATAACCCAACTGCTCCCCAATGGGATACAGTCAGGGTTGTGGGATGCAGTCAGGTATTGTCACACCAAAGTCACTGCCAATTCCATTGGATGAGTGTAACTTGGCTGCATCTCAGGTCCCAGGCACACTTCGGAGGTTGCTTTTCAAAGCCAGGTGCTTGCCATCTTTGAAATGTGACCTCTGAAAGATGCCTGGGACCTGGGATGCAGCCGGGTTGCACTTGCCCTGAAGACTCAGCAGAGACTTTGGTGCGATAATACCTGCCTGCATCCCGTAACCCGATTGTATCCGGTTGGGGAGCAGTTGCGTTATTTGTCAGTGTGATAAGCCTCTAAGCTAGTGTAATACCTATAAAGTTGGGTTCTGAACTAGGAAGATCCCTGTTCTAATCTCAGTTCTGTTGTTCATCCTCAGTAATCCTTAGTTACTACAATACAAAGAAGGTCATCCACCATTGTCGTCATCATCATTTTGTAGATGGGGATGAGGAAAGCCAAAGGAATATGCTGAGTTGCTTAAGGCAGCTTAATGAGTTGATGTCACTGCTAAAGTCCAGTCTGGAGACTTCCTAATGGACTACCCCTGGGGTCCTTTAACACAGTAGATATAATGAGCTATGATTTTACTTTAACCATTGTGGCTGGATTCTAGGGAATCTTGAAGTTTGTAGTGTGGTGAGCTAGTATGCTGATAGTTTTGCCTTAGGAAAGTCAATAATGAATTGGAGGTACAGGACAACAAACAACAAGAAACATTAGAGGTTTGTGGTTCAAAGTCCTCAATGATGGAACCATGACAGTTAAAGTGGAATTATATATAGTGCTACAGTTGTGTAGTTCTTACAGAATATTACTTATTTTTCACCAGTACTTTACAATTGCTCAGCACATTTGTATTCTCAGCCACTTTCTCCATGATGCAATGAAGTCCTCCATCCTTTTCACATTGTAAAACTTCATTGTACTTTATTTTCTTTTTTCTTTTTTTTAAATGTCCCAGGAACAAAAGATGGTGGTGCGGGGGTTCTTTTGTACTACACAATTCATATTTATACTACCCCCTTTTCTTTCTTAAAGGTGTATACATAATAGTTTTTAGGATGAATATAACAAACTCCCTCCCCCCCCCCCAAAAAAAAGAGTGTTGTTTCTGCTTGAACTCCTGCTGACTTCTCTTGGAGGTTGACTTAACCAGGTCTGGAGGATTGGGAATAAATTCTTATTCATCCCTCTAATAAAGGAATAGCTGACCCACTAAAGCAAGCAGCCCATCTGCTTTCTTACCTAATTCTCAAGATATGGAGGTAACCATGCCAACTATATTCTTTTCGGATTCAACCCAAGTAGCCAGAGCTTCAACATTTCATTTGGTGTATATCTATATTATCAAATCAGAACAGGTTAGATGTAGGCTCTAATACTGTTTGCTTGTATGTGTGTTTGCCTCTAAGTAATTTCTGATTTATGGCAATCCTAAGTCAGACCTATCACAGGGTTTTCTTGGCATGTATCTTCAGTGTGGGTTTGCCATTGTCATCCTGTGAAGCTGAGAGACTTTGATTTACCCAAGGTCATCCAGTGGGTTTTCATGGCTGAGCTGAGATTCAAACTCTGCTCTCCAAAATCATAGTCCAGTGCTCAAACCACTACAACATGCTATGTTTGTTTGTTAAAGGGATTTACTTATTTATTAAATGTATGCCCCACCTTTATGCCGAGTAATAGAACTCAAGGTATCTAACAGTGTCAAAATGAAACAGAAATAATAAAAGCATTAAAATGTTTTTTAAACATACATTTAAAGTATAAATGCCACTGACCACTCAAAGCCCACCTCAACATTCCAGCTCATGTGCCAAAGACCCGTATGAATATATAAAGCTTCATAATTTTTGAGGATGATCATATTCAGGTATACTAATTTGCTGCACTGATTAATAATAATGTTTACTTATAGTTACAACACACTTTTCATCAAAGGGTGGAATATCAGACATATATAATCAAGAACAAAGCAATAACACACAACACTGTAATATACTAAAATACTACAATAATATACCAATGTACAAAAACCAAAATCCTCTGCAGTTGCTACCTATGTTGGCCACCTTAGGTACACTCAGCAACTTAATCTGGTGAATTGAAGAGGAAGGTCTTCAACCCGTTGCAAAAATGGAGGTGCAAAGGAAGACTGTTTCACAAATGTGAAGCTAGTTCATGAAAGATATGCAGCCTTGATAGAGCTATATGCCTTGGTGAACTGCCAATAATCCTTCACCTTTAGATATTAAATTCCTAGATACCATACTAGCCTAGCTGCCACCTACTTGGAGAGGTTAAATTGCAGGGCCTTAAACACCAAGACTAAAAGCTTGCAATGAACCTTGGCCCAAACTGGTAACCAGTGGAGGGATCTACAAGGGAAAGAGAAATGTTAGTATTTAGGGAGATTTAAAACAACCCAAACATCACTGTTCTGGATTAAAACTAGATGAATGAGAGAGTTGGAAGGCAAACCTGCCAGTAGACTATTACAAAAGACCAGATGTGAAATTACTAAGGCCTGGACAAGCAAATGTGTAGTCTTGACAGTCAAAAACCTACGGATCCGACAGATGTTCAAAAGATAGAAGTTACATGCCTTTGCAGTTGCCATGATAAAGGGGTGTGGGGATAGACAATCATCCAGCTGGACTCCGAGGTTTCTGGCAACCAAGACAGGGGCCAGTATGTAACCCCATAAACACAGTGAAGGGCTTGAATGTGGTGCTACTGGGAAGTCAGGTTGAAACACCAAGATATGTTTTATCCATGTTAAGCTTAAAATAATAGGTGGTTATCCACAGAGAAACACTCAACAAACAGTCCATCATGGAAATCCAAGAGGAAGTGTATATAATGAGAGAAGAGGACCCGATACTGATCTTTGAGGCACCCCTACAGATACAGTGAAAGTTATTGACATAGCTGTTTCAAAAGGAAACAGCAGAGGAACAGTCCAACAACAACAACAAAAATGAAATCAGGACAGAGTGTTCCCTGTTATTTCCAATGATGTCAACTGTAGTAGTCAGATCTGATGGTCCAAAATGTCAAAGGCTGCTGATAGATACAATAGGATCAAAACTAATGTTTGACTCCATGCTTTTTCCACTAGAATATCATTTACTACATGTATCAAAGCTGTCTCTATAGAATGACCTTTATGAAACCTTGGTTGAAATGGATCAAAAAGAAAATCATGTGTGATCAAATAAGGCACCAATTGGGAAAGGGCTGCTCTCTCCAAAAATTTAGAGAGAAATGAGATGAGAGACACAGAATGATAATTTACACAAAGTAAAGTATCCAGGAAGGGTTTGTTTAATAGAGGATGCAAGACAGCATACTTAAAATTGTGGTTATTGTGTCCTTTCAAGTCATTTCTGACTTATGGTGACCCTAAGGTGAACCTATCATGAGGTTTTCTTGATAACATTTGTTCAGAGGAGGTTTGCCATTGCCTTCCCCTAAGGCAAGTAGCCCAGAAAAAAATATTTTTTGAAAAAGTCCAGCTCACCAACAGGGTTTTACAAGGCAGAAACAGAGGTTTAATTTATTAATTTATTAATTTATTAATATCTTATAAATTATGCCATTCCTCCTTCCTGGCTAACTGGGGTGTTTATTCTGTTGTGACTTAAAAGTATGGGCTAAACTTAAATTGGTGCATGTTCAGATGTCTTTGTAACAGGGCTCTTTTATTCCCAAACATCATATGGTCTAAGAGTATTTCAGAGTAGAGTAGAGATGCTTCTTATAGACTTTGGGTGGAGGCATGGCTAGTGGATGAACCAATAATTGGAGCAACACTAAGCCCATTTGAGACTTTCTGGAAGATTACCATGCTATCTTTGGGTGTCCGCATATCATTTGATGTCTAACTATCTAGTAAACCCATCTTAAACCCACACTCTGCTTTGGTTGGCTTCTCAGGAGGGAATTTTTCCTCCTTACTGTCAGAGATGGTTCAAAATGCTTGCTTCAGAAAGGGAGTTTATAAATTGTTTATTTAATGACATTAAGAAAAAAACAACAACAAGCCATTTGTGTGTCTAAGGATTAATTCTAATGAGGTTCCTCGTGGTGCAATAATAATGATATTAATACAACATTTTAATAATAGACCAGATACTGTCATTTAATGGTTTAATGGCCACTGGAAAACTGCTTCTCATCCAATCATGAGGAAGACTGGTTCTGCCTCCCCCTCACTATCTACACTTTATCTGGGAATTTTGGGAACTCTGGGAGTACTGTTGGCTTTCTCATTTAAGTTGAAAAGAAAAATCAGTTTTGATATCTTATGTAATTTTAATTGTGTTTTGCTGCATTATGCAAAATCTTTTTGATATAGAGTGAGGTAGAAATATTATAATAACTACATCTATTATATTATGGGAATCAACATGACTGTGGACAGGGGAAAGGAGGCTATTAAAAACAATATTTGGTATAATGACAGTTCTCATGCAGCTGAGTACCCCATCAGTCTCTTTACTTGGCTGAGTCATTACTGGTAAAGACAATTTAGCATAGGAATATGGTAAATTATGCTTGATATGGAATTTAAAAACTATTTTCTTTGGAAGCAATATAGAGAAGCCAGATTAAATTAAATTCAAGCTAATCTGCCTCACTGCATGGAGCAGAGAACTGTCATTTTCTCCCTAATTGAAGCGCCATCCCCACCTCACATACATCCAAATCCAGCCATCATATTTATGGCCAAAGTATGAAGACTTTCATCATACAGTTCATTCTTAGGTATTATCTGGGTAATTAGATCTCTTGACTAAACCTGCCACACATTGTTTTGATCTACAGACAGACCACTCCATGGAAATGGGGGGGGGGGGGGGGAGGCAGAAAACACCTTTTTCTATCCTTCTGTTTTATTACATAGAATCATAGAATAATAGAGTTGGAAGAGACTTGAATGGCCATCCAGTCTAACCCTTGCCATGCAGGAACACATAATCCAACACCCCCTAACAGATGGTTATCCAGCCTCTGTTTTAAAAACTCCAAAGAAAAAGACATTCACTACTCTCCAAGGAAGTGTGATCCACTGTCAAACAGCTTTTACTCTCATGAAGTTCTTCCTAATGTTGAAGTGGAATCTCTTTACAATTGTATCCAGCATTCAATGATGCTTAAGAAAAAGAAGGGGAAAAGTAGAGGGGGAAATCATTTGCCCTTCTGATCTTTTTGATGACAATCCTCAAAATCTTTGGTCATGTCATTCTGCATGGAGCATATGAGGATTGTAGTCCAAAACCCAAGGAAGGCACTATTTTGCCTACCCCACTCTCGGCGTACAACAGTCAAATGCAAGATGTAGCTGTGCAGATGAAGCTATTATGGGGCTATGGGAATTGAAAGAAGCTTATGTTTTCCCCATGACTGGTTTGTCTCAAGGTAATGCTATTTTTTTTATATAGTACTGTACTTTATTTTCTCCTACAGATATTAGATTTTATTTTTCAGTACTTTTTGCTAGAAATGTGATCCACTGTGTTTTGGAATCTAGGGGATGAGAGCAAAATAAATCCTCTACTCCAAGGATGATCAAGCTTTTTTAAAAAGACAAAAAACAATAAAACTATGGACCAATTGTTGTACTGGCCAGAGAATCTACCATCCCCACAAAAACATAGTGGATGTAATTCATTTCTGAGTTGGGAAGATTTTGTTTTAATATACAGTTTCTGTTCCTGGAAGCTTCTAAAGCAGAAATTCTCTCTCTCTCTCTCTCTCTCTCTCTCTCTCTCTCTCACACACACACACACACACATATGAGACATGGGGTGCAGGATTTCCATGGGCCATAAAATGGCTAGGGGCCCACACATCCCACAAGTTGCAAGATTCTTAAATTTGCTGTTGCCCAACATGTTGTGGTCTGGCCGTAACTGCACAGATGAATGTAATGTTTCTTTTGTGTCTCCTCCCAATTTTCTCCAGAATCTGTCCAATACTGGATTTAGACTCATTCTTTACAAGGACAGACATCTTGCTAGTTTTTAGTAAGTGCACATACAAATCATATCACCAGTATGACCTCAGTTGGAAACTAACTGTAACCAGAGCCAACTTTCAGACCTGACATCTGATAGACAACAAAGCCCAAATGAGCATGTAAATTGCTATCTTTTCATTTTCAGAGATGCTCCAGGTAAATGCTCTTTAGCTGGGCTTTTCATAAAGACTGTCCCTGGGAAAACTGACAAGGGAATTCTAATAACTTCACAGAAAAGGAAGGATATAAGGAGAAAGGATGCAAGGTACACAGAATATTAATATCTGAGCCAAAACTATAACTTTTAAAAATCAACCCCTGCTCTCCCCAAGGCACTATGCAAAGCTCTGGATCCCACCTGACCACAAACAAAGCAAGTCTAATTCATGACAAAGTCTGAGAGCACCGGATGTTGATACATTGTTAAACCTAAGCAGGTCTGAATCTTGGCTAGTGCATGGATGGGAAAATGCCAGCAGGCCCTTTTGAGCTTCCCAAAGGAAGAGCAAGATGTAAGAGCAATACGTAATTAAATGCAAAGAGGTGAGGTAATCTCTGTTGAGTAATTCAGGACCACTTTGTATGCGGCACTGGCATGGTTGTCATTGAAAACTCCTTCTGGTATTTTTGACAGGGAATTCACATGTGGCTGCACTAATGTTGGGAAGATAAACTTCCCTATGAAAAACCATGCTACCCATCATCCCACTCCACTCCCCCCCCCAAAAAAAAACATGGCCCCATCTTCCCAAACTGGGATATATTTTAAAATGCTTTCAAACAAATGTAGCACATGTGTCACAGGAAAAGGCATTAATTGTCTATAGTTCAGTTCATATGGGTTTCTTTTGCAGAAAGCTTTTGAGAAAGGCAATTGTGGAGCTTTATAACTAACAGAAGGTAAAATAAAGGCAAGAGAGCCAAAACTTATTATAATTCACAAGTCACAGGAAAGGAAATGACTGGCTATTTAGCCAAAGTTAATGTGGGGGCTAGCCTTCAAACTGAGTTCATTCTGTACTATACCAAGTTCTAGATCTCTCCCTCCATCCTTCCCCCTCTTTCTGCCTTCTCTATAGCTCCATGAAGGTGTTTATGTGTAACATGTGTAGGCAGAGGTTGGGAAATAACACACGTGATGCTCCTCTCCCCAAAGCTTATATAGGTTTCATTAAGTGAACTGCTTTATCAGCCACCTGTTTTAAGATAAAAGATAACCGTTATACAGCTATGCCTGTGTAACAATGCATATGGCTAAAGTAGAGACAAAAGTGGAGATTAAACAAATAAACAAAACACTTCAGGGGCTATACACATCCCCTATTCTTGCCAAGGCTGCTCTGAAACTCAGTGGCAACCGCAGCAACATTCTCTTGGCTAGGATGACTGAGCATCTTCCCACACCATGGAGTCCTTCAGGAGTGCAGAGGAGGGTGTGTCTCAGAAAGATGAGAAAATATAGGCAACATTAGGTTGAAGAGGGCTCAATTCAAGAGATTCTTGTGAAGACCAGATCTCTTAGATCTCTCACACTAGATCTTTTAAATCCCCTCACACTGGATTTCTCAGATCCCACTAATTGGCATCAAATTATGTGACCACCATAGGGTTACATAGGATTCTTCTTCTGTATAATAATACAGAAGAAGAATCCTATGTAACCCTATGGTGGTCACATAATTTGATGCCAATTGGTGGGATCTGAGAAATCCAGTGTGAGGGGATTTAACAAATAGTTTGAGGCTTCTTTTATCACAGAACTCTAACCCTTGGTCTTCCTTTGTGAACAAAAAGAAAGGGCTTATGATGGTATCTCTTTTGGTAGCTGGTCCTCAAAGCTTATGGATATAAAGTGTATATACTTCACTGGTTACAAAATGACTTTGTTTTAGTTCACACAAGGACTTCAGTTCCTCTTCAACTGTGTTTTAGTTCCTTCCACACACCTTCCACTAAAACCTATTCAGTAGGAGTATAAATCCTATGAATCTCTAGCTTTATTCATAAACTGAAGTTCTACAAAATGATGTGGATCAGAGCCTTCCCTTCACTGGCTCTCCACTGCTCAAAGAACTTAGAAATTTAAACTGATTTCACAGGAATGTTTCTTTCCTTCTGATATCCCTCCTCTCTATATGGGAATCTGAATCCCCCTCAAGGCTAAATCCTTAGTTACAACTGCACTCTTGGCAGTTCTAAGACACACTCCTGCCTCAGCAGGCTTAACACACTGATCTATTCTTAATGGCTGCTCCTCCTTTTTACAGACACTCATCAGGCAGGCCCCCACCTTTTTGCCAGCCAGACTCTGATTGGCTGTTCTGAACATTCCAATCTGCCAGTGTCTCTCTGCAACACTGCTCAGGCTTTTTGCAGGACAGCAAGCCTTGGACAGAGAACAGTGGGAAACACATGCTTTGGTATTCTGCTACAATGGGAGCTGTTAGAAGAAACTGTAGCAACCATCAGGACCTCCAAGACCTTTGGTGAGTCTGATCATAGTTGTAGCAACAAATTTGGCAGGAAAAAATGGTGCTGCTTTAGGCTGCAGTTGTCTTTAGGTTGCAAGATAAGCACTGGTTTTCACCCATGGAGCTGTTTTTAATAGAGCTGTCTGGCATTTCAGCCTCCCTCACATTCTCTCTACTTTAATGTTGTTTTTAGCACAAAAGGAACAAAACCTTGTGAGTTGTTTCGGTTTCTAACATAGATGTGAACAGGTGACATCAAATCACATATTCTTTGATAGATGGAATAAAATGCTCTCTCACAAACTCTGTCACCAGATTCTAGAGTACACAGCACTTTGTGTGCATGTGCGCACACAGAGACACGTACTCATGCTGATTAATTCTCTGCATGACATTCCACTGCAGACCATTCTGACCCCTACAGATCACAGTAATGTTGATGGTGATATAAAATTCTTTTCCAGACTGGAAAATCTGTTCTTTGTTCACAGGAAAGGGGTCATTCATTAAGCATCAGAAAAGAAAACATCCCTTGGCGAAAGAAGGAACTGGCACTTGTGATTCATTGGTAATAATCCAGAGAATAGCACTAGAAAGGATTGGAGGCTGTAGGGAAGTCAGCAAATTGACAGTATTTGCTTTTGCCCACAGGAGGCCTCTAGTTGGCAGATGTAAGGGGGGCAGACTGAGGGAGAGATGCAAAAGGCTTTAATACATTCCTCCCCTTTAAGAACAAGAGAGGGCATGTGGCATCTCAACTTTGCTTTTTCTTTCTTCTCTGCATGCCTAGTGCTCCCTGCCTAGTGTTAACCTCACAAAACAGATCCATCTCATACCAGCTGTTAAATGTGCCAAGGCCTCCCTTCAGCTGTCACTTCTTCAAAATTGCAAAGTGCTTTAACTCCTCTAGATTGGAAAACAGTAGAGTGGAAAATTGCAGGAGATTGCTTTCCATAGACTCCCTGTTTACAAAGGTAGCCTGTAACAAGACAGCTATGACTAGCCTCGCTGGCAGCAAGTGCCAAGTAATAAGTGAGAGAATTTCTGCTTCCTTGTCTACACATCTAAAGAAGTCTGAAACATTCACAAACATTCAGTTAAAAAGTCCAGGTTGGACCACTATAGCCCTTCAGTTATTGCTGGACCTCTTACTACCATCATCCTGAGCAAGGATTGCCAATAGTGAAGGAAGGCACTGAACATCAAAACATCTGCAGGGCTACAGTTCTCTACTTTTACAAAGCCCTCAGACTGTTGCTCTTATATTAACCAACTAAAGCAGTGTGGCAGATAAAGGAAACTATCCAAGAAGTAATGAATGAAAGAGTTGCCAGAAGAACTCCACCTCACAGTTAGACACTGTTTTTATCACATCAACTACACAAAACTTGTCTCTCATCTGATGTCCTTTTCATCCTAATGTACTAAATTAAATATCTGGTCCTTGTAGAATTTGATTAATCTATACTAGATTAAAATCAAATCATGTACAAAATCAATTTCACTTAAAGTACAATAATCTGAGCCCACTGAGGTCCTTTTCTAATAATAATGATAAAGGCTTGCTCAACCACCCCCCTTCTCTTAAACTTTTTTTGTCTTTAGCCTTTTACTGAATGCTTAATTTTCATACCCTTTTATGAATTGTGACCTTGTATATCTGATTCATATCTTATTACAGAAACTTGGCTAAGGAGCTGAAGGCAGGACCAACTTATTCAAGAACTCCCCTGGGGATTTTCAGGTCAAGTCGTTTTTTAAATTGAGATTGGTATAAACCTTAAGGGATTTCTTGATTTAAGAAAGAACTACAAATATTTAAGCTGTCTTGGGGGAGATTATGCTGACATTGGATCATGGGATTACCTCTCGCATAAAAGTCAGAGGATTTGGACTGGTTTGTCCTCTCATCAGGAAATAAACTGGGCACACACACATACACACAAAAAAAGGAATGAAAAAGGTTTTACACAATGTTAATCACATATTCAATCAATCCTTACTGTAAGCATGGCAAAAGGTAGAAAACAACATGAGTCGGAACTGAATGAAAGAGAAACCTGTTCAGACATCAATCCAAGTTTAGTCAGCCTTTGTTTCTGTGGATGCTTCTATCACAGTGGTTTCATATAAAGTGCTGTTACATGAGAATTGAGTATTACAAAAAAATAAATTCAAAGCCCCTTAGCTGATCTAGCCTTCATCATATGGCACCCAAAAGGAGTTTTGCTGTTTTAATATAGAGAATCACTAAGGAAACATAGGGCCCTTTCACAGCCCACAGTTATACTACTAATTCTGCATTGACTGCCATAGCTGCAACTATGAAATCTTGATGTTGGAAGACACTAAAGGAGCAATAAAAAAGCTCTATCACTGAGAATTTCAAATGCTCATCCCAATACTATAAATCCCAGGATTTCCCAGGATGAGAACAAAAGTTAAAGTAGTGCTACAATTTGTGTAGTGTGAAAGGGCTGAGACAGACACCTGGTACATAGTGACTTTTTCTTAAAACTTTATGCAGGTTTTCAATGGGGTTAGGGGCTCAGGACCCCTGTGAAAGTGGAAAAACCAGAAACACACACACACATATTTTTTTTACCCCAGAGAACACCTCTCTGATAATCTCTAGGTCCTCCAGCACAACTCTATGATCAACTTCCACTGGAAGTTGACCACAGAAACACAACAGGAACAAGAATACTTGAAAACACACAGAGCTTCCGAACAGACTTTTCAGAGTCATGAACTTAAGGTTGTAGCCCAGGATAGACAATCCTGCCCATTATAATTTCTGCCACACTGTTGTTTTTCAATCTTCTTTCCACTGCACATTTGCAAATTCTTTCAAAAAGGAGGAAATTCTCACTCACTTATATGCAGTAGTGATGACTTATAAACCATATTTAAAATAGTACAATAGATAAAACACTTACAAAAGTACCACTGAGAACAATTATTTATAAGAATTTCTTCAAAAAGAGTTATAAATTGTGCATAGAACCTCCAAAGATGGTACACAGTGGGAAAAGAACAGCAGTAGGGGAGCATAATCTCTTTCATTATGTGTAAAGTTTCTGTAATTCACTAGTGCCCAAAGAAGGCTTGAAATCAATATGCATATAATGTCAGACCCATCTTTTTAAAAGCAAGAAGCACACTTTTTATTATTCCTGTTCCAGTCATAAGTATGCAGTCTATAAATGAGACACAGTCAGATTGTTTTTTTAAAAAAAACTTGCACAGAAAAGTAAAGACAAAATGAGAAAGTAGCTCTCACTCAACACTTTGATTCTCATTTCTAATACAACTGTTTCAACCATCATTATTATGTAAGAGGATGCATATTCTGAAGAATTAACAAAGGCACATTGGATGAAGGGCTAATCTTCCAGATTGCTCTTGGCTACAGTCCTAGAAGTGTCAGCTCCTCTCTTCCTTTCCACATTATGGTGAGAAAATATTGTTCCTTTAAGAGCACAACATTCACACTTTAAGAGCTATGGGAGAGGGGGTATCAGTTTTGTGTACTGTGTACAGTAAAATTCCTTTCCTGTCCGTCTCCTTCCATCAAAATGCAGGCATCATCGCTCTCATCATCACATGATGAAACACCATATTGTAGCAGAGGTAAATTATGTCGCTATGCCTGAAAATGTGAAATGTATATATTTCACATGTGTGGGTGAGTGTGTATTTGTATGGGTGCATGTGTGTGTGTGAGAGAGAGAGATTTAAAGAGAAACAGAGAGAGAGAATGAGAAGAGAGATTGGTATTCTGGGAATCTGAGTTAACCTCAGCTTTTACATGTTGCATCAAAGACATGGATCAGGGAATGGTGAGAATCCTTTCCTTCACTGAAATATATCTGGGTCCCTCCCCCTATAGCTGCAATCTGAGGTATCCCATCTTTTCCACCATCACCTATAGAATTCCACACATCTCCTGCAATATGTATTTCACAAAGACTTAGGACTTTATTATGCCAGCCAGCTGCCCAGTCACAGTCATAGTAGTTTAGGAATGGAAGCACGCCAGTTTGGAATCATTTCATATCACACATGTCCCCATTAATAGCCCTTTCGAGATCCATGCTCATGTGATCTATTTTCCTCTTTATATAATGGCACCTGTTTGAATGTGCTGCTCCTTTCCCTTCCCAAGCACAGGGCTGTTGTGTGCACATTCACACAGCAGCCCCTGTGTCATGTCTCAACAATTAGCCAGGGTAAGGAATTCAGAAAGGTTGCAATGCTGTCCTACTAAACCTTCCAATCCAGCATCTGAAGATGTTGGCCACACAGCCCGAAACACCCCCAAAAATCTAGCATTTAGAGTTTTCAAACTGAAGCCAGTCTGAGTCAGCAGGGGAAGTGAATCAACTGAGACACCAAATCCAAAGGGGTATGGGAACAAGATCATTCCATCAAGCAAGGTTCAAAGGCTTTGGAATCTCACAAATAGAGAGACAAGAACAAAGTGGACTGCAACCTGCAAAAAGGTCTGTTGTTTGTAACCACCTTCCTGAGGTGAGGCTGGGATATTTATGTTCTAACAGATTCCCACATCTGTTATCTGATTGCAGTGCATTTTCTATAAATACACTCTGACCAACACAAGCATTTCCTTTTTGCCTGCATTCAATTGCGGTAGGTGTTATCTGGTTTGTATTTATGTCTTGTGGCTGCCGGGGGGGTGAGGGAGTTATACGTTTGTCTCCTGCATGTCTCCCCTCTGTTCTGGCCCTGGGTCTTGTGAACCAGGTCTGACCGCCTCTTCATATGGCTCACTCTCTGTATCATACTATAGAGTGGGGGATCTGGGAGGGAGGCATGACACTTGGGAGGGGAATAATGTTGGCTGCCAATTGCCTCCTGAAGCTGGCTGCTGTGTAAAGCAGCCAGGTTCAGAAAGCTGTGGGCTACTGGCAGTAGTGATCACTGCTCATTGCTACCCCCCCCCCAAACCATGAAGACAATTGATCCTAGCTGTCAACCATCTCCTGAAGCTGTCTGCTGTGTTAATGTGCACATAGCAACCAGCTTGAGGAAGCTGTTGGAAGCATGATTCCTGCAAAGTGGGAGAGAGGAGAGGAGTAGAATTGCACCCACTTACACCATGTGACTTCTGGAGAAGTGGAACTGTCATGGAAGGGACCTATCAGATGAAAGAAGTAATGGAATAGCAGTGAGATTGAGAGCTTATTGATAGGTTTTGCCCATCAATGAAAAGGTGCACCACAGTAACAAATAGATTGCAGGGCAGCAGCAGGGACAGACACAACACCATGTGATAAATTCCAGGCATATAAGCTTTTATCCTGTTAAAATTCTGCTTTTTAGCCTTGTGCAGTTAAAGTCCCCAAAGAAATATTAAAACTGCAGATACTAACAGATGAAGCAGATTGCTATATGAATTCCATTCATGTGGCTGCACCCTGATGTCTGTGAGTGAGTGGGGAATTTGTTTCTCTCTTGCCTTCTGGCAATGAACTTCCTGCCTCAAGATCTTGCCTGTTTAGAGCTGCCTACAGATTAAAGGGTAACTGAATGGCAGGACAGATTTGAGAAAGAAAGAAAGAAAGAAAGAAAGAAAGAAAGAAAGAAAGAAAGAAAGAAAGAAAGAAAGAATAAAGTCATTATGCCGGAGATGATAGTGGAATACTTTGTAATTCCCTTAGGAAGAAATTTTTGGTAGCATTGACACTAAGATCTGAGTGAATACAGGTTAATCAGAGGTGAATGATATTTTACTGGCCTCAATCAATATCCCATAGAAAAGGCAGCAAGGCATACATATGGAGGAGAGTCAGTCAACATTAACATTGTCCATCATACTGCACTGGAAAGGGAGGTATCTTTCAGACAAGAGCAAACTAGTAAATTTATTTCCTGTAAGTCAAATATGGTGCTATTCTCTGGCACATCAGGAAGAAAAAGCTACTTCTGGCCCCCCAGATCAAACAGTTTAAGGAACAGTAGCTTAGAACAATGTAATTCAAAGTGGTGTGTTCTATGGACTTGTTGCTGTCCCTGAGCAATTGGTTTTTTGTCCTGGGAGTTTCCAGCAAAGAAAGAAATGATTGTAGCTAATGGGCACAAATTTGCTACCACTCCTTGGCACATTGACCAAAATAATAATTGCTAGTCCCCTACATTAGATAGCTTGAGAAGTACTGGCTCCAGGGAAGCTTGAGAACTCAACTGGCTTTGCATTCAACCATGTTAGTACTGATGTCTGCACTGTGTGTTTGGCCCAATTCATTCAGCCACATGAGTACTGATTTAAAGTTGTCAACTCTTCCCTCCTTTTCTTTCTGTATGGCTCTCTATCTTTGATGCTTATATTGCAGACAAATACTAAATCAAAAG
>JAIPUX010001232.1:28014325-28027178 GCA_020142125.1 Phrynosoma platyrhinos
TGTTTTACCCATAACAATGCGTTCGAGTCCTTTGTGCCGATGCAACTGCTCCAGTTCCTTGATCAGTGTGTTTGTCCATTTTTGAACATTTCCCACCCCTACAATATCCTTTGTGAGACAAAAGTTCCATGTGTGACCATACTGGCAGCAATAATGCCATCAGTATATATTCTAAGTAAGTTTTTTTTTAATCAATTGTAAATCACCTTGCATCAGCTTACACCTGCTCTCATAGGCTTTCTCTGTATATTTTAAAAACCCTAAATAAATTGTTTCCATAAACATTGGAAAAATTGTTTTCATTATATTTTGCATGATGCTTTGAGAAAATATTGTACTTTGAAAGGTAACAGAGGTAAGTACAGTATGTATGCATTTATGTATACAAATAAATATCAATCAATATAATTTCCAATCCATTTTCCCACACACAGGCATCACATAACGGGACAATTATTCACAAACATGGGTGTGAGGTTTCTGCAATGCAAATCCAACGTCTAGTACATTGCATGCATATTATTATCTAAAATAGGCCCCATTGTGCATTAAGTTCCCCATTCAAATGCACAGACATGTCTCTGAGTAATATAAAGCAATCTAAATCATTGTTGCACATCACATGCAAGATAGTTTCTATTATGTATCATCTTGCACATCCAGTCATCCCTCCCTCATAACATTTTCAAAACTGCTGCTTATTTGGGAGGTTTGTCTACAACAATACATTTGTAGTTTTCACACTGGCATTGAAAACATCAGGAGGAATTACAACTTCCATATCTAATCAGAAAGAAGCACAACTTCCAAAACTCTTCCTTTCTCAGATGGGTGCACATGGACAAGTTCTGAAGCTGATATACACATCTCCATTTATATTATTCCAAGCTGGAAATGACTAATTCCAGACTGTGAGGCTTCCTATATCCTTCCACTTTCCCAACAGGTGTCAGGTTCTGCCTAAACATCCACTGCCATCAAATGTGAGGACATCTATAATCTCATACAATCACCACAGGGGTCCCCAATTTAGCAACCAATGTAAGACCTTCTCCTGTATAACTGCTGTGGCCACCAACTGTGGGGACCTAGTCGTTGCCCTCATGTTCATATGTGGGATATTATGCAACTTCTTTATTTTCAGCTGCTACCACAGACATTGTGTCTGAACCACATCTTTATAAACATAGTGTTCCGGAGGCCAAAATCATATAGAGTTTGACCATAAGATCTGTCTTCACATCAAGACTGCCCCACCCTGCACAGATACCAGGATTTCAAGTTTCATTATTAGTCCCATCTTTTCTGCACATTCTGTCTGGTTTGCACCCTCAAGGAGCAAGAGAGGCATGTGCTGGGCTGTTCCATGTCCCCAAAGCAGGCCTGTATGGTATCTCAGGCTGAAACAGATGGTAGTGACTAGCATCTTGTTAGTGGCATATGCAGATGTAAGTTCAACTTTATGAGTAAATGTGGTGTAGTGATTTGAATGTTGGACTAGGATACGAGAAGACCAAGGTTTGAATTCCCACTTGGCCACAGAAACCCACTAGCTGATTTTGGACAAGCCACATTATCTCATCTTCAGATGAAAGCAAAAGCAAACCCTCTCTGAACAAATCATGCCAAGAAAATCCTGTGATAGGTTCATTTTAGGGTCACCGTAACTTGGAAATGACATGAAGGCACACAACAGCAAGACATCTAGCTTACAACTCTGTGCATCTTTTAATGGTCTCTGTGGTGGGAGAAATTCACAATCTCTCTTGTGCAATGAACACGTAACTATTGGTTTCACCATCACCCTGTTGCTTCCCTAACACAATCATGTAGTGTCTGAGAGATAGGAGGATACAGACGAGATGCATCCATCTGTGTTCCAGTATCTGGGTATGTCCTGCTCTCTCTCAAGAAGGGCATCCACCAGATCTCTGAAAGGTTCAGAAGAATCCACCAGATCTCTGAAAGGTTCAGAAGAATATCTCCATCATCATGTGTCCAGCTAACAGAACATAGCTGGATGCTTCTCAGCTGTCCTTGCTTCCCTTTGTCACAACAGGCTGTATCAGAAGAGAGGGAGTGGTAGCTGGACAGCATGTGAGAAAAGGAAACACAAGATGTAATTCTGCCTTGGCAACACTTTAAAGAGCATCTCCCCATTCAGGATCTCAGTCAGAATCATCTCTTAAGTACCCTGGTGAGGACTTTCCTATTCTAAGATAAATGTTATTTAGAGTGTATCATGCTAGCCCTTTTAGGATGGGAGAAACATTTGTTTTGCCCTTTGTCTCTGGATTCTGGAGAAACAGGCCAGATATAAATAGTCCAGCCTACTTTATGTACTTCTATGCCAGATGTTAGACTAACAAAAATATATCAATTTACAAAGTTTGTATCCTGTTTTCTGGAAGCAATACAGCAACCACTGTCAATCCTAAACTGTCTTTCACAGGTCATTTGTTTAATCGCTAGTGAATTCTCATTCCATTATAGTGAATTCTCATTTCATTATGCTGCATCAGTGACAGAAGAAACAGAAGGTTTCATCTTTAAATATGATTTCTATGTCTTACTTCCTCCAGATGGCAAGTTCTATTTAGTTAGCTGTTGCTGGTCAGACACTGTTAGATCAAGATCAAATTCTTTTGATCTTCTGAGGATCCATCTAATGGCCTAATCTGTTCACTCAGACTGAAATAGCCTCAAATGAAAAGCAGAGTCTAAAGAAATAAGCACACCTCAAAAGCTATGTCTCCCAAACACATGCCAAGGTGAAATGAATGACAACAAATTTTAAAAGGTGAATTTCTTGGTGTATTGTGTCCAGCACTGTTATCATGCTTTTAATTATAACCCAATTTCATTCTTACTCAAGGTTTTTCCAAAGTAGGGCAACTTTTAAGGAATGGAAGAGGGAATACAATATAGTAAAATCTTACTCAAGGTTATTCCAAAGTAGAGCAACTTTTAAGGATTGGAAGAGGGAATTCAATATAGTAAAATCAGAAACTAGAATTTCAACCATTAAGGCCCAGGCTTAGAATGCTATACCGTTAAAAACAATTTGCTTGAATCAAATCCAGTGTTTATGAAGAAATAGGATGACAATGCAAATGGAGGTTCTTCATCTTAACACTAATATGGCAGGCATGTGCAAGAGGGCTTTCTCATGTTGCGGCCATACTGCAGAAATAATGCAGTTTGACACTATTTTAACTGCCATGACTCAGTTTTATGTAATTCTGGGGCCTTTAGTTTATTGTGACACTAGAGCTCTCTGACAGAGAAGGCTAAATAAATAAATAAATAAATAAATAAATAATAATTTATATCCTGCCCCTCTGTCATGTAACTACAAATCTCAGATTTCCCTAGCATTGAGCCATGACAGTTTAAGCAATGGCAATTGCATTATTTCCGCAGTCCAGTTACAACCTTAAGTCATGGGAGGACTTTCATTCATTCAGCTGGGGCAAGAAGGGCAGAATTTTGTTTTACTTCATTGCTTGCCAAATCTCACTTATTCACAAGAGAAGTGAAAGTGAAACACAAGAAAGTAACACTACCATGTTTCCCCATCCCTGTATAAAAGTCAACACACTAATCATGATTAATCACAGAAATTAAGCACTCTCATTGCTATGGCTCAGATCAAGTGTTCAGGGCTCTGTAGGTCATTCTGTGGCCAGGTCAGTCAAATTCACTAGTGAGCCAGAATGGAAAGAGAAATCTAGGGCATAAGAGATACTTTTTAAGAAATGGAGTATCTTGATCAAACACAAAGCACACCGAACCATGATTCAAATGGTCCAAAGAATAAATGGGAGCAATTTAAATGAGGAACATTCATGCAAGTTGCAGGGGAAAGCACCCAAAATTAAGGGGCTGCAGCTTTCTATAAGAAAGCATTACAACATTTGTTGCTTAGATGAGAAAGAGAAGGCACAATATAGGTGTGTACAATTCTGTGGAAAAATTGAGTAAGATAGGATTCCTTCTCTCATAATATTGGAATCTGGGATCATCCTCTGCATTTGAGTAGAGATTCAGGATAGATAAAAGAAGGTATGTCTTCCTACAGATAATACATACTTAAACTATGATGTTTGCTGTCACAAGGTGTAGTGATAACCACACAATCTGGATGGATTTTAAAATATTTGGGCAATTTCATGGAGGATAAAACTACCAAGAGCTACCAGTTAGGATGGATGCCTAGTCCTTTGAGAACCAGAGGCAGTGTGCCTCTGTAACACATTTACTGGAGAATATGATGAGGGGGATACTGTTGCACTTATGTCCTGTTTGTGGGCTTCCTGGTGGGATCCAATTAGCCACTCTGTGGAATAGATAGGTCTATAGACTCATCCAGCACCACTGCTCTTATTACACTGGACTGGGCTTGAGAGAAGACCTGAGCATGAATCAGAATGAAACAGTCCTTTGATACATCCACAGGAGAGTCCTCTGGTACATCCAAGAGGAGCAGGAATGCTTTAAAAACTCAGTCATTGATGGTTTATAACAAAGTCAGCTTTTTATTTCTGAAAGCATTTCTGAATGCAAGATCCCACTAAGCACCAGAAACATCAGAAGGGCTCCTTTTCATCTATTATTTAATGAACAAAGCCCCACTTCCCCCTCCCCCAAAAATCTATTTCTATCTAACTGTGGCAAGGTTAACAATTTCAAGAGCCTAATCCCAATCATAACTGTTAGCTGCTGATTACAATAAAGGGGCTTGGGGGCCAGCATGAATGATTCACTTTGAAGTGAAGTAGGTCTCTGGCTGAAATTGACATGTAATGCGGAATGAACAGCAGCACTTAGCAACAGGTGAAGGTTAACTATAGCAATTGGTCCTCTTATTTTTTTACCCTATTTACAGGAAGCTATGTAAAGAGCTGATATTTAAAAAGAGCATGGCACTTCAGCAGAAGGACATTTGTATATAGCTCTATTTCTTGGAGGATTTATCTAAACAGTTGTCATGGTTCTAGCTTTCATGTTATCTGATTTAATACTGTTTTAAGGGGGAGGGGAGGGATTGTTTTTGGGATATTTCATGTGATTTTATTGTTGTAAGCCGCCCGGATTGGGTCCCCAAAGGGCGGGATATAAATAAATTTTATTATTATTATTATTATTATTAGTAGTAGTAGTAGTAGTAGTAGTACTTCTGAAGTTTTCTGTCTCACTGAAATTAGGCAGAACCAGGTTAGGACAATTATGTGGCAAAGCCACACCACAATTCTTGCTGGAATGGTATCTTCCAAATGGTACTTTATAATTATACCACCTTTGAGAATTTCCTGCCTTAGAAAATCCTATGAAATTCATGGGTCTGTCATAATTCAACAGTTAATTTGAAGGTACATACACATATATTCAAATGCATGATATTTTACTGTGTATGGAGAAAGATGGGTTTCTTCCCCAAAGGGATAATGGCTTGTGATGTGATTAAGCAAATGAGGAAACAAGAGTACAAGAAGGAAAGAAGTAAGAGTACAATAGCAAAGTACAAAGTGTATATTTGTGTGTGTTTTTGCTTTATGTAACAGTGTTTTGCTTTATGTAACATACAGGAGCTAAGTGGGAAAATGTAAAGGGTGATGTTGTTGTTGTTGTTTAACCCATCAAGATAACCATAGGTGAGCTACTGTGAAGAGCTACATATCTATAGGGAGTATGCTTGTCAGGGTAAAAACTGGAGAAGGCTCCTGTGCCTTTACTGATTGCATGTACATGCTGATAAAAAGTTCACAGAGATTCAGAAGACACTGGAATTCAGTCACTTTTGTTCTTGATTAGCCAATTTAGATAAAAAGAAGTGGATAAAAATTAAACTGGGTAAAAATTACTTCCCTATCCACTTGGTTTAGGGATGCCAGGGTCATCCAGCCTATTTTAAACATGATTCTTTACTCCTAGAAGATGAAAGCAGAGGTTAGCCATCTTTAAAAAAAAAATGGGGGGCAGTGTAATTTCATTGACCAGGGCTGCAAAAAGCAAAGGTTCTGGCCACATGTTGTCCATCCCTGGTAGAGTAAACTGTCAAAGCAATACAGTAACCTCCAGAAATGCTACTTAATTAGGATGATGATCTGTTCTGTTCAGCACAGTGAAAGTCACTGAATGCAACAGAGATCTACACTGACTTTGATAAGGTGTTGGAAGTCACATGCAATTATGATTTTCTTCACTAAAGGGTTTGGAAACTAAACCATTTGGGGGCTTCAGCTTCAAATGGTTTCCAGGGCTCAGTTCAGCTACCTTGAAAGCAACACTAAAAAGTTCAAGCTGGTTTTCAGACCATTAGTGGCACATGTAGTTCAAATGAAAGAAAGAACAAGGAACAGGCAATTCTCTTTGTTCCTGGACCAGGGCACAAGAGCTATAATGTCTTCCAAAGCTAACATATCTGGCTAGTCTTGTTCTTCCTTTGGACTGATAAAACATCTACAATACATAGGTAAACATACTCATAATATATATCCAGGAGTAGCTGGCCATGCAGAAAAGCACAATAACATCAAAAATCCACAAGGCAGTGACAACTTATTTGAACCAACCAAAATCTACAAAATATATGATGCCAGCTTATGAAAATCATGAGATCATTAGAGACCAAGGGACAAGTTTTCTCAAGAACAGTGTTCCCCACAAGACCCCTGAAAATACTATTCATCTATCCTTGCAGCTGATAGCTATAATTGTGTACTCCAGCTGTAATGCCTTGTCTACATCTAAATGAATACACTTCATGGATGAAACTAGAAAGAGTTTATTGGAATGATAAGAATAGAAGCACATCCTTTGCCAGATATGAATTATTGACCAGTCAGGTGTCACTTCTGTATCCCCCTTGGGCTTCCCTGCCATCCGTATTACTTACCATAAAGCACTAGGCATCTATATGGCTTTGGTTCACACACAATAGGCCCTTGAAGCTGTTCACCACCACCACCATCCATATACTCATGTTTCCAATAAGGCTACAGCATGTAAAAGCAGGCCTAACTTAACATAGAAGAGAGAGCTATGAGGAGGGATCTGACACTTACTTCATCAGACATGACCTTTAGAGGGGGTTTCATAGAGTGCCTGGAATCTTTGTGGTGTACACAACACCCAACTGGTATGCAGGATCAGTATTTCCAGAACATTATGAACTGCCCTCCCTCCAAATCCTGCATCATTCCATTCGGATGCAGTCTTACTCAGTAATGAAAATGCAAATGTATTTTGTAATGGAGGAATGGCAGACTCATCATACATGGTACCCCAGGAAATATGATTACCTATTTGCAAGTACATTTTTATCAATACAATCATTTTGCTTCTTTCTTGGTAGCTGCAAGGAAGCAACTGACATTAAAAACACCAGACGCCCGGAGGGAGAAGAATAAGCAACTTTTTCCACATACATTCCCACTGTAAACTGTTTTCATGATTTAAAATCCAACATTTAATTTTCTTCTAGCTTTTAGTATTGAAACCCTTTCTTATTGGAATCAATTCACTCTCTCCTTACACTTTCTCAGTTCTCTTTAGCAATGACTTTTTGGTGCCTCAGGAGAAGTTTAGTATGATACACCAATGCTTTTTCATGACAGAAACTAAAAACAAAACTGAAATTGTTTCATATTGCAAGATTGGACATTGATGGGGATTCTGCCCCCCCCCCTCAGCAATGAACCGTTACATTCTTAACAGTACTGAAATCTGATTTCCTTTCCTAGGAGGTGACAATTGTTACACCAAATTCTTTGTGTATTCTTTGAATAGTAAGAGGCAGCAGTATTGAAGAAAGCCTGTACTTTCAATATCTATAGATAACACTGCCTCTGAACTCTCACAGTGAACTTTTAGATGAAGTTAGACAGACATGCAGATAAATACTTATGAATTCTTGGAAATTCCTATAAAATTCAAATAAAATTAGTGAATGTTCTCCAGGGAATTAGAAAGCAGCACATCTTGGCTAAAGTAGAATGAAACAAAATTTGGAAGCACCTGTTCATGTGAAAAAAATCTGCAGCAAACTATATTCAGTAAAAGCAGCTTTAGACAATCTTTTAGTCAGCTTGCTATCAGTTTAGAGACACAAATGATCAGATTATTATGATTGTAAGAACCTCAGAACACACACAATCAGATTAAACCTCAAGAGCATTTAGATTTGACAGTTTTATTGAGGAAGGAAAGGACATGCAACAATAGATGAATAAGCTCATCTGTCCCAAGCCCCAGAAATTCTGCACCCCACACACCCTATGAGATAGTCTTCTATCTTTAGTATATTAAAAGGTGACTTCTAATCCTTTGGCTCAGTTTACAGATGGAGGAATCTGTCAAACTCAGGTTAATTTAACTTCTCATTAATTCTGTTCCAGTTTTATTTTTTAATATGTTAAAATGTGCAAAGTTTTATTCTATGTGTTTTTAAAATGTATGCATTTTTGAATCACTGAAAATTGTGCACATCTCCCCAAATATACAGGTTATGTCTACATTGTCTGCAAGAACCCCCCCCCCAAAAAAAAAACATTCCCAGCAAACTTCAAACACCAATACAATGTTGCAAATGTTGAAGTCTAACTGTTCCATGTCATGTTCAGCCTCAGGTTCAGGAAGAGGAAATATGGGAAGTTTGCATGTTAAACTGAATTAATTTCTTAGACTTCCATAGTCAGCTGTGTCTCAGCTGTTCCTAGCACTCTGAGATTGCAGAGTTATTATAAAGTTATTGTGAAGATTTCAGAAACATGGAGGTTCTTACTATAATTTTTCCTATACCAATAGAGAGGAGAAAGTAGAATTAAGAGCTCTCTAAATCAATCATTGGCACTGTTGTTGCACCTTAACATTCTCCTTCCTGTCACACAGTAATTTTAATGTTATGCTTCACTGTCACAAAGTTACCTATCTGTTAAGAAAGGTGAATAATTTCAATTTGAGATGGTAACGGATTTTCTTAAATAAGCAAATGTTTTCAGCATTATTAAAACAGACTTTTGTAAATATTAACATAAATTATTGGTATTGATTTCACCAGAGAAGCAAAAACAAAAACAAAAACAACAACAACAGCTGCTATAGATGAATAAGAAATTTGTTTGCTCTGCACTTCAGTTTACCAAATTATCACTTCTTCCATGTGAACAGAAATCAGAATGAAGTTAAATATAAAAACCCATATTTTTTCTGGAGTTTATGACATAGATTATTTCAGGGGAGGGAAGAGAAAGTATATATGTGAACATAGAGCCAGTGTAGTTTAGTGGTCTGAGGGCCAGACTAGGACAAAACCCACTGAGTGGTCATAGGAAGTCACACTCTCTCGATCATAAAGGAGGGCAATGGCAAGCCCCTTCTGGACAAATCTGGCCAAGAAACTTCATAACAGGGATACCATATATTTGAAATGACATGAAAAAACACAAATCAGATGAGCTTGAAGAAAAGAGTTCTGGGGGGGAAAAAAAGTTCTGTACTCTTGGAACAGTGTGTACCAAAAAATACACATACTTAGAAACAGGTGCACAAAGCACTTCATTCAATGGGGCAAAATGACTGCAAGAAACATATAGATTTGAAAAACTGTGCACAAAGATGTATATATTTAAAATGTACATAAAATATGTTTACATTTTACAGATACACACAGAGAAAAATACAAATATGTATGGGGGGGAGCAGTTCTGGACTGGAGTGGTACTAATGGAACATGAGACAAATGTGAATCTGAGCAAAATCAGCCTTGACAGATTCAGTTCTTACTTTCAGCACCAAATAGAGAAAATCTAGCAATGTACTATTGACTGAGAGAGTGTGGTCTTCAACATACATTACTTTGTTCAGTCAGCTCAAGCCAAGAGAATCCTCCTGGCACCTGCTCTGGCCCTTTACTGAGAACCTGACTCGGAAGCAGAATTTGCTCTTTGAAAGCAAAGACATTTTGTAGGTACCATGTGTGGTCCCTATGGGGGATGACTCAGTTGTCATGGGTACTTTCTGTTTACAATCCCAAAGAGTAGAGTTGGCATTTGATACAAAGAAGCAGCCTTGTCTAAAAGTGAAATGCTTGGGAGCAGTTACTGACTGGAAGGATGGCTGAGCTGCAAGTGGGGGGAAAAAAAAACATCTGAGAAGAAAGAATGTGCAGGGATATTTGAATTCAGGAGAAAAGAAGGGGGAGGAGAGAGCAGAGAGAAGCTGTTGAGCTTTTCAAATACTCTGAAACTTAGGATATTTGGGTCATGATACTTCCCCTGAACCTTTAGTATATACTGGGGTAGGAAATATGTAACTGTCCAGAATCTATTAGACTGCAACTTAAAGCATTCCTCAAGTAAGTAATCATTTTGCCTCTGCCAAACAGTAGATTGTTATGTATGAGGGTTCCCTGTAAATCATTAAGTGCAATTCACCAACCATACAGGATTCTAATGTGCAATATACAAAGTGGCCCTCAGATGCTTTTAATTACAGTTCCTTCTAATCTATCAGAATTTTTCAATCCAACTAGGTTTTGGTACTTGTGGGGTCTCACTTAGGTGCCTCACTATGAATTGTGCAGAAAGACTACATGTGAAAGAGTGTTTAGTATGGATGTTATTAATGGATGAAGTAATTTAGGAGATTGTCGCACATGAAATCTGCACTGGGAGAGGTGCAGCCTGTAACCATCACCAACGGATCTTATCACACTGCCTCGTGTCTGGGCAGTAGATGGCTCATATCCAATCTGGGCTTCTCTGGCAGCTTTTCAAAAACGAGGAAATCCTGTTCATGAGAAGTCTGGATTGGATACAGGCTGCCTACTGCCTGGGCACAAGGTAGTGAGATAAGATCCATTGGTGAAGGTTACAACTTGTGTCTATCCCAGCACGGATTTCACGTGCGATAATTTCCTTAGAAGAATTTGAATGTACCTCTCTAAGAACTTTGCCTTGACCTGAATACAAACTCTCTAGAGATGAGATTCCTAACAAGTTTAATGGAAATAACATTTCCCCCTTTGAAAAGTTATAAAAGAAAGTGCACATGACAATACTAATTTGACCCAATGTATCATACTGAATGTTGGGAGAGAGGAATAGAAAATGTTGCATCAAACCAATGCTCTGTTTGAAGAAATTGGAGCTACTCAGGAGACTATAACCATAACAGATCTGAAATACAGCCAAGAAGTTTGTTATTAGAACTCCCAACTAAAGCTAAGGGTGTGTTGCATTAATTAGTTGTAGTTGTAATGCTACTGTACCACTTTTAACTGTCATGGTTCCACTCTATGGCATCTTTATAGTTTGATGAGTGAAGTAAGTACAATTCTCTGTGGGCAGGCACTAGAGCTCACTGAGAGAATTCCCATTATTTCATCCACCTGTGGTTCATACAGTTCTTAGAATAGAGCCATGAGTGTTTAAAGTACTATCCAATATAACTGTGTAAGTATAGATATATACAGGAACAGTTCTTTTGTATTATTAAAACAACCAATTAATTTAATTCCAAAATATTTGGAATAGAAAGTTGTACATTTTACCGCCTGTTATTTTTCTGGTTTCCTTGTCTGTGTCCACTGATCAAACCCTGTAACTACTGCAAGAAAGGGGTCCTTTGCTTGGCACACAGCAACTCTGCAACTCATATTAAAACAAATTAGTTCTAGTAATTACTAAAAAATAATGGGAAAAGGAGATGCAAGAGCAAAGGGCAATAATCAGAGAAGAATTTTAATTCTAAAGGAAAGCCAGGAAAGAGTGAAGACAACTGAGGAAGATGAGATTGCCATTGTAGTGATGCACTGTTGTTGTTTTTAAATTTGTACTGTAGGTACCCTCCCCTTCCCCCAAAATAAACACACCAAACACTCCATTCTGCTTAATGATGCATTGAAGTTCTTCATTTCAGATTTGGGTTTGTGTTCCAGGCTCAAGCTGGGATGCCTTGGCATAAAGTCATTTGTACAGAGAAACCACACAGCAATAGCATCCAGACCACTTCACTTTGCATTGCAATTTTAATTTTATGGTTAGGCAGATTGGATAAATTCCATTCAGCAGTTGCTAGGGAGACTGAGAGAGAACAAGAGTTGGAGGGAGTATATAATGGTGAAGCATCACTCTGCCAAAAATATCCAGTGCCTTACAGGAGACATAAAACCCAGAAAACCACAGATGTGATTGAAAGAGAAAGTTAGTCAATGGTGGTGGTGGAGGGACGATGACATACACCCTAACAAATACAGCATTTTCCACAATATCATGTTCTACATTTATTCCTGCTCACTCCAGCTCAAACCACAAAGTCCACCTGATGCATCCATTAAGACTCCTTTGGGAAGCTGAGAAACTAGATGAAACTCCTCTTCATAAAACATTACCAAGTCCAGCTTCAAGGATTAAATCAGGATGCTCCACCTCATAACTACATTAACACTTTCATCTGGGGGTCATTCCCACTATGTTTTAATCCAGTTCTCTAATCAGTTTAAAAGTTTACACTTGAATCGGTTTGTAAACCAGTTTAAACGTGGGTCATTCACACTTGAATCAGGTTTTTCCAACTCGAATTGGGGCAGACCCACGTCAAATCCCCCTTATCCCAGTTTTTCCAATATCGAGTTTTTCCCCATTTCTTTTTCAAAACCCCCTGGGCTTTATCAGGATGCCGCCAATGAGAACTTGCCCCCAATCAGATTCAGATTCAGGACTTCCTGAAGGGATGGATCAATGGGCAGAGGGTGGGCAGAGGGGCAGAACATGCCTATCCCATCTAGAAGTGGCAAGCACCATTTTTGTGCTTGTGCTTAGTGGCCAGCTCTGAGTGTTTTCAAATTTCC
>JAIPUX010001232.1:28043531-28060040 GCA_020142125.1 Phrynosoma platyrhinos
CCTTAGGCAAAACAGCAGACCCCAAGGGCAATCCAATCCAAATCCAAGTTGTTACCTCTGCCAGTCATTTTTGGAAGGCCAAAACCTGGAGATCTCCCTCCCAAATCACTAAACTTTGTAAGAGGGAGTAAATCCAGATCAACCCCAAGAGTAGTCTCCTTCCCACACACCCCGGTCGCTTACACCATAGAGCCAGTTCCAAAGACCAACCCTCCACCACAATGGGGTGCCAAGGTATCCAATCGAAAAATCTTCTACTACTACCTGACAAAGGAAGCCTATTTAATGATACCACTCTGAACCAATTGTCCTCCTATTACTAACCAATACAGTATGAGGTAGGTAAAAAACCTCAAGTAATGCAGGTGGCGGACGGGGGACGGAATCTTTCCTGGCCTATAGACAACCAGTAAAAGCTCACACTGCACTGAGGGTGGATGGGTGGGTCACAAAAAATAAAGAGCTGACAATCTAGGGGGCAACAGGCTTAATAGTCTTTGCAATTGCCCCCTTTCATATGGTACAGATTGGCCAACCAGGTCATGCTATTGTTATTCTCTGGCCTCTATTCAGGGGTCAACAAAGAGTCCCCTTCTCCTGCAGCAGCTTTACTGTGAGCTCAAGGACCAATTATATGCTTACTTGGGACAAGAAAAAGATGAGGACGTTACTTCAACCTTCCTTTTTCACTTCATGATAAATTACCAAAACACAAGCACCTCATATGTGATATAGAAATTCAGTGAAAAATTCTATTAGTAGGCATGGAAACTATCTGAAAAATGTTCCCCTCTCAAAAACAAACCAAGAATGTTCAACCTGGTTCTTGATATGAAGTCACAGCAGTTAATATAATGTTATTGTGGAAAATACAGACACACATCTTCTCTACAGGAAAAGGCAACCGCACTGAATAAGGCATGGAAATCATTTGTAAAAAGCCTTTGCTTTTTGCAAAATGGACACTATCTCTCTCATATTCAGCTGTTCTGTTCAAGCAGATATCAAGCAAATTATCTGGAACTGTGACCAGTTATAGGATGCAAGAGATCTGTGAGCAAAACCTTTATTGTGTTTGATCCTTAACACAGACTGAATGCTAAATTCATTAACCTGAGTATGTAGAGCAATTTTGTAGCACCTTTGAGACTAACTGAAAGAAAGAAATTGGCAGCATGAGCTTTCATAGACTTCAGTCTACTTCCTCAGATGCATTTGGTGGAGTGGAGACCAGGCATCTGAAGAAGTAGACTGAAGTCTATGAAAGCTCATGCTTCCAATTTCTTTCAGTTGGTCTCAAAGATGCTACAAGATCTCTCTACATACTGATTCTACAGACTAACACACCTATATCTTTGTACTCATGTACATGAGTGACATAGCCCTACAGGTTACGTAATGATCAAAATGTAATGAGCAAAGAATACTCATGGAAACAAAAGATTTATTGCTTTTTCATTATTTTGTGCTTTCTTTTTGATGGCCCCACAACACCTCATATATGGAGTCCAATTTCTCTTTCTTTGATTTCCAGTAAATTTGTACCATTTACAAGAAATTAATGAATATGGCCCAAGGTTGGATAATATCACCAATTAAATTCATTAGAAAGTCAGCTCCCATGATAATAAATGGCTACCTGCCTACAGAACATAGTGGTGAAGGATAAAGGCCTTTTTTTGTTAACTGCCTTTGCATCGATCTTGACCCATGGTGACCCTGCTGACATCTTCAGCCCCCTCTGTTCTCTACTGCTCTGCTCAGCTCCTGCAAACCCATATCCATGGTCTCTTTAATAAAGTCCATCCATCTAGCATGTGGCCTTCTTCTCTTTTTACTTCCTTCTACAAATGGATAGACTCAAACAAGGAAGCTAAGGCCTCAGGTTTGCAAGAATGTAACAGGCTGTTAATAAGAGGGTGACCTGAACTTCTCACATTCATAGTTATCACATATTGAAGCTGATTTGATGACAACTAACCACAAGAACATATATGCTGTTTGATTTTGCTGTATTCCATTGGTTTTGTGACACACTTCTGAATTATTTTATTAGTGAAAAGTAGACATTATTATTAACAAGAATAAACATTATTCTGCCTTTTGCTCATCTTTACATTCTTTGTTTTGCTCTTTGTTGGTATCAGTACACTACCAACTTTCTGATCCCCTTGGAAGCCTAAGCACACCCAGGTGGTAAATTCTGAAAGTTGTAGTCAACATAAATAGTATTTCTAGGTCTTCAGGCAGAACCACTACTGCTAGCTAAAGATGACAATATCAACATGGGTTGGAAAGACCAATTATCTAACTCACTGGATATGGCAGCTTCCTATGTTCCTAACTGCTTCATTTCACTTCTCAATTGACCAAATCTCATTAAAAGCAGCATTTTTATCTTACTTGATAAACAAATAGGCCTTGATTATATCTGGAAAAAAAAACAGCCATAGTAGCTGTGTATATTCCTCCCCCTATGGTTTATTGTATTATCCTTGGAAGATTCATGTCACTGCTTTGTGAAAGGCAGGGCTGTAATAAATTAGTATCAGATGCATATGGAATTTACCCATGTGAGACTGACAACTGTTAGATGCCTGAGGTGGCAACAGCACATGGTTCAGTCTGTTGCCTCCAGCAAGATGGCTTCTGACAGCACCTGACCAAGCAGTTGTGCTGTGAGCTTTTCATGGGGATCAAGCCAAAATTATATGAATTAAATTAAGAAATTACTTAAAATTGCTGGCAGGAATGTTGTGCTCTGTAGGCATTACTGAGTAGGAAACAATTTCTTCATCTTTCATGAAACTGTATGCACATTTACCTTGGAGTAAACCCCATCAAATACAAAGAGGTTTCTTTCTGAGTAAACATGGATAATCTGTATCACACAATTACAAATAATGACATCATTTATGAACATTTGCTGTTATACTATTTCTCAAAGTGTGAATAGCCTACAGATGTTTCCACCATTTGTATACTAATATTCATTCCCCACACCCATACACTTCAAAAATACAATAGGGATTACTATCTACATTTTTAAGGGAATGAGACTCCTATTGAACTCAATTGAACTTTCATGTGTGCATAGCACTGTAAGTGGTGTGAAAACAAACTTGATAAAAATGTAGTGAAGTAAGGATGCCACTCAGCTGAATAAATATTAGCTAATCCTAAGAGTTTTAAATACAATAGCCCAACACAACATACGTTTACTAGAGGAAAACTCATGCGACTGGCGCTCTTGTTTCAATGTTTTTTTCCCCTTAGTTGTACAAACACTAGTGCATTTATTCTTGTGCTCTTGAGGGATACTACTGGGTTTGCAATGGATTCCACAATTACTTATACAACTGGATGTTCAACTGTTTTCTCTGATTGCTTCAGCCACTGGTTGTGCAAGACTGGCAACGAGTTGTACAATCAACCTACCACCAGTTTCATGGTTTCTCTTTTCCTTACTGACAAATACAAAGGCTACAACTAGGTGTCCACAAGCACAATATCATTTGATGCTGAATGAGAACATTTTGGGGAGAAGCCTAAGTATGGAAGGAAAACAACATTATTTTCATTTAGATGATCCATGTATGCATTGCAAAAGATGTTGTGTTCCCCTTCAGTCAGAACAAGAATGACACTTTTGAAATATGCAGCTTTTAGAAGTATTAAAATTTTAAAGGTAAACTTTAACTTTAAATTGAATTTGAACTACTTTTTTTTAAAAAAAAAAAATCTTGTTGTGGTGCCTTTTTCACTGGTTAAGGCTTCATCACTGCCTTGATCTAAACAATCACTTGGCTGTCTATTACAATTGCAGAATAGAAGGGTCTTTTTCTTTCATTCTGCTTCAGTTACAAGGGATTGAAATTGCACAGACTGAAACTGCTGATGGTAGGCCACACCTAACTTCAAGGGAAGAAGAAAATTCATTCTCCTGTTATTCCACACAGCCTTCTTTTGACTATTGTAGCTTTTTTTTTTTTTTTTTTTTTGACTGGGGACTGTGACTTGCTTTTATGTTTAAACTACTTTCCCCAGATTCAGTCATACATTTGGTATTCTACAGGTGGCACTTTGATAGCTTTACTGGCTCCCTTTCCCTTTTTACATTCAGTTCAAACCCCTTTTGCTCACTTTGACATATTTCTACTCTCTTTTTCCTTCTTTCTTGTCTCTTATTTCTCCCCCTCCCACCTACACTTTCCCATCTTCTTGTTCCTCTGGGATTAACCTGCTTACCAAACCTAGTATCTCCATCTCTCATCTTGTTCTTTTGCCACCCTCATCACTTCTTCCTGCTTTTTCTGTATCTGTTCCAGAAAGCTCATGTTTCTGTTCTGGCTTTTCCTTCTTGGGCTGCCTCTCTCTCTTCTATCTTGTTTCTTTTTTCTTCATTCTTTTTATATCTTCTGTCCCTTAGTTTCTTTATTTCCTTTTGCTTTACAGTGCTGAGCTCATCACCACAAGATTATGATAATAAGAGTTCTATGTAATTATGAAGAGGTATAACCTACTTCAAGAATTGCAAAATCTGCAGTCTTCAGCTTCAGCTGTTATAGTAGTACATTGTCTCCAACTGTCCCAAAATTGCAGGGATGATCCCAATTAATCCTTTGTCATCCTATTTTTTTTTCAGACATTTCAGAAATGTCCAGTTCCTTTTCCCCCCCTCCCACTTTCTCCATTTTTTCTCAGTTTATTTCAGTTTAGTTCCAAAATGAGCTCAAAAGTACAAAATTCATTTGTACTCAAGTAACTCAGTAGTGGGGAGTAGAGTGGAAGAATCTTGCCCTTCCCTGTATATTCAGACAAAAACTGCTACAACCTTTCCTAGTCTGTGTGTTCCTCCTCATTAACAGCTTTTGCTATCTTGACCTCACTCAGATGTTGCTTGGACACATATGTCTCATCTGTAAAATGTTGGAGGTTATGCTACTAATAGTACAAGAGCAGCAAGAATTAAAAATAACAAAAACTGCATGAATTATACATTTTTGCTCTGTTTACAAGAAGAATCTATATTTAAAAAGGACATGTAAAGGAAAAAATTCCTTCTATTTCCATGGACACATTTAATTCATTCTTGGAACTGCTTCCAGAACAAAGATAAAGGTTTGGATAAGCTGCTACTGCTGCAACCTGATTTTGTCATTTTAGCAGATTATATGGATGCAAAGACTATAAAACATGAATTGATGGGTTCAAGGTCCTCTTGTATCCTGTGGGGACAGAAATGCCAAAGAAGAAAAGAACCTGTGTCACAAAAAAATATTACAGTTAGCCCACCATATCCATTGATTTTTTTATCCATGGATTCAACCCTCCAAGACTTGAATGTGTGTGTGTGTGTGTGTGTGTGTGTGTGTATTTCAAAAAGCAAACCTTGATTTTGCTATTTTACATAAGGGACACCATTCCTCTGTGTCACTGTATTTAATGGGACAGGAGGATCCATAGATTTTGATATCCACAGCTGGTCCTGGAACCAAAACCCAGTGGATACCAAGGGTCAAATGTAATTTTGTCCGGTGTTCACCAATGCATGTTAAGAAACTAGCTCATTTTGTCCTCTTCATCAACCAGGTGGATAGATGTTCTTTCAAACTCTTAGGGCTCACCCACTCATCCAATAACATTTTGCTGCCTGACATGGAATACCAAATGGTAGCCCCCCCAATTCATTTAACCTAAGGTACACAGAACCAAAATCTGGACATCTCCCCCATCTCTGTACATATGACAAGGGATGGAGGATACTGACAAAATAAAAGAAAATAACTTGCTTTCCTTTCATGATGCTCAAAATCTGCTGTCTGAAACAGTTGCCTCATTCTGCCAAATGACCGGGCCAGACTTGGTCCCAACCATCATGATCCAGAGGTATTACCCAAACTAAACTATTTGCCAAAATATCTTGAGAAGTAATTGTCATCCTAAGCTTGATCGTGCTGGTGTGAAAAGTCTGTGGGGATAACAACAATACAAGCCATGGGACAAGGCCCACAAAACTAAAGAGTAACTTCTCCATTAGCACTCTCTGCATGTCACCACATCATTACATTTAGCATTATAAATGGCTCTAGCATAAGAACAAAATACATTTGTCACCTGGACTGGTTCTCCTATGTGCCAAAGCCCCTCCAATTAATGCCCAATGCATGAAATATAGTGACAGTCAGGCCTCCTGCATGTGTGAGGCTGGCAAATGAATTTATTCTGTTTTGCAGCCGATTTACATCAATATAGCACCAGGCTGTGTTCCTTCTAGTCAGATACCTGAAAAATGATTCTGTTAAAAGAAGCAATTGAGTATGCAGCAAGTCTATGAATAGTTTTCCATTGCATTTGTCACCACAATAAATTAAAAATAATAGATCTTTCAGATCCCAATATTCCCACAACAGTCAGCATGAAACCTGAACTGCAACATTTTAAGATATAGAAAGTTGTTCCATATAAGCAGCAAACATTCTAATTGCTTCACCTTGCTTCTCAGACTTCGCAATTACTTTTCGTTCCATATGGTGACACACTCAGTGCCTTCTATTTGTTTACATGTAACCAAATAGTTTGAACTCCTGATCCCCGATCTGCTATCTTTATTAAAAATAAATAAATACACAGATTATAAACACAGATGCTTTTTCTCAATCAGCCATCAAAAGTTCAGCATCCACCAACTGACTGAGAATGTTATCATCAGGTAAAAATGTTCTCTTACTGTCCAAAACATGATGATTTAAATTAATAAGTTCTACCAAACAGTCCATGAACATACCAATATCAGATTTTGTCCCATGATAGTCCAGTCACCCAAGGGGGAAATAAAGGTATGACAAGCAGTGCAGACTATTTCTTCTTTGGAAACATAAGGGGGTTACAGACTGCTAGAAATAGTGCATATTGAGTCCACTTTTAGGGTTAGGGTTAGGGTTAGGGTTAGGGAATCATGGGAACTGTAGTTTATTGTGGCACCAGAGCTCTCTGACAGAGAAGGCTCAATGTCTCAGAAAAAACAAACAAACAATTCCAATGATTCCCTAACCCTAACCCTTAAAGTGGACTCAATTTGCACTATTTCTGGCAGTCTGCAACCCCCCATAGTTTGGGGGAAGTAAACCTGTTGTTCTTATTTTATATATAGTATTCTCCTAGGATGTCCCCACAATTTCAGTCTTGAAGGCACAATGGTATAGTGATTTCACTCACATTTGAGGGTTATGTTGCAGAGGTAGCATTGGACAACTACAGCATGAACTGCTATAGGGTTCCATTTTGTCTCTACTATTATTAACAAAGCCTCAAATTGGCAGAAAATGCAACAGGATGTGACCAGATACCACTTCCAATTCCTGCCTGGTATTTGTTTTGTTTTGTTTTGAACTCCTTTAGGCTTATTCCTGTCTGGATAAGTAGGCTTTGGGAGTTCAAGGCAAAATGACACTCCTGGGTTTAAAGTAATTTTTTTACTGATGTGGCTCTGGGAACTTGGAAGCTCCAAAAAGGGGGGCACATGAAATGTGTAGACTGCACTTATGTAAGGCCCTGTTGCACCATGAGAACAGTCACTAGGACAGTGATTACACCTAAATCACTTACCTACTGAACTAGTGTCTCAATGTTGTTGATGTTGTCATGTGCCTTCAAGCCAGTTCCAACTTATGACAACTCTAAGGAAAACCTAACATTTTTTTTCCTCCTGAGGCTAAGTGTGTAAGGTTTGCCCAATATTATCCAGTGGGTTTCCATGACCAAGTGAGAGTTAGAACCCTGATCGCCATAGTTATAGGCCAACACTAAAACCTCTATGCTATATTGGCTTCTAATGTGTCTCAATATGTAGGTGGGATTGATGAGGCTGATGAATTCAGACTGAATCCTGGGGGGGGGGGGGGGGGGGGGGGGGGGGGACAACAATCTGGGTAAGTGAGATTTGGGAATCTTTTAACTAGAGGGGAAGTATTTTATGTGAAAGATGAGGATGTGCTTAGATTGACTTTTGCCCATGGAGTCTTGATTTATTACTTCCATCCAGCTTATTAGCATCCTCAGTGCATATGTCAACAGTGTCTTTTCCTGGATAGGGATAGTTTTACCACTGTCGTTCATGTAATGTTAGCCTCGCATCTGTTCTAGCATAAGGCAGCCCTTGAGGGCCTATCAGGCAGATGGGGTTTTCTTGCACTGTATTTGATGCACAGAATGTCTGTTAGGTATTAAACTATCTTCATAATCTTATTATTAACTTACAAAGCCCTATTCAAGTCCAGAATGGTTCATCAAATAGACCACCTTCCTTCCAGAAGCACTAAAGCCATTGGGAGAGATCTTGCTCCTGGAACCACTTCAACCACAGTCTATCAATGACTTAAGATGCAGTATTTTCTGTCACAGTGCCTATACATTGGAAAGTCAACCCTGTTCTTACATGAGATATGGATCATTCATGAGTTTTAGACATTGCCTGAAATGCATATGTTTGCCTAAACTCTCCCCTAGTTGTTTCTGAATTGAATACTTTTATGCAATCTAAAACTGTATGTTATAGTTTTAAGCCTAATATTTTCCTCTTGTTTCACACAAATTAGACATCATTTTCTGATAAGCAATCTAGAAATAATGTGAATTAAATCAATAAATTAACAAAGCAGGTTACAAATTGTTTCTCCACATGGATTATGTGTGACAGAATTATTGGCTCATTGATGTTTTATAGACATGTGAAAATTCTGACTTACCAACTATGTTACAAGACTTGGGTTGGGGGGGGCATGCGGGCTGCAGGGAGGTCTCAAGGGGCATCCGCACAGGCCCAGAAGCTCCTCTACAGCCTGGAACAGTGCCCATGCAGCCCCAGAAGCTCCTGCATGGCCCAAAATGGTGCCCATGTGACCCAAAGAGACACCCCAGAAGTGCCTGTGCATCTCCAAGAGCTCTCATGTAGGCCCCAAGAATGCCCTACACAAAGCGTATTTGGGAGCTGATTGTTCTTTGTCTTCACACCTCCCAAGTGTGAGTTTGGTAAAATCCTATTATTATTATTATTATTATTATTATTATTATTATTATTATTATTATGCTCACTTTCTATCCTATCTCATTAACAAGGGCCTCAAGTGGATAACAAAAACCAAATTAATTAATTTATAATTTGTCCAACATCCATCTAAACCTGGGTTTTGACTCCTAGCCCAAAGTAGATGATTTTCAGCTCTCTAGGTAATTCTAGTCTACTTCAGTTATCTCAGAGTACAGAGTTCTACAGCCATCTGGCAGAAATGTTGAATACTTTTCTATACATCCCTTGGTGTTCTGATTCACTAGGGATAACAATAGGGCCACATACCATAGAATATAAACCTCACTAGTTAATGAATATGAAATTCTGTATTTATTTTATAGAAATAATAGATAAAGAGCTCTCGTGTAGGCCCCAAGAATGCCCACACAGGCCCCAGGAGCTCTCACACAAGCCCCAAGATATCCTGCATGGATCGAAGCAGTGCCCGTGGGAAGCAGGGAGCCAACCAGGTGTCACTCCACCTTCTGGGGTGTCACCCGTGTGGCCTGCACCCCTCCCCCAGGAATGTAATGGATTTGGATTTTTTTTTGTTTTTGTTTTGTTTTGTTTTTTGGAGCGGGGACAAAATGTTTGGAAAAAATGTTCTGTCTTGGTGTTTTCTGAAAGATCCTTTGTGTACAGTAATTCCTGTCGTATGTTGCTCTCATGACAGGGCAAAGAGCATTGAAGGGAGTTGTGGAGGTGCACCCCATTAGCCTTACCCTTAAGGTCACATGTCCCCATCCGAGGTGTGGCCCAAACACATCTCTGTGGATGTTTGAGATGGAAATGTCTTCACACATATCAAGGCTTCCTTGGACCCTAAAACACTATTTGCACAGCAATCCAAGATCTTAAGAAGCCACTATACATGGAATTCTGTTCACAATTTCTTTCATGCTGCAAATGTCCATGGCTTAGGAAAACTATATGTGATCAAGGATGGGGCCAGAGGTGCAGGCCCACAGAGTTTTAAGACATGCTTTCCCCCTTTTATGTGAGTAGTAAATGAAGGAGGAAAGTGCTAGTGCAAGCTCAACTTGAAGTGAGGCAAACAGGGAGACATATTATTACTTGAGCTTATAACACCACACTCTTAAAACGGGGGTAGTTCGCTTTAACAGCTCTGACTGCCTCCTGTTGTATTTTGGGTTCTGTAGTTCCTTGAGGCTTAAAGGCTCTCTGGCTGAATATTCTAAATGCCTCTTCTTAAACTACAAGTTCCAGAATGCAACAGGAGGCAGCCAGAGCAGTTAAAAACACTTAGCCCCATTTTAAGAGTGTAGAATGATAGTCTCCACTGTTTAACTTACATAGAGTATATAGTAATATTTAATTTGACATACTTCCTTGAAATAGCATCTCAGTAGTTAATAGGTGGACTTGGGCAAATCCCACACTCTCAGCTTCAAAGGAAGGCAATGGCAATCCCTCTGAACAACCCTTGCCAAGAAAAACCCATGAAAAGTTTGTCTTAGGGTAGCCATAAACAGTGATGTAGACTCAAGTCATTTGACTCGGACTCAAGTTGGACTTAAGTCATTTCAGTGATTTGACTTTGACTTGACTCTGCCAGAAATGAAATGCAATAAACTTGCATATGTTTAGCTACTGACTTGCTGAACCTGAAGGAGGAGGAGCATTTTCTAGCAGCAATGCTTTTCTAAAGCATTTTCTAGCAGCAACCAAAGCTCATCCCCAAGAATATAGGAAGTGCTCCTCAGAGGGGATCACAGCAAATGAGTTTGGCAACAGGACTGAGGTGTAAGGATCCTCTAGTCCTTTTCCTAAGCAGCAGGCTAGACTCCCCAGAAAATGGAAAGTATTTCTCACAGGCTGCTGAGCAGAACTCAACCTCCAGTTTGTTTCATTTGTTCTCATAACCCTACTTCTCCCCAAATCAAAAGAAATGATCACAAACTTTTGCATACATACCCAGTCCTCTTGGTGCCACTGACCTACTTCAAGAATCTGGATCCCTCCTTTCCATCACCCACCTCTGTCAGAAACACACACACATACCTCTTTTTTTCTGTTAAAATTGGCTCCCAGACTTGAGACTTAACTTAAGAGTTGACTTGAAAATATTTTGCAAGGACTCGTGAGTTGAAAGTAGGAACCTGAGTCTTTACTTTGAATAAAAGACTTGAATACATCACTGGCCATAAATCAGAAGTAACTTGAAACACACAACAACAACAACAACAACAACAACAACAACAACAACAACGTTAATGTGCTGGACAATAGGCCCTTGCCTGAATATACCCTTTCTGAATTTTGCAGCCTGAATGAGCCTGACCAAGTTTTAATATTTGGGGGAAGGACTTTTTCTCAGTCACACCACCTTAACAGGCATGTTTGGTGAAGTTATGGGAGAGAGAGATCTTGATACCTATTCCCTGGCTCTGGAATCCTCAGCTATGGGAGACTAAGCACTCTCCATGCTCACCTTCTTACATCACGTAAAGACCTTCTTATGTGAACATTTGGTGACTGACTATGCAGAAAGATCTTCAATGAGTGAGGAGGATGCTGTACTTTTGTTGTTGTTGCCATGTTTTCAATAATTTTATATGCTTTTAAAATATTGATGTTTTAATATGGTAGCTTATTTAAATCTTAAAAACACTTTTATTATTAAATTTTAACTCATGTACCTTGTTTAAATTCATGTTCTGAGCTGCCTTGTCTCCCATTTGGTAGAAAGGCAGGCTATAAATTAAATAAATGAATAAGCAAATAACATTAGCTCTTGTCACTATTCACTCTCCAAGAATGAAGTGTTTCATTTATAATAGACTCAGCCTGTTGCAGATGTTAATGCTCCCTATTTCATAAGTTTATGATATCAGGAGTAATAGTTCAGTCCTGTACATGCCTGTTTAGAAATGAATCTCATGTATCCCATGTAAATTCCTCCTTTCTCATTATAAAGGTCTGCCGATATGGGGCTTTTGTGTGATATGTCACTGGGAATTCTGGGAGCAAACATGTTCAGTTGCAGAATCCTGGTTGTGTAATGTCTTCCTTTGTAGGCCCCACTGGTGCCAAATTAATGCATGACTGTTCACCAAGTCCACTGAGTCATTTAATGACGACATGTCTGATCTGTCAGTAGTTGGGAGTTATTTTGTTTGGATTAAAATGTTTATTTTTAAATAATTATCTTCTTTAAGTTGTTTTAGATTGCTTTAAAGTAGGTTTTCTGAGCAGATGCTTTCTGATTAGCATGGGTAAGAACTACAATAATAAATATATCAATAAAAATACAGTATAGAATTCCATCAATAAAATTACTGTATAGAATGTCACCTTAAAATGCAGGCTTGCATGCTCTCTTATGACCCTGAGCCTGGAATGATTTCCAGGCTCTTTCCCAACCCACTGTTAACTATAAACATCAAGCATGAAGCCTGTTGACAACCTTGCTTCTCTTGGGAGACTGATTATTGAAGCCATGATATTAACACATTCATTGTCATAACCACAGATTCCTTCAGTATGTATGTAATGTGAAAGGAAATAAAGCTTCCTTCACTGTAGGGATGAAGAGTGAGCATTGCACACTTTACAATTATTTTTATAACACCTTCTTTTTTAAGTTGGGGGGGACAGAACCTACAGCAGAAGGAACCTTTGGAATTTTAGATAGTTTGGCCTTCATTCCTCATGTCTTCATTTCCCAAATATCTGGAAGGACAAAATATTGCTCACCCTAGCTTATTAAAAGGAATATAGAATAAAGCTTAGGTGTTCCAATAGATATTTTTAAACATTGTAAAATCTTGAAGAGTGTCTGGAAATGTGTCTTAATTCACCTTGTCTCATCTATGGAGAAAATAAAGTGACAATGGTGAGGCCAACTCTACTTATAATGGGGGGAAAGAGGTTAATTCAACATCCCATGGTCTGTTGAACCCAATATCCATACTTTCCCCAAAGCAACAACAAATGCACTGAGGAAATGCAATCAAAGCATCAAACCCACTCTAGCAAATGTGTTATGCCAACCCATTAATAATGTTGCCTTTCAGCAAAATTCTAGCTCAACACAAGCTTGACCAAAATGCTGCTCCCAAGCTCATGTTATCGGGCTTCCCTTACATTATGTGCTCACAAGGGCAATTTAGAAAAGGATATGTGCTGATAAAAGAGCTCATCCAAAGAACGAGTGAGGCAAGGGGACAAAATTTGTGGAAGGCTGATTATAGTGACACTAATTGGTGGGAAATTTGACAAGTTATAGATAACTGAGTTGTCTTTGCAAAGAAGAGCTCATTTTTCTATATTCCTTTCCATGCCAATCACAGACGCAGGAGTGAAATACCGGTGAACAAGCCTTGTTGAATTAAGCCATTCAGTGATGAAAGAAGGAGCTTAATTTTGTTTCCTTGCATCTTTTTGTGCTGCCAAAGAAAAGGCCCCATTGTCCTTGCTGTAGGCTTCCCTTTTACGCCTCCAGGTTCTCTGCCAACTTAATTGTGAAATCAAGCTGCATCCCCAAGTGAAACTGAGGTGGAGGAAGGGGGGAAATCTCTGTCTGATTTCTTCTTTTCCCCCTCTTCTTTGGCAATGACTTTTGAATTTAATAAGCATCAATGAGTACACATTTAAAGTTTCTTCAGCAAAGTCACAGCACATGAAAGTATCATTTTAATGGGTTGGAAGCAAACCTCCATGGAACGTTATCTAAGCATGTGTGCACCAAAATAAATTACACTTGTAAATTCGTCATAGGCACTAGGCTAGAAAGAGCTTCCTTATTTGGAAGCTTTACTGTGAACAAGCATATCCATATGCCATTGACTAAGGGTGTGATGAAGCAAAATAAAATAATCTAGTTTATTTTTTTAATTTATTTAATACAATCTAGTTATGACAGTGATTTGTGAAAAGTGCTTCACCTTCATTTTACTGTTATCTAGCTCTCTTCTCTTCTCTTTTCTGCACAGGTCTGCATTCCTGATCCTACAATAAGCGTACTTGGGAGCTGATTGTTCTTTGTCTTCCTTCACATCTCTTAAGTGTGAGTTTGGTAAAATCCTGTTGTTGTTGTTGTTATGCTCACTTTCTATCCTGCCCCATTACCAAGGGCCTCAAGTGGATAAAAAAACAAAAACAAATTAATTTATAATTTGTCCAACATCCATCTAAGCCTGGGTTTTGACTTCTAGCCCAAATATTTTCAGCTCTCCAGGTAATTCTAGTCCACACCAGTTATCTCAGAAAACAGAGTTCTATCTACAGCCATCTGGCAGAAATGTTGAATGTTTTTCTATACACTCTTTGGTGTTCTGATTCACTAGGGATAACTATAGGGCCACATACCACAGGATATAAACCTCACCAGTTCATGAATATGAAATTCTGTACTTTTTTCATAGAAGGAATAGGTAAAGAGGTAATACATGAATCCTTGGCTACTCTAAATGAATTCATATCTCCAAGGCCAGATGAACTTCATCCAAGGGTATTTTAAAAAGCTGGTAGAAGTAATCTTCAAACTGCTGGCAATAATCTTTGAGAACAAGATAAGCTTCAGCAGAATAGGGGAAGGCAAATGTTGTTTGTTGTTAACTGCCCTTGAGTTGACTTCAACTCATGGTGACCCCATGAAGGAGATGCTTTGCGATCTTCCACTCTTTCTGCTGTGCTCTATCTTTCCCAACGTTCCCAGTCTTTTCTAGTGAATCATCCTTTCTCATGATGTGACTGAAGTAGGACAGCCTCAATTTGATCATCTGGGCTTCCAGGGAGAATGGCAAATGTAGTTCCCCATCTTCAAAAGAGGGGAGGGGAGAAGAGGACCCAAACAATTACTGCTCAGTCAGCCTGACATCAATATCAGTACCCGGAAAGATTCTAGATTAGATCATTAAACAGTCCCTAAGCCCCCGGAAAGGAATGCTGTGCTCACTAAAAGTCAACATGGGTTTCTCAAAAACAAATCTTGCCATATTAATATTCTCTCTCTCATTGTCTCTCTCTTTCAAGATACAAGCTTGCCAAATGAAGAGAATGCTGTGGATGTACCATATCTTGATTTCAGTAAGGTCTTTGGCAAGGTTCACCATGACAGTCTTGCAAAAAACTTAATAAAATGTGGGCTAGACAATGCTATTGTTAGGTGGACTTGTAATTGGTTGACCAACTAAGCCCAAAGGGTGCTCACCAATGGTCCTTCCTCCTCCTGGAGAGAAATCACTAGTGGGGTATCACAGAGTTCTGTGTTGTACCCAGTGGTATTCAACAACTTCATTAATGACTCAGATTATGGAATAGAGGACATACTTATCAAATTCACAGATTACATCAAATTAGGAAGGGCATCAAATACCCCAGAGGACAGGATTATAATTCAAAATGACTTTAACAGATTAGAAAGCTAGGGCAAAATGAACAAAATGAAGCTAAACAGGGATAAATGTAAGGTACTATACTTCGGCAAATAAATAAATAAATAAACACATAGACATAGGATGGGTTTGACAATAGTACACGTGAAAGGGATCTAGAAGTCTTAGTAGACAACAAGCTGAGTATGAGTCAACAGTAAAGTACAATAACATCCAAAATACATGAGACAGTAATGCCTTTATTGGACCAATCAAATTGCAGCAAATACATGATGCAAGCTTTTGAAGCTCCACTGACTTCTTCATCATCCAAAGGTGTTAAAAATCAAACAGGAGAAAGAAAAGAAAAGAAAACCACTGATGATGTTGGAGTCACGGGCATTTATTTGTCCAAGATGTTGTTATAGTTGTTCTCAGTTAAGCTAGTTGTTCTCAGTTAAGCTGGTATCGAAAGATAGCCATTCAGGCAAAGACAATTTTTTTGGGGGGGGGGGTCTATGTGTGCTCTGGAGACAAAGTCATGGTCTAGGAAGTATAATTTAAATTCCATTACCAACACAAAAAAGAAACTTGTTTGAATTCCAGGTTGTCTCTGTCCTGTGAGGCTACCAACCCCCTTCTGTGGTAGAAGACATTGAATTTCTCAATGAGTCTCTATGCTGTTGCAGTTAGAAATCTTTTGGATGTTATTTAGGTAAAACACACCAAATCCAGTCCCAATTTTAAAGATTTTTTTTTTTTACCATTTCTGGAAGTAAAAATCTCTAAGAATTCAATCCCAGTCCCTTGGCTCCTTCTTTAGGATTCCCCTGTTGCTAAATGGCCAACATGGCTACCCCTGAATGTTTTCTCTGTTTTGAGATACTGCATTATAGCTGCAACAGTGGAACCAGGAAGAATAGCCTGTGGACTGGGAACTTCAAGCAAGGTAAAACATTTCTTCTTCTTCTTAAATTTGGACTGAATTTACATGTTTTACCTCTACATCCACCAAAATATTCCTGATGCAAACACATGGATACTTCTAGAGGAATCCATTGTTCTCTGCCAGAAAGAGGCCTGTGGCCTCACTGGAATGGA
>JAIPUX010001232.1:28060140-28081621 GCA_020142125.1 Phrynosoma platyrhinos
GTAAAAGTACCACTCTAGCGATGTTAAATATTTGAAGGGAAGTCATATTAAGGATGGGGCAATATTTTTTCTGCTCTTCCAAAGAGTAGGACATGGAGCAATGGATTCAAGCTACAGGAAAAGATATTTCACATAAACATTAGGAAAAAATTCCTCAAGGTATGAGCGTTTCAATAGTGAAATGGGCTGTTGGAATGTGGTGGGATGTGCAGTGTTTCCTCTTGGTTTCTGGCAGGATTCTTTCCTAGCTGTGTCTGGAGATTGTGGAGGTGTTTTCCATTTAAAAACTAACTTGGCCTGCTGCCCATAGGTTTGAAGATCATACATTGTGAGGTATAACCAAAGGTGATATGGCAGAACAGTCTTACTTTTACTGGATGGACCCAGTCAAATATGTCTTATAATTTTAACTATTAAGTGATGAAGCACTGCAACCTGGAATTCATACTTAGAAATGTACATTTCTTCCCTGGTTTCTAGTATTCTGGTTACATAGAAACCCTGGGCACCTTTCATCATGATTACTCCTGGTCTAGATGCTATGCTAAACCTCAGACTGGAAAGGTAGTGGAAGATAAGATAATGTCAGTGAAATGGGAAGGGAAGAAGTAAAAGCTGTAAATGTTGAAAAAGTTCATCTGGAGGGGGAGCATTATATCACCACTAGGTTGTAAGAACCAGGTTGAGTTATGAGACCTAAAATTTCTGCTGTGGTGGATGCAGAATGCAACTATATTATACAGTCACAAAGAACTGTATCCCTGCAGTTATACTATTATGAACAATTAACTCTATAGGCAATCTACACACAGCATACCATAATTAAAGTGTGATTAACAAAATTTCCACCTATCCTGAAAGCACACTCTTTTGTGCTGTGTCTAATGATCTTTTGGTATAAGGTTATAAAGTAATTCCCCACATATGTTCCCATATATCCAAGCTATTTCAAATGTGCACCTTACATAACTAAAATGCATACAAAAGTGACACCGAACTATTCTGATATAAATTGTATGCATTAACTTTTCATTAGATTGTTTGGATTGCTGATCTTTATGGATCTAAAGTATAATGTATTTTTTTTTCACAGAAACAAAATCTGCAATCAATTTCAGAAGCAAAACAAAATCAAAAGAAAAGTACTTCATCAGTGTTATAAAAGTGGTTTGCCTGAATGTGGTTTTTTGGGGGGTGGGACTTTAAATATAGTGGGTTATTGAGCCATAGATGTCATATTTCATTTACTGGTTTTCTTTCTTTTATTTTATTTTTTTATTTTTTTAAATGGAAAATAGCAGTAAGATAACTTGATCGTTTGATCTACAAGAGCCCCGGTGGTGCAGTGGTTAAATGTCTATAGTGCAGCCACTCACTCACAAATCACAAGGTTGTGAGTTCAATACCAGCCAGGGGCTCAGGATCGACTTGGCTTTCCATCCTTCCGTGGGTCACTAAAATGAATACCCAGCTTGTTGGGAGAAATTAGTTTACACATTGTAAACCGCTTAGGGAGTGCTGAAGTGCACTAAGTGGCATAGAAATGTACTTGCTATTGTTATTACTATCTGTAAAATCCACAGACATCAAATATATCCCTGTGAGTATTTATTTATTTCTAATACTGGTTATCCACTAAACTTCACTGGACCTTTTTCACTATAGTTTTTAAAATGTAGTAAAAAACAGAAGAAGGGTAAAATGTTAGAAATTAAACATCAAATCACAGAAACACAAATTGCATGCAATGCCAGTCACCAGTTAACAGGTTGGATCTGGATGTAGTCAGAGTCAACCTACTGACATTGGTAGAACTTAATTAGAAGTTAGAACTAGTTATGTGGGCAATAGTTTTATATTAAGCCCGAGCATTTTGGCACTTTGTATCTATTACAATGATTGAATTGTTTATGCATTTGAATTAAGCAGAGTTATTTGTAGTTTTTTAGAAAGTGCTGCTGATTATGTTAAAGTGATAGCAACTGGAGACCACTGAGAGATTTGTTTTGACAAAGGCGCTGTGATCCAATGTGATACTGACCTCATTCTTCTTTCACCAGCTCTTAAAAATAGCAGAGCTGGAAAAAGAAAATGTGCATTCCCCTGTGGGCATCTATGAGTAGAAGACAGAAAGTGGTGACATGGTGTTATGTCAGGTCGCTGCACAGTGGCTGAGATGCATGGGGATGTTGGCATATTTGAAAATAGAGATCATTGGCACCTGTATAAAAAAACCCCAGAGATGGCACTTAATTTTGTGAATGGCTGAGATGGTTTGGGCTATGGAAGCTACAGAAATATAGTTGAGTGAAGTACTAAAATATGAACAGCAGGATCAAATATCTAATAAATAATTAATAAAAGGGAGGGGTGATCATCATGAAGAGAAGAATGTAGCCAAAGGATGGAAAAGATATGACCCTCCAGGTCTTAGGAGATTTCTATTCCAATAAGTCCTAATCACTCTGCCCATTCACTAAACAAGATGGAAATATTAGTTCACTAATATCTCAAAGGTACCAACCTGTTGCAAGCTGAAAAAGCCAGCAAAACAAGTCATCCAGTGAGTAGTCAGGCCTGTGTCGCAGAGATGATATCCTCCATGGGAAGTGTACATCAAAGGCCCCAGCTTGTTTCACTTCTCAAGTACACCCAGAGCCTCTCAGGTCATAAGAGTTGTCTTTATTTTAAAGTTAGAGAGACCTCGGATGTGGAAAATGGCCAGTGCACTGTCCAATAAAGAGAAAGTATTTGCCAAGACATACAAGGGTGCTTTACATCAGTAACCCCAAGTCCACTGTTTACCTGACCAACTTGTCTGGCTTGTCCATTTATACCCAGAGCCTCTCCCTAACTGATAGGCTCTGGGTGTACTTGTACTTTCCAATTTGTAGCAAGCCCAGCTCTCTCTCCCAGCTCCTTCAAGACCCCATTGGTTTACAATTCTCTTGGGTGTCCTCCCAACTCAGACATCCAAGACAGTACAGCTGTTGTCCAAGTCCCTTTTCACTATTCTTTGTTTCTCTGCAGCTCAGGTCTAAAGGTAACACCTAAAACCTTTATCCTGTCTTGCAGCTACTGCTTTCTAGCTCTCCCCCTTCAGATCTATTTAGTGGTCATTCAGTGGTCTCCTTTCCCCCATGCTCCTACAGAGGTTTTAACCAAGGCCAACAGCTTTTTCCCTCCTGAGGCCAGCAAGCTGGGAACAACAAAGACAGCACCTCCTGTGAGTCCTACTCTTCCAAGGTTGATACAAGGGGGACACAAAAAAAATGTGGAGGGGTATGCAAAGGGACACCCTTCTTCTGTCCTTTATCAGCTGTGCACATGTGCATTGCCGTATATGAAACTTGTGTGTGCACAATCTGGAAAAGTTGCTTTGGGAGCTCCAGCCTCCTAGCCAGCATGTCTTGTGGCCATCTAGACTTTGGAATGTTAGAACTGTAGTCCAGAAAAGCCCATGTGAGTGTGGATTTTTCCAGTGGTTGAAGAAAGTAGCTCAACCATTCCAGAAACAAGGTTTTCCCCAATGTAGAACTCAATGTCCACACCAGGGCTTCACAACTTCTAACTCATCAAACTGAATGCAGCACAGTAATGACAAAGTGAACTCACCACAGACTTCCTTTTTCTGCAGGCCAGAGGTTTAAGGAACCTCCTAGCGTTCTGGGACTATGGACTTCATTAGGGTCAAAGTGTCACAAGAAATGTAGGCCTATATATTTACACTTACATGTCCTGTGCACATGACAAAAAAAGGACCCAACTACCAGCTCCCCACTTCACTTCTCTTCCGCTACTTATAACAAAATGAGGGTCATACAAACTCCTCTGAACATTCAATTAATGCAGACAAGAATTATCAGACCTGATAATTAGAACTGATTATCACTAGAAATGTGTTGTCCTTCTTTTTAAGGACATCCATTGGAAGTCTATGGGGAAAAGTAATTTCACGTACAGATATGCATACCAGAAAAGAGCTGTGCGGGCAAAAAGGAACACTGAACCATCTGGCTCCACCTCCAGTGTAGAAGTTTCCCACCGGTAAAGATCACATGACTGATAGTGCCTGCAATCCATCAATATCCACATGTTTTTCAGCCCTACTGTAGAGTTACACCAAAATATACTGAGCAATTAATTACACACTTTCCCTCTCATTTTAGCACTTTTTATAAAGTTTTCAATCCAATTGCTCTGCAGAGGGGTGGGATATAAATTATTATTATTATTATTATTATTATTATTATTATTATTACTACTACTACTACTACTACTACTATTATTACCCATCAGAAACAATGGGTCCAAGAATACAGACATGTGGCAGTGGGTGGTGCCTTATTCTAAACTTTAAAGGTACTTCAAGGTGCTGAATCTAGCTGGAAGTACAATTCAGTACCTTGGATAAATTGCTTAAAGTTCAGCTTAAAACCCAAAGAAGATTGCCAAATACTGGCATGGAAGCCATCAACAGCCATGGGCTTGCAGACACAATTGTATCTGCTGTCTTTATCTGTGCTGCAAACAAATGCTTGCAAACACACAGGCTATACTCTTATTCCTGATTGAATGAGGAGCTTGGAAAAGTCATATTTTTGCACCACAGTTTCCTCCATGCTGACTGAGGGATATCTTGAAAATGTAGTTCAAAAGAGTAACTTTTCCAACTTTTAGCTAAATGTGAGGATGGATAAAAGAGCATCATGTTCCTCCTCCTTCCCCCATGAATTCACATTGGTTCTCTGGACAGATTTAGGGCCTATACAGACTGCCAGATATAATCCAGCTTGAGGCCACTTTAACTGTCCTGGCTCAGTGCTAGGGAATCATGGGAACTGTAGTTTATTGTGGCACTAGGGACCTCTGACAGAGAAGGCTCAATGTCTCAGAAAAAAAAAAAAACCCTACAATCCCCTTAATTCCCTAGCATTGAGCCAGGGCAGTTAAAGTGACCTCAAGCTGGATTATTTCTGGAAGTCTGTACAGACCCTTAGTTATATGGTTAAATTGCCACTTAATTATCATTTTCTTTTCTTTTCTTTTTCTTTTTCCTTTTCTTTTTTTCTTTTTCTTTTTTACTGCCTATGCCTGATCAGAGCTATTTGTATGTTATGCAACTTGTAGTTTCTGTGCCACCAAATTTAGTATTACTGAAAACCTGTCTGTGAGAACTGGGGCGTTTCTAAACAATGAAACAATAAGCCTCAATTATCTGAGGCAGTACTTCTTTGGCTTAAAATAAATGGGACACTTGGATTAGAAATCAGCTTACTGTGTAAAACAGACTTGAAACCATCATTAGTTTGGAGCATAACATATATTACATAAAAAAACCAAAAACCTTTCTCCAGAAATATCTCTATATAATTTCTCTGTCTTTGCCCTGAAACTAAAAAGAAGCCATGAATGGGGAGAAGTGGGTTCCTTGTTTCTGTTAGCTTTTCACTGTCTCTATGACTGTAAAACCATATGGTTTACTTTCTGTTTTCACTTACTGTGATTACTAGGGCAGCTAAAGACTTTTAGGCTTTTTGCTGTTTGAGTAAGTTATGCAGCTGAACTGCATATAAAAAAAATCTACAAAATGATCAGATGCACATGCTTCACATGTTTTGCACAGCAAAGCTATTTTGAATGCTTGATCTAGTACTTGTAGACCAAAACATTCTCTATTAAATCAACATTAGCCTGGCGATAGACAGAATGCATCTAATCACAGTAATGGGATTGCATTTAACATTTGCCATGTGATACTTAAAAAAAAAACCAAAATTTTAACTCTAGTTCCACAGAAACACTAGTAGCTACACCAACAGAAAGAACCTCTTCCAATACCTCCTTAAAATATTGACTTGAATTGACATTAGAAATTTATTGCCATCATGGGGGACATAGGGAGACCAAATTTCAAAGAGAAAGGATAGCAATCATGGAAGAGACTGCATCATTAGAAGGGGGGGGGCAGTTGAGTTACCCAGAAACTTTTCTACCACTCCAAAGGTGTCAATCAAGATTAAAACAATACAGGAATATTCGAGTGACAGTTCAAGCTGCATTCATAAGCAACCTGCCTCATTCAGAGTCAATGAAGACAGGCCTTACAAGTTCATGCCGAAAAGTTATTGAAATGTGACTGACATTTCAAAAGAAGGGTCTCAACAGGATAGCCTGACCTCATGCTGAAACACTGCAAAGTTAATCAAAGTTATTGCATCTGAGAACCTCTAAGACCTCCTTAAGATTGAATGTTCCTACTCCTGTCACTCCATGAGCTTCTTTCTCCCTTCCACTGGCATTTCCTTCTCACCCCTGTATTGTTTGTTGTCAATTCATCCTTCCACTACAGTTCAGAAAGAAAACAAAATGAAGTGGCTCATGATGCACCAAAAATCATTCACAATGGCTGAAAAGAAGCATTTAAGGCCTCTGGCTGGAGATTTAACTAATCTTCAGGAACAGGGATGGGCAACATAAAAGCCCACAGGTTGCATGTGACCCTCGTTCCTCTGTTTTGTGCCATTTACAGTACACAATCACTACTATAGATATTACAATCATGTGGTTTCTAACATCACCACTACCTATGCCATCAGAACTATGGCAGCCTTCTTCCTTTATTTTGCAAAGGCAGTATCACGTAGGCATCATGTTGCAAGTTTTATAAACAGATATAACAAATATAATATTGAGTTCCTTGAGTCAGGAGATTTTGGCTCCAATAACTTCTCGACCATGAAGGACCTTGAATCAGTTACTTTTTAAACAAAATTTACTTCACAGGTAAAGACCCATCCCACTCACTATATAGGATTCTGAGAGGACTGTGTCAGAAATAGAATTACAACAAAATGTAGGCAATAAAAGTTTTTTCAGGTCTAACAATAACAGAGAAATTTAATGTTCTCTGCCTAAGGAAAGGGCAGTTAAGTTCATATAGGACAGAGTTTGTGTGGATCTCAATGGAAGTCACTTTGCCTATGATTTACTGCTCTTTGTCCCCAGTCCCCAAATGGCCAAGAAGAGGAGTGGACTCTGCCTGCATGGAGATCCCTCCAGATCAGCTTAACTGACAACAGAATTAACATTTGACACAAAATATAGGCCTGATACTCTAACATCATTTCATTTTTCTTGTATGATTTTTAACATCTCTGCCTGATGAAGAAGCCAATGAAACTTTGAAAGCTTGCCATGATATATTTTGTGCATTTTAGCTCATCCAATAAAGGTATCACTGTTTCTTGACTTTCAATTTTGTTGTATTTTGCCACATGGCCAACACAACTACTTCTGCATATGTTTCCAGGAAAAAAAAGAGTTGCAATTATCTACTAGTTTTGTTCTTGAAGGAAGAAATGAGTATTTTTTAGCAATTTTCTTCCCAAGCAAAAAAAAAAAAAAAAAAAAAAAAAAAAAAAAAAAAGACTTCAAAAATTATGCAGTTTTAAAATGCTATTAACAAGTTGGTATTTATCCTATGTAAATTTCATACTTTGTGCAGACAACAGGGTTCCCTGTTTTATATTCTGTGTTTGATTTACAAGAATCAGTTGCATTTTTCCTGTATCAGAATAAAGCTTTTCAATAAGTAAATAGTCTACATCTATTGTGGTGCTCTTTTGAGTTTTATTTTAAAGTATATTTTATTGTAATGCTGTGTTTTTAATTCTTGTTGTGTTAGCAGCATGAAGAATATGTGTTGATGGGCATCGATGTGAAACTAATAGCAGCAGCAGCAGCAGCTGAATGGCTAGGAGCCTTGGAAAAACCTGTATTGAAAAGTCTATAGGGTCACCATATATATCTTTTTAAAAAGCTGTTGCTCTTTGTGAGACTCTGGGAGAAGATTAGGTGGAATTTCTAATTAATTGATAGGCAAATGCAAAGGAATGTTTCTGGATCATCATCAGTTATATATGCCTAGTAATAACTTTATCCTACACTCACCATCCTTTAATGGAAGACTATGGAACAATAATTCTTTCATTTATGAAAGTTACATGAAGACAGAGAAGAGTATGTTTTTGAATGTATACAATTAAGTATTATAAGCACAACTACCTATTTGATTTCACTTTTTTTTTTTTTTTTGCTATAAAGTTCCCCTAACATGTGCTTAACTTCATTTTCCACATAAACCTTCACTACAATAAAATAATTCTGAAGTGAGTATGGTGCTACTGGAGGAAAACTCTAACTCAGAAAAAGAATGGGGGAGGGAGAAAGAAATTTAAAATATCTGTTCAAATCCTTGTGGCATACAGAAGATTCAAAAGCAAAAGCAAAACTAAGGAAGAAGGTAACTGAGAACAAACAATGTTATGTGACTGAGGAGAAAATTGCAGACAGAATTTAATGTGGAAAAGCACATCATAATTGCACACTGGAGCAAACAATTTGAAACACTCATACACAATCATGGGTCTCAAATTAACTGGAAAAACTCAGAAAACAAGGACAGAACTGTATTGTCAATCCATTGAAGCAGTGCTTCAGCATTCAAGAGTAAATAAAACAGCAAAGTGCTTCAAAGAAAGGGATAGTCATTTTCTGAAAAGCAGGCATAACTGAAAAGAAGATATCTTAAGGAGTGTGATACTAGAGAAAGATCTTTTTAAAAGGGGAAAATATTTGAATGCAATGATTTTTATTTTATTTTTATCTTTTTGTTCATAGTACTTTAGGGAAATCTCAACAGTGTGAGGAGACACTATTGGACCACACTAATATTGCATTCTAACACTGGCAGAAAATCTATCAGAGACAAGGGCAATGGCACTTCAGCTAACTGTTGTCATAGCACAGCGTGCCAAAGAAGACAACAGTAAAATACTCCTTATTGTGTGTGTGTTTTTTTTTAACTTTGAAAACCCAATGCTAAGACTTTAGGGAACAAAAATTGAGGTCTTTCAGAGCTAACAATCTAGTATTTTAAACAGGGAATAAAGTAAAAAGAGGAAAATGGAAACAAAGATAAACAGATGAGGGATAATATAATTAAACACTAAACTATGTTGTCTGAAAGAAATATTTTGACAGCTTTGGCTAGGTAATAATTTTGACCAAAAGCTGTATTTGCAATCAAATTCCACCCATCATGAAATTTCAAGGTCAATTTCATATGTCCTTCTTATGTGAAGCATCTCAATTCAAGGGTGGCAAGTAGTGTGAGAGATTTGACAAAATTGCAAAAATGTCTACAGGTGAACCATATACAAATTATTAATAATACTAGCGACTCTTCACAAGATGGGGTGTCACAACAGAGTCTGACTAAAAGCAGGAGACAACAAAGTTAGGTTCCCACTTAAAATATAATTTTAGAGTGTGTGCATGTGTCTTCAAGTTGCCTGTCAACTTATAACAACCCCATGAATTTCACAGTTTTCTTAGGAGAGGAATACTCAGAAATACACTCAGCCCTCTGTTTTTGTGCAGGATTTGCGTTCTGGACCCACCCGCAAAAATAGAGACTCACCAATTTTGAAAGCCTACTGAGTTGAATAGGGAGCACCTGCAGGGGCACACCCCATTGATTTAAATGGAGGCTGCCCCTCCATGGATATTCAAAACTTCAGACCTCAAGTCTGTGAGAACGGAGGGGCGACTGTAGTTTTTCCAGTTCCTTCTTCTGAAATATAGCGTACAGCACCTGAAATTCATTGGTGGTCTCCTATCCAAGTACTAACCAGGGCAGATTTTGCTTTGCTTCAAAGATCAGATGGGATCAGATGCCTTTATGGTATTTAGGCCTTGAGTTTAAACTACCAGAGTTTATAAATCCCTGCCCTGTCATATTGAGAAAGGAGAACACGACAGTGTCAGAACTAGATGAAGGTCAAAATGAATTGTCCATATCCGAGTCTCTGTAGCTGTGATTTTGACTTGGGGAGGAGGAAGAGGAAGTATAAATGGAAGATACAGACCCATCTCCATCACAGCATATCTATCTAGCCTCTGTCACAGAATGGTTTAATGATAATGATTCTTCTCCTATTTTGTTATCAAAGGAAGCCATTAATATTTTAGCCATTTTATTTCTGTTATGAGAATAATTTCCCAAAGTGTACCTTTTTCAAAGAGTTTTCACACAATAGGATATATTCTGTGAAAAATGCATACTTTTTTGCAGAGAAAAGAGCATTTTAGTGTAGTAAACAGCTTTTCTTGCACAGTATAGTATTTCTGTAAAAAAAATGCTGTTTTCTGCACAAAAATACTCACACAAATTTTGTGTGAAAATAAGTGCTGAACTGTGAAGATTCTCTTTAGTCCAGAATTATTATTTGACACTTGAGAAAAAATGTTTGCTTTGTGTTTTTTTAAATACATGTTTCTAATATTTCTGAATATTCTTTCCATCTCTATTTAAAGAAATTGTGAAGATAACTAATAATGTGGTGTCACAACATTAATTTTAAAAATCGTTGAGTGCAGGCATAAGACCTATCAGCAAGAGAAAATGAACAGTATCAGATCTTGAGAATCAAGAATAGCAAGTTAACTTACTATTGGGGTGGATCTGTCTGAGGTAATAAATGGGTAGGATATAAAAGCTTTCCTTTGGAAATGGGTGGGAAATTCAACTAGAGTTGTCAATTTATTGGTAAAGCACAGCCTGTTCTTCTCAAACTGCACAAAATCCCATGGCCAGATACTGAAATGTACATTTTTTTTAAGAATCCTTAGTTTTGGACACTCCTCTTTCAAAGTGGACATTTCTCCATTTTCAAATGTATGCTCCAATGTGTGCAACAAAACTGTGTCAGAAAAATAGGTGCAGTTGAACAATGTGTGAAAAAAAACACATGTAAACTAAAAATTACTGACTAAATTAAAAAAAAAGACACATGGAAGAAAAAAAACAATACAGTCCAATAGACTCTTGTATTGGGTTGATTTTTGACAGGGGAATCAAGGAATCTGAACACTTTTCTTCATTGACATGCCATTAATATAATGTGTGAAGGTGTCTTATTAGGCTGCATCCATACTGCAGAAATAATCCAAGTTGATACCACTAACAGCCATGGCTCAACACTATGGAATTATGGGAATTGTAGTTTTGTGAGGCATTTAGCCTTCACTGTCAGAGAGCTCTGGTGACACCACAAACAACAATTCTCAGGACTCCATGGCACTGAGTCATGGGAGTTAAAGTGGCATTGGCCTGGATTATTTGTGCAGTGTGGATGCAGCCTTAGATTAGCCAAGTTGTAAAATGTTTGAAATATGAGAGAAAAACACCACCACATGCCTCGAGTTGCTGGGAACCCATTCCAAAGAGAGAAAAACATTCAAGAAACAATCCAGCATACAAGTAAGCAACAGGCTCTGCTCATGTAATTTGAACAGTTGGGTTGCAGAGACAGAGAAAAAAAGCCAACTATTATTGCTCGGGGTGTATTTATTGAGCTATTTCGTTATTTAAAGAATAATTTTATAGAAAAGCCTCTGTGGGACAGAAATAAATGTATACAATTTAGAAAATTAGCTGCCTGGGTTGGCAATCATCATTACCAAAAATCTCAATTAAAAAGGGGGGGGGGGAGAAAGAGAGCCCCAAGCAATGCTTATTATTCTTGTCAATAAACAGAAGAAACAGTTGGCCACCAAAGGGCACAGAACTGTGTGGGTTACTGCGTCCTGACTACATTTGCTCTGTTACAACTTTCATGTGAATAAAAAAACACTCAGCATGTGAACTAGAGCTGTAGCCATGACATGTTTTTATATCATTACCAGCCATTTCTCAAACATTCTGCCTTCAAAGTGAGCTTTTCCAGTGTTGAAATGACTCTGCTTTGGACCTCTGCCTTCTCTGCATCATACTGGTGGAGCTGGTATTGGTCCAGTCAGCTGTGTGGAACTAAGAGAATGAAAATACTAATACATTGAAAAATAATGGAGTCCCTCCTAAGGTTTGTATTCTCTTAGCTTTGAGACACTAGGGACGTTTTCACACGGGGCAAAAGGAGGATGCTAGCCGGCCTCCCGCCGGCCTCACTCCGGCTCCATTTTCCGTGTGTTCACACACGCGCGGCGGCAAACCCCGCCCCTTCCGGTGTCATCCCTGCGTCCGGCCGGCTTTTCGCTCCGTGTGTTCAGACACACGGAGCCCTAAGTCCGGCGTCACTCCGGACGAATCAATGATAACTCCGGGTGAAGCGGCGGAAAGGTAATTCCGGCTGTCAACAGGAATTAGCCTTTCGGCGGCAGAGCCATTCCGGAATCGGCGGCACGACCCGTTCCGGAATGGCTCCACCCGGCTTTAGGGAGGACAGTGTGAAAACGTCCAATGTATGGACTTCCTTTTGCACCCATAGGATTTTTATATTCATCCCTTTACTTTTTTAAAATAGTTGACTTGAACCAGGTTTCATCATGATTGATTTACCTTACTATATTTTACTTGAATTTTACTACTGCTGGTATGTTATTATGAACTACCATTTGGCTGAAAGGTGGCATCGAGAGCTAAGGAACAAATAAATAAAAATTCCCCAGTGGCTGGGTATGGAATGTTGTTGTTTTTTTGTTAACCTTTCACATGTGAAAACTAACTGAATAATACATCAATCAATACAGGGACAGAAAATATAACATAATAACTAGTCAGCCTAAAGCTGCATCTGTGCTGCAGAAATAATGCAGTTTGACAATGCTTTAACTTCCTTGGCTCCATCCTGTGGAATCTTGGGATTTGTAGTTTGTGGTACCAAACCTCTCTGACAGAGAAGGCAAAATGCCTCACAAAACCATAAGTCCCAAAATTCCATAGCACAGTGCCGTGACAGTTAAAGTGGCTTCAAACTTCATTATTTCTGTAGTGTGATGCAATTTAAAACTGCATATTAAGTTACCAAGATAAATTCTGAACTCTGCTGAAGCAATCCATAGTGTTGTGCAAATGGTTGTTGGCTTCAGGCACAGTGAAGCCAAGAGAGGTGAACTTCTACACACAGGTCTAGGATCCCTGTAACCTTGAGGGATCCCAAATAGTAGTGCCCCTTTGGTGACTATCACTACAACATCTTTCTTTTCCATTTTAAACATTTTATAAAGAGGCATGCTTCGGACAGACACACCTGCATCTTCCTAGAGGCACACTGGGAAATCAGTGTGGCAGACCCCACCGTTTGACATTTCAGTACACAACAACCAGTGCACCTGCCATGTGAAAAATATTTATTAATGGATGGGGTTGGAAGACATATGTTACAGTAACTTTCATTGCAAGATTCCTTGGGTCCCCATAATGGAAGAATGGTGGGAGAATGGAAGAAAACTTAAACAAACATACTGCCTGCCCACAGGTAAGGGGAAGAATAGTAGAGCACCAGAGGGGATGAAACATTTTTATTTTGCCCCTAACACCCTACCCCATTACTAACATTGATATCTCCTAGAGGCAGTGTACATTATAACTTGGTTAATGTATATCCCACCTTTATTTCGGCACGGAACCCAAAAAAATCCTAGACCAACATATGCTATAGAATAAATGTCTGTAAAAGTGTTGAAGGTGAAAAGAACAAGGATTTGGAACTTAGAACAAATTAATTATGTTTTCTTTCTTTAAGCAGATTGAGAGAGTCAGCTGTGTAGAGGGGGGGGGGCAGACACACCTTGGTTCCCACTGATCACTCAAGGTCTTCCTTCGTCATCCAGTGAAATAAATCCCTGCTCCATTATTAAATCACTGTTCCACATTAAAATTGTCTACCTCTGCTGAACCCATCAATAGATAGAGATACCACATTATTGTTTGTGAAACTACAACATTCCTCTGCTACTGATTAAGTGGGCAAGCTTTCAGGGAGAAGTGCCTGCTTGAATGACAAGGAAGTTGTGATAACTTCACAAGGCGTATCAGGGTTTCACCAAGACACACTCAAGAGTCACAGAAGTCCATAATCTGGGGACTGCCCATTACCATATTAAGAACAAATGGCAAACATTCTGTGGGCTTTGATTTTGGTAATTGCATTTGTATAATCTATCTCAGTTTTGTGTTTCATTTTGTTGCCTAATTGGACAACACAGTTACTAACTGCAGGTGGTTGAAATTCTTTCAAAGACCAGCGATAAAGAATATATTTGACAGTATGAGTTCCACATGCATTATGAAAATGAAAAAAAGATACAGATGAAGAAAGACATCAAGGTTTCTTTTATTATTTCCTCCAATTATCGATTATTTCTCTGCTCAGAAGCCTACTAGATACTTCAGATGCATCTTAATTAAATTTATTCAATTAAAGCCTTAATAACTGCCCTCCAAAGACTACAGTAGCCCAGAAATACATCAGAACTCTTTTTTTATTTGCTTGATAAGCCCTTGATTGAAGAATACATTCAGGAAGAAATAATTCATGTAAAAATATTAATAACAGGATATTCTCTCAGGGCTGCCTTCAGATAGAGGATCGTCCTCATGCTTTCAGGAAATTCTGTGTTGTAACACAACTGATTGACATGTAAAGTTGTCCTTTATTTATGTTTTACTTCTCTTGTTCATCTTTGGCAGCTTTTTCATAGTAGCAGGGGGGGGGGACTGCATAGTTATATGCATGTTTACTCAGAGGTAAATTCCATTGCACTCAGTAGGACCTTTCACTAAGAGAATATTAACAAGATTGCAACCTTCATACAGGAGAGATGTGCTCTAGTATGTTAAATGTGGCGTGTTACTTCTTTTATGAAATGAAACTCTTATGGTCAACAGGGAGTTTCACAGAAACTGCTTTGCTAGGCTGAAGTAATTGATAAATATTCTACTGATGGATAGTCCAATCTACATATCGATCGCACATCACTTCAATACAGGGTTGGCAGAATAAAAAAAACTTCCCAAGCATAGGGATTTTAAGGAAAAACCTGTACAAAACTAGGAGGGGGGACGTTTTGTTGCAAGAAAAACTAAAGAGTATCCATCTGGAAAACTGTGGAGCCAGAGCATGAGAAAGTTGTTTTTTTTCCCTGTGATACAGCTGCCATAATTCCACAGCCAGAATGCCTACTGGCTAAATCACCTGGGGGATTCTGGAAAATGTTTCCTAAAAGGTAACTTTCAGAAGCTCTGCTAGGAACCAGTAATACTGCAAATGTATTGATAAAGACATATCAAAATATAATTTCAGAATGGTCAACACCAAGAAATAGGAATGTGCAGCACATTAAAATGTGTTTTTCTTCTATTTAAGAGCCATGGGAGAGACATTAATTTAAAAAATAGGAAAAAAATCATAAAAACAACCATATATTGTGCCAGCCAAATATTACTTGGGAAGAAATTTCACGCGGCAAGGGGTACCACTGTGGAGACCCTGCATCTATAACCAGACTTTCTGACCTTGTCAAAGGACAATGACCACAACTACCACTAAAACACAAGTAACATAAAATAACCACTGTCTGGTGCTTTAAATCTGCGCTTTAAATTGATTCCCCTAACGCAGTGCTAAATAGGGTGGCCAGTCTAGGGTTGGCAACTAGGGTCATCCCAGGCCCTGAGTTTTCTGGGTCAAAACCTGAGGCACAGAAATGCTCCTGGTGGTGTCATTATGTGTTATGCATTAAGTACCAACTAAAATTTCTCAGAGTGTGTTATTCAAAACACAGTGCATATTTTCCTTTTTTGAAAATTAAGACAAATCATAGCTAAAGGAGTTGCTCCCAGATCAAGATGAAATGGAGGGATTATTGCTTCTCGTTTACTTAGGCAGCCAGGATAAGGAATATTTAATCTAGCCCATTTCCTGCTAGCCCATTTACAGTGGGCTAGGAAAGTAGAGTGAGAGTCCAGACCATCACAGAAGCTGGGTGGGAAGGAAAAAGCTAACCAAGTAAATACATACTCCCCCAAAGAGTCTACAAGCAACAAGTGAATTCAGCCTTACAAATTGTAGAAAGCTGGTGTTCTACTAGCTAAACTGGAGATTTGCACATAACCCTTTCCTTTTGCCTAGAACTAAACCCACCAAAACTGGAAAATTTGTTCTCTCATTCCTCACCTGGAAATGACCCACAAAAACTAGAGACTCAGGGTCAAGCCCTGAGATCTGGCAACCCTATTAGCAGGGGTAGGCAACCTTTCCCCTTTAAGGGCCAAGGGACTTTAGCTCCCAGAATCCCAGGAGCTATTGGCCAACACGGGACTATTGGCCAACATGGCTGAGGCTTCTGGGAGCTGAAGTCCCTCGGCCCTTAAAGGGGAAAGGTTGCCTACCCCTGCTATTAGTATCCACCAGTGCAGTTGAGCAATCTGGTCCTGCTAAGGCCTCAAGAACCTTCTTTCTGTACCTGCTGAAGATTCTGAGTAAAGGGCAGTCCCAGAGAACAGTGCATTCCTGTTTAGAGAAATGTATACGTAAAAGGTTTTCATATCTTCAAATATGGGTTGCCAAAATTTCAGTGATTTTTTTCCCCTTGATTAGTAAAACAAATGAAATCTTGTCTATTATTTTATTTTGCAAAATAATATTACACAGCATATTTTCTAGTAGCAAACGAGTGAAAGTAGCCATCAAAAGGTGATGCTTAAAACCAAATGCTCATATAATATTCCTCAGCTAGAATATACGCTATAAATACTCAGAATAAAAGAAAGAAAAACAAATTACCTTAAATCTCACAGAAAATCCTAGATATGTGAAAATCAATTACCTTTGTTTTTGTTGTGTTTCTCTGGATGCCACACAAATTCTTAACCTGCCACAGTTCTATATCATGTTGTAAAACTTTATTTTGTATCTACTTTGTGATACATTTTTCCTCAAGTATGTATTTTTAAGTCCTTTAACCCATTCACCCCCACACACATTCACTATTTTTTTTCATGCACATGTACAAATATACAGTTTTAAACATGAACCAGTGTTTAAGCATATTTTCATATCTTCTTCTCTGAGATACATTTAAGGTATGAATTTCCTAGGCAAGATGTACTTTGTCCCATTGTGATTCATTGAAGATATATTTTCAAAGGAAAAAACAAACCCAAAACATTTATTTTTCATCACTTGCAATTAGTATGTCACAAATCAGATGATACTGGAGAATGTTTCATCTTTTCATTATTCAATAGTGACAGATGAAACAAAACACAGGATAAACCACAAGTCCACTCTGTACCAATAATTCCTTTTAAACATTCATTCTTGAGGAGTAGATTTCTACTTTCTGGCTCTATTGATCCCACTAACATTACATTAATTGTAACATATTCATCAAGCTTACATAAATAATAGTATAATGGGAAACCTGACTGACAAACTTCATGAGACTAAGAACTGGCTTTCATTCAATCTTTGAATTTCCATTAACAATTGAATGTGATTGTAGTGCAATTAAGTTTGATTTTTTAAAAATGTGCTGCATTTATTTCATTTACGACACCATTACTATACCAGCAAATGCAAACAGAGACAAAAAAAATGGCCAGTTCCAAATATAAACAAACCACTATGAATACAGAACTACTTGTGAAGTAAATTTTCTTATAAAATGATATTTTCAGAAAGTGACTGCTCTTTCTTATTTATTGTTCATGTAAGTGGGGAGAGGGAAAAGAGGAAGGGAGAAAGAACAGCTCAGTGGAATATTTTCTTTCTAGTTTCTATGGATGTTTTCACACAGGGCCTGAAGCAGAAACAATCCAGCCTCATTCCAGCCCCATTCCAGATCATTTGCCCCTGTGTTCACACGACATCGCAGAAAACCCCGCCCCATCCATTGCCATCCCCGGCGCATTGCGGCATCATTCCGGATCCTTTTTTCGTGTGTTCACACGATGTTGCAGCAAACCCCACCCCATCCAGTGCCATCCCCGGCGCACTGCAGCATCATCCCCGTTCTTTTCAATTCCTCTTTCAAAGAGGAATTGCATCTGCCATGACCAGAATTAATCAAGAATCATACCGGAATGATGCTGCTTCCTTCGTGTGAAGCTACGGGGTCCATTCCGGTATGGTTCTGGATTGATTCCATGCCACTTTGAGACCCCGCATGTGAAAACGTCCAATGAGAGCCGATATTGTTGGTTAAGATATTTCTACTACTTCTATATATTACTAATATAATAATATTACTATATTATTGCTACTACTGCTACCATAATCACTACTATCATGATGTGGAGTTCTTTACAAGCATTCAATTAAAGCTTGATCCCTGTATCTTAATATGTTTGGAGGACAAAAAGAACTGAATAAAAATTCCACTGTCAAACATAACAATAGCATAAAACAGCCAACTGAATATGACAAATGTATGCAGTCCAGACTACTGTATGCATGCTATGCAGAGACCTTTGAGTTGGCTTCATTGTGTGTCTGGACATCTGTTACTATCAATGAAAGCTATTTTTAAAAAACTGTGTGATCTTCTAAATTATCTGCTTCTGCTTTTTTTTTTTTTTAAATAATTCTTGGTAAGATCTACATAATATTAAAGATATAGCCATGTCAGTCTGTAGAATCATTATGGAGAGAGATCTTGAAGCACTTTTGATACTAACTGAAAGAAAGAAGTTGGCTGCATGAGCTTTCATAGAATTAAGTCTACTTCCTCATTATTGAACATTCAGATTGATGTTTATTTTCCATAATCTGTATATCAATTTATCTAGCAAAGATTAGAATGCTGTATATTTCACCACCATCTTGGAAGGGAACTATGGAATGCCTTAAAGATATAATAAATGCATTCACTATTCAAAAGATCATCTATTGTTCAATGTACCAGTATTGTTTGAATTGGATGTTCAGATACTCTTAAAATTTCTTCCAAACTATCTAGAAGCTACCTTAAACAACTGTAAAAAATGTCAATATACATTTAGAAAGAAGAAAGCAAATATAATTTATCAAAAAAAAAATACTCTTATGGCATACTAACTTCTCCAAAGCTCTAGGGGTAAAATCCATTTCCCAATATCCCTTGAGAACTGTAATTAGTAATTGCTTCTATAAGTAGAATATACAATAGATTATATTTTCTAAAGTAATTCAATAAGGCTGATGCACAAAAGTTTTCTGTTTGTCTACTACTCAGACAGCAAAGCCCATGAAACTGAATTACTGGGGCAATTTTTTTTTTTAGTTTTGCATGTTAATTTCCATGGAGTTGCATTTATAAGCATGGCATGTGTTTTGCTAAACAGGACCAAAGTCAGTGTTGAATATACAGATGTAGTATGTAACAGTGTGTGAACATAACCTACCCATTTGTGGACTAAGCTATAAAGATTGTGTTTCTAGTATACACATCCTAAAAAAAAAACAAAAAAAAAAACACAATTGTATTTCATTTGGAACATATTTCTGAAAGCTCTTTGGTTACCAGTGTTTTCACCCAGGAAAACAGAGAAGGAAGGAGAGTAATGCCACATACCATCCAAATCACTACATACAACTGTATCTCAAACCACTGAGAAGACAATATATTTTATTTTCTCTGTTTTGATAGGTTGGTAGTTATTTTAATATGAAGTAGAGATCTAATTCTTCACTAAGATTTTTCTCAAAAGAAGTAAGGAGTAATTTTAACCATTTTATTCCCATGAGAAAGACGTGAAAACCATACCCATGAGAAAGACTTGAAAACCATACAGTTTTCTAAGCCTATTTGATCTATCTTTTTTGGAACATCTACATGTGACTTTTTTTTATTTATTTACCTATTTATTTAATTTATATTCTGCCTTTTTCCTTGCAGGAGACCCAAAACAGCTACATAACAGAGCTGTTCTTGAAGAAAATTCAGAAGATTTAGCCAGGGCAAAAAAGGTAACCACATATTAAAATCTATTGTTTGCAATTTGGAAGTCATGCTGAGATATTTTGATATAAAATGGGGTATAAATAATTTAATTAATAAATAATACAGAGGAGAAGCAACTTGATATCAAGATTCTTATAAAGTTTATAAACACAGGGTGTAAAAGTGTTTTCCTCTTTTTATTTTTTTTTAATCCCTGCCTGAGTCCACTTCTCCCCCGGCAAACACGCGGCAGCGGTGGCGGCGCTTTGGGGCCACAGAGGACCCTTTCCAGCCCTCAAGGACACCATCTGGGCAGTCTGTCCCTCCTGCAGCTGTGTGAGAGCCAGGAGCAGCAGCAGCAGGGATAAAAGCCCTGCCTGAGTCCACCTCTCCCCCGGCAAACACGCGGCAGCAGCGGCGGCACTTTGGGGCCACAGAGGACTGGGGGGGGCTATCTGTAGCCACTGTGGAAGCTGCTATTAATAACAAGCTTTTTACTTGCTGCTTTAACACTAATAGTGAATAATTTATTGGGATTGGAATAGGCTATTATTCCCTCTAGCCCTTACTCTGCTACTTTGCAATGCCAGGTCGGTTAAGAATAAGACACACATCATCCATGACCTCTTAGTGGATGAGGCAGCCTACCTGGCATGCTTTACTGAGACCTGGCTGGGAGATGCTAGCACCACTACGTGGGTGCAGGCTCTCCCAGCTGGGTATACAGTAAGTGAGCAGATAAGGGAAAGTGGGTGGGGGGGGGTGGAGTGGCCTTGGTTCATAGAAACAACCTGACCTTGACCAGGAAGCCTGTCTGGAAAACAACCCACATCAAGTGCATGTACCTTAGCCTGAAAACCAGGGATAGTTTAGGGATTCTGTTAGTATACCGGCCACCCCGTTGCCTAACAGACTCCCTAACCGAGCTGACCTCACTGGTCTCAGAGTTGCTGCTGGAGTTGCCCAGACTCTTGGTTCTGGGCAACTTCAACATCCCTCTCGAGACCGGTTTGTCCAATCTAAGTGGTGCAGCTCGGGAGTTCATGGAGACCATGACAAACATGGGCCTATCCCAATTGGTTGACGGGCCCACGCATTGTGCTGGTCATACCCTCGATGGTTTTTTTTGTTTGTTTGTTTTTTTGTATGGAACAGGAATATCCATGGGTGGAGGTCATAAAAGCCTCCACATTGTCATGGACGGATCATTTCCTGGTCAAGATAGAGCTAAAAGCTACTGTCGGCCCCCTCAGGGGTGGTGGACCCATTAGAATGGTCTGCCCTCGAAGACTAATGGAACCCATTGGTTTCCAGAGGCCTTGGAGGGTTTAATGGTTGGTAACGCTGGTGATTCTGTCAAAGCCTTGGTGAACACTTGGAACACTGATCTCACCAGGGCTATTGACACAATCGCTCCCAAGTGTCCTTTCCAGCCCGCTTCAAATCGTAGGCCCTGGTATACCGAGGAGCTCAGGAGGATGAAGTGAGCTGGACAACAACTAGAGCGTGAATGGTGGAAGACTCGACTCTTATCTGATAGAATTTGCCTTAGGAAGCATCTTGATTCCTATAGGGAGACTTTACGCTCAGTGTAGAAATCCTTCTGTTCTGCATGTATTGCGTCTGCAGAGTCTTGTCCAGCAGCGCTGTTTAGGGTGGTCGAGGAGTTGACGAAGGTTCCTCCAGCGCCGAGTCCCCTACTTAACCCAAC
>JAIPUX010001232.1:28087401-28097583 GCA_020142125.1 Phrynosoma platyrhinos
AATTAGGCTCTTTTCTGCTATCTTTGCAGGATTGTTCTTTTCCAGTTTCTGTTCGCTTTAACTGGCCCCCGCGTGATAACATCCTTAGAAGCAAAATTAAACACAAACACAAACACATACACACACACTTAAATAAACACAGTTTCTAAACACAGCTTAAAGTTAAATGACTTTTTTTTTTTTTTTTTGCTGATCCTGTATTTTTCTACTGAAAGGATTTTAAAGGGTTACTTGCAGGAAGTTGAGACCAGCACCTATCTACTACCAGTAAGCCTACAGCTCAAGAGACTATTCAGACTCTTATTAAAATTATTCACTTATGAACAAATTAAAAGTGAAGAATCTGATAGCACTTTTGTTTTGTTGGTTGTTAGGTTTTTTAAAAATATCAACTTAATTTGTTTATTGATTATGAAGAAAGTTTCCTTCTCTTTCTTATATTGTATATAAAAAAACTCTGGAGTGAAAATACCATAGCATTTTGGTGCATCACATAAGAATATATTTCTTACATGTGTTCTCGTGCCAAGTATCACTATTTGAGCATTTCCCCACACGAACATAACCATCCTTCTCTTCATGATGTATAACATATTTATTTCTGTCCAACACTTTATCCTGCCCTGCCCTGCCCTGTATCCTACCTGCATCGATTCACTTTAATTAACTGTAACTGATGGGGAGTAATGGTTACAGTCCTGGACTGGGATTTGGTTAACTGTGATTCAGATACTTCATATACACCACTTTGGGAGCCCTGGAGATGTGAGACGTGATAAAGAAATATCTTAAATAAATGAAATGAAATGAAATATAAAAACCCACTGGGTTACTTATGGCTACCCAAGCCAGTCTTATAAACCTTACAGGAAGGAAGGTGAACCATGTCCACTGCTTTTGAGTTCATTGAAGTACATGAATGTACATGTAATGGGGAGAGGAAGGTTTTAAAATTATTTCAGCTATGACTTGTTAAGCTCACAGTACAGTGCTTGCTATGCTTGCAAAATAATTATAACCTGAACACATTTAGAACACAAACAACCATTCTTTGACTAGAGGAATGGTTAGTTGAGGGTGGGGAAGCGACAAGTAAGACATTTGCTGTCATTTGGTGTCTGTACGATGAGACTTTGTCTAATAAAAGCAAAGATTCATGTTTCTTAGCATCCTGTTGACACAATAACCAACCAAATACTTTGGAAAACACATAAACAAGACAAAAAGACTCTCTTCCAGTATTCCTCATCAGGGGTATACACTCCATGGCATAGTTTCTAGGCTTTGACAAAGGTAGCATACATCCCTTGACAGACTAGTTGTCCATGAATTTGTCTAGTCACCATTCAAAACTGCCTAAGTCAGTGGTCAAAGACATCTCCCAACAGTGAATTCCACAAATAATTTTATTTCTGCATCAGTTTATGTGATACAGTTAGCTGTACTGGATGGCCCCACATTCCACATTCATTTATTCACCTGTTAAATTTTCATCTTTCTTCCATCTGACAGAAAAGGACACAACATGGCCAATAATAATACAATTCAAATTAAAAACAGAAATTGAAATCAAACAAAAATGGATTTAAAAACAAACAAACGGAAGCCTGTGTCATTTAAAAAGCTTCAACAGCAACCCACCTTAATGCAAAAGCAAGCAAGCAAACCAACACTTGAGGCTGTCCCTCCTGGCAGAAAGACTTTAGAGAGGAGCAAGACAGGGAAGGAGTTCCATATTATGGAAGCAGCCACCAATGAAGGCCTACATCACAACTCCATCAAATCTATCTTCGGTGGTGTGTATGAGAAAGGAAGAAGGTGAAACCTCCTCTCTGTCCTCATTCTTTATATCATGGGTGAGCAAAGTGGTTTTTCCCTAGGAATAAAAATGCCCCAAATGCTCTCTAAAGGTAATGGAACCATTTGGTCACACTTCTCTCTCCCCCAATCATTTTAGGCGCAGGAAAGACACCTTTTCAAACAGAGAATGAACGTGAAATGAGTTCTAGTTGCTTCCTTTGTTTAAAAGAGTCTCTCCTGAGCTTAAAATGGCCCAGTGAGCCTGAAAAGGGGACAAAATGCCTCTATCCCCACTAGAAGGTGTTTGGCATCTGGGAACAACTTTCACAGGGTGAAATAAGATAATACAACACTCCAGGGTCTCTTGGGGATAATACAGACAGTTTCTTACTCTATACCATGCTCTATACCTACCTTTATATGCTCAGTTACATGTCTATAAGCCCAGCCACATGCACTGCCCCCCTCCATGTAATTAACTAATGCCTAGAATATCTAGGAGAAAAGAATACACTTCATGACTTACAGCAGACAATCTGAACAGAAAAATTATGTTCAAAAGGCAATCCCTGTATTCCCCCCAAAACACAATGGAAACGGACTTTTGCCTTAGACAGGTACAAGAAAAGGAGGGCAGGGGTATAAGATGCTAGAAAAACATTTCCCACATGTGATAGATTTGCTTTCACCAGGCAGTTAAAGGCTAATTAGAGAAAGTCTTTGTCTCCTTTGAATTTTTACAGCTGAGGTGCTTTCATACCTCTCCAAGATAACAATCCCCTGCTGTGGATGTAGTATAGACTCACAGCAATCAAAGGTGTTTGTGTCCATTTTAGTTCAGTACAAGGAATCCTTGTAGCACTAGAAAGCAGTGGTTCATATTTTCTTTTATAGTTTCTCCAGTGAAACTATAAATGTAATCTCTATCTATCTATCTATCTATCTATCTATCTATCTATCTATCTATCTATCTATAAAATAGACAAATGGAAGAAGAGCTACAGGTAGTTTAATTAACATTGCATGTCTCCCTAAAGTAACTTTTTTCACCCCTTTTGACATCTCTTCCATGTCTCTAGAAGTAAAAGGCATCAGGACATGTTTCAAGTAACCACTTGATAGCTCCTTGTGTTTCTTCCTCTTACTTTGTCCAACATCTATGTTCAGATGGTTATCCTTAGGCCTACTATCCCTCCTTTCTTTCCTTTGGGGTTTAATCTTTCATCAAGATGATTTTAGTTATGTTTTTATCTGATAAAACAGTAACTGTGACATCTCAAACTCAGTGATTGCTGTCCACCTACCCCTTAGCTGGAAGCCAGCTTTAAGGGCTACTGTATCCCAAGCTAGTTTTGTTTCTTTTATTTATCTTTTTTTCCTAACTTTCAGTGCATGTCCTGAGACAATGAATGCCACTTTCCCCTTTCTTTATCTTGATACAATGTTTTCTTTTTTTTTAATTTGCTGTGATAACAATAATCCAATAAGGCAATTCTATCTCAGTTTGTATATTCAGATGTCAACCCTATTGACTTCAACTGGTCTTACAATTTTAATTTGCTGAGAATGTAATATGTCCCAATCACGGTTCAAGGTTTTGGGTTGTTGTTGTTTTTCTAGATGGGTGAGAGAAAGAGGAACTCAGTGTGAGAGGGAAAGAAAAGGATGGCGAGTGCAAGTAAGGATAATGGAGGTAGAAGGAAAAAAGGGGATGAGAGTGAAAAACAAAGGGCTGAGAAAAAATGGCGGAGGCAAATGTGGCCAGAACTGGGAATAAAAAGAAAACAGAGTGTTGGGAAAAGTAGGGAATGAGGGAAGAAATAAATGTAACTAGGAGATGTGGTGTTGGTAAGTAAGAGGACAAGGAGAAAAAGGAAATGGAGACATTGAGTTAAGAGTTGAAGGAGGAGAAACTAGGAACCAACAGATAAAGGAGGGTCAAGGGAATGAGCAAAATTATGAGTATAAGCAAGAGGGAAGGAAAGAAAGATAAAGTTGATGTGAGGGGGAGATGAAGATTTTTGAGAAGGAATTGTGACAGTGGGAGAAAAGAGCACAAAGAAAGAAAGAGATAAACAGAAAAAAATGAAATCAATAGTGAAAAAGAAGAAAGAAACTATGTGCCAAAGTGAATCTGAAAAAGAAATTCATTTGTACAAGGCTTTTTAATGACAATGGTACAACTCACAAATGGCTACATCCATTTAGGGGTGGTTGATGGAGTTGGGAACAGATGTTGAAGTTTAAGAATAAGATAGGGAAAGCCACAAAGCAAGAATCTTATAGTACTATATTCAGCTCAGAATTTCATTGCTTTGTATTGTGAATTCAATTATATGTGCATTTAAGGCAACATTCTTGCCCGGAGATTTCTTCCTCTTGCCCTGAGACCAAGGGGATTATTTCCAACTTGGAAAAATGGCTGCAAGAGCATGTTTCCCAATTCACATTGGAGAGGGGATGTACCCGGACAGCTCTTTTAGGGGCAAAAGTTGTGTGCTAAGACCCAACTCCAGCCCAAATTGGGCTCTAATTTGCAAGAGGTAAGCTGAGTCTGGGAGAAGGTGTGATAATCTCACAAGTAACCCTAGCTGTGTCATTTAGAAATATCACTTTTAATGCCATGATTCCATTCTCTGGAATCTTGGGATTTGTAATTTGGTTATTGGAATTCTCTGCTAAATAGTCCTAGTACATTTCCCTGAACTAAAACACTAGAGAAAAGCAACCATGTTCAGGGAATGGGTTCCTCCATTCAGAACTGTGGAACATGTTTTGTGAATATTGCAATATAATATGAAAGAAACCAAGATGGCAGAATCATTGTGCAATCAAAAGAAGGAAGGAAAGAAAGAAAGAAGGAAGGAAGGAAGGTAAAATCAGTTGCTTGTTGCCATTAAGTTTCAGAGGTAGTAGGCCTCAAAGCTTTTTAGTTATATAGCTGTTATATAATTTTTTAAACAGAGAGAGAGAATATTACCATGGACTATCAGAAAATAATTGGTATTAGTAGAAAAAAAAATAGGAGCAGATTCATCTTATGAAATTGCACACTAAGAAGAAATATATTTAATTAACTTAAATGCTAATGAGCTCTAAAGAAAAGCATGAAATAGCCCAGCAGTGAAATCTTCCACCTGCAAAGGAAGACAGCGTGTCTTGCCCATGATGGGAAACAGTTCTCTGCCAAGCAAGGAACTAATGAATTAGTGTCTTCCGGAGCTCTATGTCTGATCTGATTCTCTTTAAGTTTATGAAATTAGCAATCCATTGCTCACAGAAAAACTGCCAAGATTCAAAGTCAGCCTGTGCCATAGAGTCAGCAAAAATAATAATAATAGAAAAAACCCTAGCTCCTTGCGAGAATTCAGATTTGCTACTATCAATAAAACAAAGCAATCAGCTGAGTGTCTCTTTTGCTAACATACATCTGCAATATTTCTGCTTTAATTTTACAGTGGCAATGTGATAGCAGTCAAAAAAGGGGGAAGGGGCCTTTATGTTCACCTAAAAGGGTGTTTTTGAAATATCTGATTAAATCAAGGTTCCTTCAATATGAAAAGACCTGAGCATATTGGAGAAAAAATATCACCAGCTTCAAAATGATTGATGGTCCCTGCTGGATGGAGAGATGAGGAAGCAATGAACAAGCAAGCCATTTGCAGGTAGTTTTAACCCAAGAAAGAAAAGAGGGAGAGTAGTGAATAAGTGAGGAAAAATACTCCTCCTTAAAAAAATACATGCATTAAATGTCTTTAAATGTATTCACCTTTTGTTTGTTTCAAGGGCAAAAAGCAAAATTGAACAGAAGCTAACCAAGACAGAATAATGAACAATGTCTTTTGCTGATATTGTTATGACTTCCACTGGAAGGGGGGAGGGTGTCCATTTTATCACTAATATCAAATAAACATAAAGAGGAGCATCAATTTAGACAATTGTATTTTGTAGAACAAATGATGCTCGAGATAACTACAGCTCAGGATTGGCAAGGACACCCTCCAGATGCTGTTGGACTGTGATTGGCATAACCAGAACAGCCAGTGGTGAAGGATCATGGATGTTATAGTCTGACAATGTCAGAACAGTCACATTTTCATTCCCACTCTGCAATTTAGTACCAGAATTGACCATTCATATTCCAATGACAGGAGGGAGCTCCAAATTATAATTTTGCCATTTAACAGTGGAAGTAATGTGTCAGGACCAAAGATTGAGAGACTTGAGACTCTCAGGCACATGCCCAGGAATGACTGATATATATAATGCCTAACTCATACCTCCAGGCACCAGGTTCAATTTATGTTCAGAAATCCCAATAATTTTGAGGCTGTGATATATTCAACAAAAGAAATAAAATGTCACCCCATTTTAAAGTTGTAGTGAGTGATGGTATTGTACTAGCATTCTATATTTGAACATGTGTTTACATCACACCTTAAGCTATATGCAACACAGGATTGTGAGATTTATGTTTCACTTTGTTGAACATAATTTACCAAAAAATGGAAAAAAAATCAAATGAAAATGAAACTATGAGCAAGAATATTGTTTTAGCTTAGTGTTTTTCTTTTCTTCAATCAGAATTTACCAAAAAGTGCAAAATTCAAACTGGGGAGAAAGTGAATCAGAACTTAAAGACAAACTTCATACTAAGGAAAAAGACCCAGATTTTGTTCCTGTTCTTTCTGATTTTCATTTAAAGAAAATTATTTTAGCTGATTTTTAACAGGTTTGTGTGCATACTCTGCTACTGTCCTGCTTTAGGTACTTCTGTCCTTTCACCTTTACTGTCTTGGTTCATCCAGGACAGCACTGATCAATATTCTTTTTTGTTTTCCAAACTGATGTAAAGATGTTCTCATTTCTGAACAACAACCTTGTGGAGTAGATTAGATTGATAAACTATGACTGACTCAAAGTGACCACATGAGTGCTCTGTTATGGAGAAGCATTGTGTCTAGGTACCTAGGGGTGTGTGTGTAAATCAGGGGTAGGCAACCTTTCCCCTTTAAGGGCCGAGGGACTTCAGCTCCCAGAATCCCAGAAGCTATTGGCCAACATGGGACTATTGGCCAACATGGCTGAGGCTTCTGGGAGCTGGAGTCCCTCAGCCGTTAAAGGGGAAAGGTTGCCTACCCCTGGTGTAAATAGTCATGCAATGACCATGGATCTAAGAGAAAGCTGTAATTTTGAACAGCTCTAATAAATGCATTTTGATTTTACAAGAATGTAATACACAATACATTTATAGTTAATAAAGATGTGAACACACAATATTGTATTTACTGACTTTTTACCTTTTCTCCAGGCTTTCTTGAAACCAAGTACATAAAGTACATAAATTTCAAAGTTATTCATCTTACTAGCAGTTGTTTGTACTCTTCCGCATTATTAACTTTTTCTCTCTTGTTGCCTGGGCAGACCTTTTTGATCACATTCTGATGTTGCCTGTGTCCCACTTTTCATCTGTGAAATGATGTGAGGTGTGTTGCATAGGCAGGCATGCATGTGTGGAATAATCAATGCACTGTCAAGAAGCAAGAAGTCCAATCAGATTTAAAATCCTATTGGTATTACATTTGTCTCTCTGTTAATTAGAATTAATCTCAATTAAAGCTAATGAGAATGATAGTTTTCCATCACCTGGGAGGTGGGTTTCCTAATAACTGTTATGGAACTAAAAATTCAAGTTAACATTCATGGAGCCAGTGTTCAATAGCTAAAAACACAAACTGACATTAAGCTGTCTACCAACACTATACATAGCAATACATAGCTGCATAAAATGAATAGTGTTTGCATGTGACAAATTGCCAAGTCACAAGAAAATAATAATTTATCCTGTATCATTTCAAATCCCTCTAGACCTTCAAAGTCGTAGATTTCTTTTAAAAAATAAAAGCCTTGAAAAATAAATTTACCTCTTTTAGAAACAGGGCTATTTATCTAGCATTTATTTTAATTGCTTGGGCATCTTCCTTATCACCAATTAATTGATTAAATACAAAATACTTCTACATCAGTATCTTAACAGATGTGCCTTTGAGAGGATGCACAGGGCAGCAAGGGATAATTTATACTTTCATGAACAAAATCTGTCACATTTCAAAAAGAAAAATATCATTTTGAATGATAAAGCTTTAATTAATATACTAATTAAACAGGTTAGAATATGTAGCTCTATACAGAAGGAAAACAAATACAATGTTATCCAAATTGTGGGAGCCTCTTTCAGATGTAGAATATCCAGAATTAACTTCATGAGAATGGCAAGTAGAAAAATAAATGAAAGACAAATGGTGTGTTTTAAATCAAAATAATAACAATAATAATAATAATAATTTTTTATTTCTAGCCCACCCCTCTGCTCAGCAATCGGGGCAGGTTACAGCATAATTAAAAACAGAAAGCAGATTAAAACAACCAATCCCTATTTCCCCAACCCTCCCAACCCTTAAAAATAGATTAAACTAACATGGAATTAAAATACATTATGCATAAAAACTCAAAAAACAAAACAAAAATAATGGGCAGAATACAACAGTTATAGGGGACACAAGGCAGATAGCCGGGCTCCTTATGACCGAAGTTATTCTGGGAAGGCCTGCCGGAAGAAATCCGTCTTTACTGCTTTCTTAAAAGCAGCAAGTGTGCTGATAGGACAGATCTCATCCGGCAGGCCATTCCATAGCCTGGGAGTGGTTGCGGAAAAAGTCTTTTGGGAGGTCTGTGCCAGCCTAGTCTTCATGGGCTTTAGCAGGTTCCCCCCAGAAGACCGAAGGGCACAGGGGGACTCATACAGGAAGAGGCAGTCCCTGAGATAAGATTGGCCCAAGCCATGTAGAGCTTTAAAGGTTAAAACCAACACCTTGTACTGTGCCCGGAAACTAATCGGCAGCCAGTGGAGGGATTTCAACACTGGTGTTATGTGTTCCCTCCTTTCTGTTCTCGTGATTAATCTGGCTACCATGTTTTGCACGAGTTGCAGTTTCCGGGTTAGGCACAAGGGTAGCCCCATGTAGAGTGCATTGCAGTAATCCAGACGTGAGTTTACCAAAGCATGTACTACAATTTCCAGATCCCTTATATCCAGGTAAGGGCGCAGCTGGCGTATCAGTCAAAGTTGAAAGCAGGCACTCTTGACCGCCACATTCACCTGACTAGTGAAGCGACGAATCTAAGAGCACCCCCAGACTGTGAACACTGTCCTTAGAGGAGAGTGTGACTCCATCCAGGACTGGAAACTGTATTCCCAAACCTGGTTTCGGGCCCGTGACTGTTAGTACCTCCGTTTTGTCTGGATTCAACTTCAATCTGTTTTTCCTCATCCAATCCATTACTGTTCTGAGACAGTCATTAAGAGGAGAGACGCCATCTGAAGTCTGAGCCTATTATCTGGTCATGGAGAAATATATCTGGGTGTCATCAGCGTATGATCTCACCCAGCGACTTCATGTCGATATTAAATAACATCAGAGATAGGAAATTCATCATTGCTTTCATAGTCAGGTGGTTATCCTAAACACACTTTGTTTTCCAAATGTTTGCAAAACCAAACATATTTAAATGTCTTCCCCTCTCAAATGCAATTGGCAATACGGAGATATTCATTTGGGCCTAATTACTCATAGGTACAATTTAACACATACATTTTGTTCCTAAGTTGAAGTGTTTCAGTAGGAAGTTGCACATCCATGTTGATACCACAGTAGATATGTTTGTCTATACAGGTGCAACAGGTGTGTAGAGAACACTATTACTATTTTACTAGCTGCCATCAATTATGTGACAACGTTTCACTGCCAAACCTCTTAAACCCATTTACACTGTGTGCGACTGTGACACGAATTATGTATGGAGGTTCTCGAACTCAGGTCTCTCAAAAGAACTCGCATACTAGAAATTTCTTCAAAGACACCCCACGACTTGTCATGAGGGGTTTCTTGTTGTACTGGCCAGATAAGGACAAAACACTCCTCATTGGTCAAGGTGCGGGGGGAAGGTCACACCCTCGTGTAACAATTCTCGCAAGGTTGTTGTTATGCGAGATTTGCACGAGAGTTTGTTGCTTATAACTCAATACAACCACGTGGAGGGAGCCAATTTTATAGTCAAGACGGTGACAGTTACTTCAAACCATTATCGGCTTTTGCGCAACCCATTCCTCCCACCCTTGTTTCATTGTTAGTTTTACTCTCAGGCCTTGGCTGGCCACCTTCAGGGGCCAGGAGGGAATATTTTTCCCAAGGTTTTACTTGGGTTTTTCACCCTCCCTGAGATTTTGTGTTGATTTCTGTTTGGATCTTGATTATCTGTTAGTTGTTTGTCACAACTGGGGATATAGGGTCTTTGTTTTGGAATGTGTATTAATTTATTGGG
>JAIPUX010001232.1:28120980-28131857 GCA_020142125.1 Phrynosoma platyrhinos
TCCAGTACTTGGGGGAAAACCCATGATACTGGATTGCCCTCACACTTAATGGAAGGTATAGGAGGTGGTCACAGGCTGACACCTGGCCTCAACTGGACCAGCATTAGGTTGTTTCCCCCGTCATGTATCACCAGATTCAGTTCATTAAAAGATTTTTAGGTTAAGTAAAGAGGCCTTTGTTTAGCCCAATGCTTTCTGTCAGGACTTGTTATTTCATTGCTAGTCATCAAAAAATGGGTAGGTGGTAGCCTTTATCAACTTGGATAGTTCCCTTAAAGTTCAATTTAAACCCTGATATGAATGAACCACTCTACTAACATGGAAACCACTACTGTCTCACCCTTATCTTCAGATTCTGGGGAGAGGGCAGGATGCCTTTTGCAAAAAGGGTTCTTGCTTGCCATGTTGCCTGACATTTCCATAATTCCTCCTTCCAAAATAAATTACAAATAAATAAATAAATAAATAAATAAAAAGCCAAGGGGCTAGCCCTGCATCCTGCTGTCCATAATAGACCTTCATTGTAGAGATTGGCAAAGTTGTCAGTTTTGTCTTCTCCCAAAAGTTTTTAAAAAAACAAACCAAAAAAAACAACCCCCTCAAGTTCTTTCCATCCCACTGATGAAGAAATCAGTGTATTTTTCAAATACAGTCAGCCCTCCGTATCCTCAGATTCTGCATCCATGGATTCAGCTATCCACAGCTTGATTTTTTTTAAAAAAACAAACCCCAAATAAAATCTTGAGTCTGTTATTTTATTTAAGCAGTCTACACCATATACTGGGACTTGAGAATTTTGTATTCACAAATTTTGATATTCACAGCTGGTTTTGGAACCAAATCCCAATGGATGAATACTGAGGGGCAAAGGAGACCACCCCAAAGGAGTGGATCTGTGCCACCCTTTTCAGTGCCGGATCAAGGACATGACAACCATATGCTGTGACCCTGATCCAGTGTTTTTCCCACTCAAAAAAGAGTGCCAAAATGCTGCTTTTGGGGGGGGGGTTGGAAAAGAAGCGCTCTTTTTGCCACCACCTTTGCTCTTCTGTGTTCCTGCAGTACGGCGTGTGTAAATGCCACACTACAGGAATGTCGCAATGCTGACTGCCATCTGGTCAGGCAGAGTGATGGCAGCTTGAGGGCAGAGTCAGGGCGTGTTGTGTGCAGTCGTCACGCCTCCACTCCACCTCAACACTGGCCCTTTTGGCCAGTCTGTTCAGCCCTAAGAGATCACTGTACAACTGAATTACAGTTTGCAACATCCATGCCATCACCCAGCATGGAGAGGACCATGTTGTACTTGCTTGTTAAAGGTGAAGAGCCTATCAGTGAAAGTGGTGGCAACCCTAATTCAGCACTACAAGCAGGACTGAATACACAAGAATTCAAAGGCAGACTTTCAGGAGCTAAGCATTAAATATCAACTCCATTTTGCAAAGCAAAATGAATAAAGAAGACATATTACATTTAATTTGCTCAATAAAGGATTATGCTATTAAATGGAAAAAAATATTACCACAGTAAGAGAAAAATAACCTCACAGATTCATGAAATTAGTTGCAATTACTGTAGCTAAACAGCCTTTTTAGTTTATATTTAAGACCCCATCACCACAAAAATGAGGGGGGGGGATTCAGTATGTTTAACTTATTTACTTCCCTCTCAAATTGCATTAGACCTGATGCTTGTGTTTGAACTGGAAACAATTAAAGTTTTCAATAAAGATCAAAACAACAATCTCCAAATGCTTAAAAAGGAACACACATATTTATGTGACGTGTGCAAAACAGATTCAAGACTCCATATTTTAAAAATGTAGTTATTCCATGAAGACAGTGTGGTGCAATGGTTTGAATGTCAGACTAGGACTCTGAGAATCCCATTGGCCATAGAAAACCAGTGGGTGACCTTGGAAAAATCACACTCTCAGCCTTGGAGGAAGGCAATGGCAAACCTCCTGTAAGGCTGCATTAGAAATAATCCAGCTTGACATCACTTTAACCACCATGGCTCAATGCTATGGGATCCTGGCACAGTAATTACAGTCCACCCACCCCATACACGGGCTTGCCATACACAGACTTGAAGTCATGCCGACGGTAAGCCTGAGACAACAAAATGGCACTCACGCCCATGGTGCATGCACAAGAGCACACCACTATTAGAATCAATAGGACTTGAGATCCCAGTTTTTTCATATGTAGGTGGTCAGAATGGATGCCCACCCACCCCGGTATACAAAGGGCCCACTGTAATTGTGGCACCAAAGCTTGGTGACAGAAAAGTCTAGATGTCTCACAAAACTACAATTCCCAGAATTCCATAGCATTAAGCTATGACAGTTAAAGTGGTGTAATTTGAGTAATAATAATAAAATTTATTTATATCCCGCCCCTTTGAGATCAATTGGGGCAGCTAACAACAATAAAATATTACATAGAGTACAAATCAAATACCCCCCTCTTAAAATGTTATTAAATCAGTCCAAGTTAAAACTATGACAAACAATACAATAATAATTTAAAAACCCTTTCCCAGCAAGCGGTGGCAGTACTTGATTATATTTAAATGGTGAAGCCCTAGAAACCGTCTTAAGGGAGGGATTCTTGAGGCCGGGATTCTCTATCCCGGAAAGGCCTACCAGAAGAGATCCGTCTTGACAGCCTTGAGAGTACTGACTAATGGTGGATTATTTCTGCAGTGTGTACAGCCCCTACAAAATCTTGCCAAGAAAGACCTATGATAGGCTCACCATAAGTCAGAGTTAACTTGTAGGTACATCACAACAAAGTTATTCTACCATTGCTGTGCTACAGAAGGTTCTCTCTTCCATATGGGTAGGGATCTGAACTGAAAATATGGGTAGGGATCTGAACTGATGGAAGCTCTAATTTCAATAGAGATGAGAAGGGTCAGTCCTCTCTAATCCCCAGTCAGATGTGCTCTAGACGGCTGGTAAATTCTTTAAGGCAGTTTTTGTGGGCAAGGCAGAGGAATAGGTGGAAAAGTAGGATTAGTAGTCATGTTGAGTGTGTGCTGGACTTATGGGGGGAGCATCACAACTATTTATTTTTGCTTAAGGAATCACTTTTGGTCAGAGAATTTCATCTTGCACCCACAATTCAAATAACATGTGCATATATACAGGTCAAAACAAATGATGAAGAAATTAGACAGCAAAGGCAAAAACACAATATGGACATATCTTTTTAGGAATGCATATCCCTACCCTTCATGCTAACATAAAAGCATTACTGTATACACACACACAAAATAAAAAATAGCACAGCAATAAATCTTTTTAAAAATAATACACAAAAGCAATTGCAACAAAGTTAAGCGATTAAAAATCTATTAAATCTAATGTCTGATGTTTTTTTAAAAAAGGCAAGGAGGATGACTTCACCAGTAAAATAACAGAAATACAAAAAAAAAAAAAAGATTGGAAGGACTGGAGAGGTAATTGCTCAGTTTAAGCACAAAAGTAAAGAAATAATCGAGTCTTAATGTAGTCCAAAACACAATTGTACAGTACTAAAGAGTGCTGTGAAAGAATTCATATTGATGACATACACACACATCATTAATCTGAATTCTTTCATTAAATTAATACTTTATAAGCTACTGACAGCCATGATTCCATTTATATCTATGGTCTATGTGCATATCCATAAAAAGAAGAAAGGTGTGTGTATATATATGGCTGTCATTAAGTTATAAAGTATTATTTTTGTTGCAATGGTAATGTTACAGTTATATTGTCAACGATGTTATCATAGTAGTTTCTTATGATCACACTGTTGTATCATTTACTCATTTTGTTAAGAGTTATAATATAGTCTTATAAACGTATTCAGTGTTTCGATAGTGTTACCTGATTGCTATTTATATCTCATAGCTTATGTTTGATCGAGGAGCCAGTGGCCATCTTGGGAGAAGATCAGTGGATGTCATGGTGTTGGCCCTTTCAGAGGAAGAATTCAAAGAATTATATCATGTGTTCCAACTTTTGGCAAGCCCCTTTGGAAACCTTAGGTTGGCAACAAAACACTCACTAATATATTTTGTGGTGTCTGTAACTTCCTTGTGATAATGGCTAAGCTTTAGGTAGCATTTGAAACAATCCATTCAACTGTATGTTGTTTTTTCTTTACCCAAATCCAGGCAACCTAAGCTAGATTGCAGGAGTGGAATGGAAATGCCCATCCCAACAGAGAAGTCACAGTCCTTTAAATAATAGGCTGATCATCTATTAATGGCTGCTAAAGCAGGAAAAGTTCCATTCTGACCTGACATTAAAAAAATCAGTTCAGGATAAATTGAACTGAAAAAAATCAGTTCAGCTTGAAAGTAAGTATTTATATTGTTAGCAGTATATTATTTGAGAATAACAAGGGAGCACCTATATTCTGTTTTTAGCAAACAACATTTTTTGTTGAAAATAGCATTACATTATTTATTTAGTTCAACAAAAATGTGTATGTGTGCATGTGTGTTTCAAGTGCAATTCTTCAATGCAATTAGCCATTCTTAAAACAGTATGTAGTGCTTAATACTGTGGAAAAACTAAAAAGCAACACCTAATATCCTCATTTGAACAAATAATTCCCAAGTTCTGGAATGTAGCTATTTTCTGGGAGAAATTTTTGGACTAGGTTCAGGGTGGGCAGTGGTGATATACAGTCCACTCTTTATATCCACAGGTGATCCATTTCAGAGGGTCCACCCATGGATAAGGAAAAACCAGGGACTTTGAGTCCAATTGTCCTTAATGGCGGCTGCAGGCACATGCACCCAATGAAAGCAATGAGACTTGCCATCCACAAGTGTTTTAATCAGTGAATGGCAAGCCCTCAGATATCAAGAGACCACTGAATGTCACTGACAGACCCCCTTCCAAAAATCACTAATGTTACTGAAATGCTTTCTGCTCCCTTAGAAATTTGCACAAAGCAGGATCCTGGAAATTCACTTTAACTTTCACTCTACACTGACATCCCCTTCCTGCTGCCTTGCCTTATGTAATCATAAACATACCCCTCCTATCAAAAATCAATCATTACATGTGTACAGAACAGCATATGCTAGCCCTTTCCCCTACACTAAAATGTATACATATCTGTGGCACCTCAATATCTGACCTTTCTTTCTCTCCCCCCATTTCAAGTTCTCATTCCTTCAAACATGTGAGCAGAGCTAACTGGAGGCCAGTTGGCTCAGATATTTCAATATATGTCCATTTTTCATGATCATATGACATAATACCAAGTTCAGCAATAGCAGCAACCATTTCTTTCCTATCTTTCTGACTTGAGTGAACTCTCCAATCCTCTTTTTCTACAAATCCAAATTGATAGGTTGCAGCATTAGCAACAACAGGATGTGGAAGCTGCCATTTGGGAGTTGTCAAAGTGGCCTTCAAATAAAAAGTTGTTAACCAGAAATTTAAGTATCTGATAATGGGTATGGAGAATAATTATTAAAGGTATTTCCTATCGTCTGAAAAATCAGAGTGTAAAAACTATCATTCTATTATTGGTCTGATTCCACCTAAGAGTTTTGTAGTTTAGCACATTCTTGAAATATAATGATTGTCAGATTCTCTGATCATCATTTCATTACTGCAGAGATCTGGCTTTACCTCTCACTTGGGCCCTATATATATATATATATATATATATAAAAACCACCTGCCACTTCTTCTCATTTTCCACATTTCATTTCATCATAGGTCCTTTGAAATGACATCAGTATCACCTTTATAGCCCAATGTCTGTCAAATCAAGAAGGTAAGTCCTGCTGAGCATCAGCCTTAGTGTACACCTAAATGAGGCCCTCCAGAACTACTGCATTGTTACAAAAGTTCTTCCTCTGGTCTTGTTCTTTGTGATTCAATTTCATAGCTTAAGGGTCCCTGCACTCTTTTGGGAAGCTGAGCTTCCCTAGAAATCCTAAGCTCTGTAACAGTTTCAATGTATCTATTTCTCTGTTTCCTAAAAAGGGAGTGGAGAGGGAGGGAAGTGTCTTTTATTCAGAATTAGTTCCCTTCTACAGAAGAAGTGTTGTTTAAAGTCGTGTTACAACAAAATTATTTATACTCTCCTTGATTAAACACAGAACTTTTCAAGAGCACAATTTGTCCAATGCTTCACAGATAACCTCCTCATTATTTTCAGACAAAAATGCATTTTCTAATTAATGTTTTTCCTCAATCATAACATTTAGTTTGCAGCATTTTGAGGAATTTTGAAAGAATCCAGTGTGGTGTAGTATTTTGAGCATTGGGCTACATTTCTGGAGTCCAGAGTTCAAATCCCTGCTCATTCATGGAAATCCACAGGATGACCTTGGGCAAGTTACACTTTCGGATTCAGAGGAAGGCAAAAACAACCCTCTCTGAACAAATCTTGACAAGCAAACCCTGTGAAAGCTTCTCCTTAGGCTCGCCATAGGTTGTAAATGACTTGAAGGTATACAGCAGCAGCAGCAACAACAACACATTTTTAAATAGACTGTTGGGAAAAGGGATGGCTCTGACCAAGGATCTAACTCACATGTCTATCTCTACAAATATCATATAACCATAAACACAAATGCAGTGGATTCAGAAGAATAATGATAGTGTTGGTTTTTTACCTGCATTTAAATTGTACACACAGAAAAGCAGGGTAGGTAGTAAACAGGGAGGAACACTTCTAAAAATGTCAGGCATGAAACTACTAACTCCCTTGAGTTTTGCAATACTTCTTATAGAACTTGAATTAATAATATCTTAAGCATGAAAGTATTCTGTTTGCCCATCCCTGTTATTCACCTAGGCCTTTGACACTTCACTTTAGAATTTTTCTGTTGATTCAGAAAGACTGGTACCCAAATGTTTAAACATTTCTGTAAGCATAAGGGCAAAACAGTTTTCTTCTGATCCATGGATTTCCTCGAGGAACTCATGCTTCTTCAACTGCCATTCTTTCAAAGAGTATCCTGTATTGTTCTCTTTGTACAGGGCTAATGACCTATCATTTCAAGGGCTGCCTTTTATCTCTTCAGGAATGCTTCACAACTGAAGCCACCTCTACCAATGTAACTATTCTAAGCTTCTATTATCTCAGAGAGGAGTCACTGCAGCTCATTGTGGGTTTTGGAAATACCCAGCTCTGACTGATTTTGTCGTTCTTAGAAAATGTTCGGCCTGCAGAGTTTCCTTGAGATAAAACATCCCATAGCATATTTTATTTTTTATTTTATTTTATTTCCAAGTCTTAAGGTGGAAATACAAACATAATAATCTGTTGGGGCCTCTGAACAATTGGGGTACAATTTCTTCAGCACTCTAGAAGCAGGTCCAACCCCCAGATTTGCATAGGCCCTCAGAAATAATTCTTTCCCCATCCTTCTATAAAAATTGTTATTGGCAGAGATATAGGACTTTCCTCAAACTACATGGGAAGAGGATATAGGCCGGTGACAGAAGAAGAAACAGAGATGGAGACAAAAGAAAGATCAGTGCATCCCAATTGATGCAGTGCATTTGGAAGCCATTTTCTGGAACTTGTATGCCTGCTAAGAACACAAAAAAGATTCAGCTGTAAATGGTTCTATGTACAATAGCGAGGAACTTACAAAACAAAAATATAGCTAGGAAGAATACAGCAAAGAGATATGAGAAGGCCAGAGTAGTAGGACACAGAATGAGTCTAGGAGAGAAAAGAATCATAAATCAACTGCAAATCCAAACTGAGAAAAATCATAAGGCCATGCAGTCCATTTAATTCCCTATGCCTTTAGAATAATGTGAAGAGGAGGCTAATCTTGTGCTCCCTGGCTCTGGACCCCTTATCATGTCTCTATCTGCCAGCCCTGCCACCTTGCATGAAAAAAAGGAGAAAACAATAGGACCCAAGATCACACAGAGTGCCTATGGTTGTCAGTCAAGTTTATTTCCCCACAGACATCTTCACCCTTTCATCTCCAAATCTATTCTCTGTTGATTCCATAAGGATCTCTTTTTATGAAAAAAGAAAATAAATAAAATCTGCATTTTTTTTAAAAAAGTGTAATCTTTTCCAAATTATAAACATTGTTTTTACTTACCCACCTACTGACTAAAGCATATTTTCATGCATTTTCTGAAATGTATGCATTTCTCAGTGCACCCCTTTCCAATGTGCATATTTGACATATTCTTCTTGTTTCTTAAGCCATGAAATGTGCAGATTTTAGAATGCAAAATTCATCTATCATGGATTCTGTGAATTAGGGAAATCTGCAACGACAACCATTAGAAGTCTAGCAGAATGTATTCTTGACACATCTCTATTCTCGATCTTGATATCGTATTTAGATGTGGGTCCCAGATTTAGCCATCTCAGCCAACAAGTGGAGGATGGCAGGGTTACAGGGATGCTAAATGACGAATAAGTAACCGGTAAGTACTCTTCCACCCTTAACCTCACAAAATTCTAACTGAGAGACTAGACTTCTGAATCAATACAGAACAATACCAAGAACACGTCTGGATCAATCATAGAGAAGAATTTTGTTCTTGGATAAATGCATTTTCTGTTCCTTGAACAGAAATACAAAATAAAGCATTTAGCCTTGAGCACAACATTGTTTCTCCTTCTTGTCCACTTCTGTCATCAATGGTTACAGTTTGGCTCAACTCCATGAAAATGTATCAGTTCATGTACACAACTGTTAATCTTCTGCTATGGTTTTATTTTAGGTTTCCACAAGTGTGGCTTATGCTCAACATGTCATTACTTGGAGGCATCTGAAAGAAGGCATCCTGAAATCAGTTCAATAATTTTGTTTTTTCTTCTCCCATTCATTTGTTGTTCACTACTAGCAGGAACCCTGGATACTAATTCTACAAGCAGATGGTAAATGACAAATTCTATATTTGTCATTCATACCAGCATATTTTCAAACATGGATTTAACCTTGGCCCCACAAAAATAATTGAGCCAAACAATATGGAGTGCGTATGTGTATGGGACAGCTAAGGATCTCCCCCTGAAAGTTAGTGAAAAGCAAAAAGGTAACTAAGCATGAAGCCATCACACTGATCTTTTTGACCAGGGAATTTGGTATGCTCAGATTATTTGTACTACAACTTCCAGAACCTCACTATTGGCCATGATGGCTGGGCTATGTAGAATTATAATCCAAAGCATCTGGGAAATGCCAGGTACTGACCTCTTGTATAACAGAGTACAAAATGTTCTATTGTACAGTATAGCCAGTTCCCTGTGGAAATCAAGGAAAACTTTTGAAGCCAAATCAGAGACCAAAACAAAGTCAGGACTGCATGAGATCCCCCTCCTAAGCATGCCCACAGCATTATTCTGAATTCACAGTGCTGATTAAGAAGACTAGCAAAATTTAAGAAGCAACTTTTAGACAGGGATGCGGGGAGAGACAATCTTCTTGTTGCCAGCATTTGGGTTAAGGTGAGCTACTTCAGCATGATAAGGTACTCTGTGAATGATTCTCAAAACTGTGCATCACATGTTGCTTCCAATGGGAAACCACAAGATTGGCCATTATTTCTGATTACTTTCCCCACTATTTGAACAAAATGGTGCTACAGATAGCTTATACATTGTCTCTTTCTGAATCTAAGTGGGCGCACAGATATGCAGAAAGAGAAAGACAGAGAGCAGAAAAGGATTACCTGGTTGATCACAGTGGTACAAACAACCCATTCAGCACTATTCATTTTACTATTCTGTCCAAAGAGGCAACAGTACTAACAATTTTCAATATGTTGTTGCTTTGTTTTGTATTTTACATAAAGGTAGAAACTAGTTTCAAGAATGTGCAGAACTGCTCCTGGAATATCAACAACAATTACTATTACTACAACAACAACATATTTCGACATCTTGCAGCAAGAACAAAAATTCTTCTGTTGGCCTGTTTACCATGGAAGGATGTTCCTATTCAGAATTTATGCCTCTACAATCAGCAAGCATTTAATTATAAATAATTTCATGAGGTCCTTCTGAGCTCTCTATTCTTCAAAATTAGTGAAATAGCACTTTGTTGTTTAAAGAACACCATGGTCCTAGGGTTCTTTAGAATGACATTGTAACTGAGGTCAATTTTATTATCTACATATTACAGAGACAGGGAATTAATTTTTTTAGTGGAAAGGGGCAGATTTCTGTCTATCAGCTTTTTCTGAAGAACAGCCAATAACAAAACCAGACCCTCAGCCAAACTACCATGCAGATTTGCTACACAGTAAAACATATTTTAATCTGAGGAGTCCAAGGTGAGAAAGGGCAGTGGTGTTCCTGGCCTTGGCTCTGAAGGAGCAGAAAATAGGTTTTCTCCATCTTTATATGAAATCCCTTCAGATACTCAAATGCAGCCATCATATCACTTCTAAGTTCTTGAAGCTAAACATACCCCACTCCTTCAGTCATTCTTCATAAGCCTTGGATTCCAGACTTTTGATCATCCTGATTTTCCTTTCTGGATATGTTAAACTTGTCAATATCCCTCTGGAAATGTAATGCCTAGAACTGTACACAGTATTCTAGTTGAGATCTGACCAAAGCAAATAGAGTGGTAATACTAGGTGCTCGATCTGGACATCTTATTCCTGCTGATGCAACCCAAATTGCATTGGCTTTGTTGGTTGCTGCATCACATTGCTCACTCATGTTTAGCTTGTGGTCTACGAAGATCCCTAGATTATTTTTGCATGTGCTGTTTTAAAGTCATCATATGAAGTGGGTCTATATTGGTGTGCTAGCTATCCATGGTTTGGCACATCCACATCTAGCCCCACTCCCATGTGAGTCAATTGTGGTGTGTGCATGCAATCACACAAAGGTAGACACATACATGTCACTATCCATATT
>JAIPUX010001232.1:28131957-28144405 GCA_020142125.1 Phrynosoma platyrhinos
TTTTTTTTCCTGTATAGTTTTTAACTTGTTGCCTGATGTAAAAGCCAGTGGAGCTTTGAAAGACTGCAACATGCATATTGTGCATTTTGGTTGGCCAGTAAAGGTATTACTGTTTAGTGGATTTTTGATGTTATTGGATTTGAGACCTCAAATATTTTGTATCCATGTGGTGTGGAATCAAACCCCCACCAATACAAAGGGTCCACTGTATTTGTGCATTTCATTTTTCCTGCCTTGATGTAATGGCTTGTATTTATCCCTGTGAAAATGAGAATTCTCATTTTCTTAGGACGTTATCACACTGGGGCCAGTTTCGTGGTTAAAGAGATAATAAAGTGGAAATGAAGCATCCTGAAAATAAAGCGAAAATAGCGCTATATTGCGCAAAAGCATTTCTCACATAATTAGAATAAAAGAGTAATTAAGTAAAAAGTGAAAAAAGACGTTTTTAACTTTCATACACAAGTGGAAAAAACCCATACATGTACTAGAAATGGGTGTGTTTTGTGACCAGACTCCTCCTTTTCCAAGGCGGGTCCTGCATTTCATTCAACCTTCTCTCCTCCCCAGGAGGAAATGTCAATTTGTCCTCCATTTGGGGTCATGTCCTCCTGCACAGTCTTCCTTTGGTGTTAGGACTTCTCAAGAGAGCAGAGGAGGAGGAGAAGGAGGCCGGAAAAGGCAAGGCAAGCCGAGGCAAGGCGGAGCCTCCTGCCTGCGCTGCTGCTGTTCCTCTTCCAGCCAAAGCTCCTGGTGCGGGGCTTGAAGGAGGAAGGAAGGAATAAAGAGAGAGAGCAGAGGAGGAGGAGGAGGCTAGAAAAGGCAAGGCAAGCCTTCTTTCCCCTCCAGCCCAAGTGCCAAACTTCTCCTCCATCCCAAACTTCCCTCTCCTGGGCTGCCTTCCCTTTTCATTCTCCTTCCCTTCTTCTTCTCTTGTCCAGCCGAGAGCCCCCCCCCCTTCCCCTCCTGCCTGTTCTTCCCCTGCAGGACCCTGAGGGGCTGGAGGCGGCAGAGACTGGAGGAACATGGCACTGAGGAGGAGGAGGAGGAGCCCCTTCCAACTGCCGCCCGGGATTCTCCCTCCCTGGACACCCCTCCTCCTCCTGGCCCTCCTTCAGGTCCTTAAAGGAGATTTGTCTGTGCACATTTTCATTTCACATTAAAGTAAATGTGCAATTACTTTAAAAGTGCAAATGTATTTCCTCTAAACTCCCAAAATTAAAAAGATCTTGGATAATACCACTTTCTGACCACTTTCTGACCAGTTTCTGTGTGATGTCGTGTGAAACCGTGAGGCGCAAATTTGATTTTTATTTAGGATTTGTGTGGAATAACCTATAGATTTCCCCCATGTGATAATGTCCTTAGTTTTGGATCAACTCTCCAAATTTCAAGAACATTTTGAATTCTAATCCTCTGGGGTATTAGCACCCTCCCTCATCTGGTTTCATCAGCAAATGTGATTAGCATGCTTTCTGTTCCATCATTGAAGACATTTATACAGATGTTAAACAACACTAAACCCAGGAGATCAGTCTAGGATACTCCACTAGTAACTTCTCTCCAGGAAGAAGAAAAGCAGTGCAAAAGTGTATTCTCGTGATGATATTCAATAGATATTAAATGAACATAACATTTCCCCAGCTGTCTGATAAATAACCAATTCTATATGTGATGATAGTAACGTGGAATGTATTTGCTCAACTCCATAATGAGCAGTTGCCACTGTGGATTACAAGCAAAGATACAGAGCATGTGTGAGAGGTAGAGGAGGAGGGAAACAGAGAGTGAGCAAGCAAGCTTTGTTCACTGAACTCTGGAACTGGTTTATTTCCACACTTCACCAACATCTTTTGAGGTGGAAGACTTGATCTGCTTGGTATGAGCCTAAGGGGAATTTTGTCTGAGCTTCAGTTAAGATGTCCTATAAAGCAAAGAGAAATTGGCAGGAGATTTCAAAAGATGCTGTTAGGTGACATAACAACCCACATGGAAATGCTCTCCTCCCAGCAGTGCCTGTCTTTTCCACATAGAATTCGGTAGCACAACAGATCAGTGTAAACAAGTTTCCTCCCAACGGCTGCCCTGGGCCTTTGGTTTTCACCTATCCCCAGTTGGTATCTCTGTCTGATGCTGAAGGCAGACACTGGCCCTGCTGTTCACTGCACAATGACAGGCGAACAAAAGAACAAACAAGCTGGAGAGATTTAAAACACAGGAGCTTGGGGACCCGTGTGAGTTTCATCGTGCCTCCATGAACCTCCTACTAAATACAAAAGCTGTTCTCTTCAGTGAAGGAAGCCAATAACAAACGGCCTCCCTTATGTCTCTCCGTAAACCTTCAGGGAAACCCCTCAACAGCAGAGTGTGGAATTCAACAGATACACATACATACACAAAATGTCATTGGACAGATTTGGTATACATACTGCCAGGTGTTGTGTAAGCTCTGTCAGAACCAGGTGATGCCTTCTAAGCATTTCACCTGAGAAAAAAAGGGAAATGTTTTATTTGTTTCATTTTGTCAGATAATTTATTTGAGGAGGCCACTGATAGCTGAACATTTTCAATATAGTAACCATATCCTTTTCATGATTTCATATCAAGCGAGATACTGGAGACAGATGGTACAGATCTCTCATGAGTATCAGGCAGTAAATGCTAAAAAGCCAGTGTATCCAAAGAAATTTCAGTATGTTTCTTTCTTTCTTTTTCCCTGTTGAGAATTCTCAGCAACATGTTGGTACCTATATGTGAAGTTTTACAGCACAAATTACTTCCATATCCTTGAATTTAAGTACAATTAATTTTTTTTTCAATTAAGAATTCAAGAAACTCCCTCTCATTTTATCATATTCCAAGAATAAATTCATATGTTCTTGGTCAGCAAATAAGAAATTGACAACCATGTAATATGATTGGCTGAAGATCCCAGAATTTGGAAGGGAGGGGGGTAGGATTAGAAGAGCAGTGAAGAAAAGCAAACCTCAAACCAGTGAAATATGGGTGGAAAGTACTGATGTACAGACAGTACTGATTATTCATAAGAAAACTCAACACTGCCTTTGCACCTGGTCTTCTTCAAATGATAATGTTTCTATATTAATAACTAAAAGACATGTCTAAGAAAGTGGTTCCTAAAAAAGAGAGTCTTGGGGGATTCAAGTCTTCACACATTGCCAGCTGAGACTGCCAGACTGAAGCCCAAACTAGACACACTTTACCATTTATTTCTGTCTTTATTTAATTAAAATATTTATCTCTTCTCAACTCACCAGATTTAAACAAAGAGAATGGGACATGCAATAGAAATTCAATTGAGGAGCCCATATTCCAGATATGCTTACAGAGGAGGAGGCAGATCATATAATGTACACTACATTGAAACAACCTAAACTTAAAGTAATTAAGATATGGTACACTGAGGCCAAATCTACTCTTCCAAGGAATAGGTGCAGCTAGTACAAGACCAAAATCCATTGAGCTAGATTCATGAAGCAGTAATTAGAAGGCTGTTTTACCCACTATCAAAACAGTATTTGGTATTGTTTCAGTTTTACTTGTTGACAGATTAAATGGATCATCTCAGTTCTTTGGATTAGGGATACCATATTCACTGAAACAAAGTTTTACAGAAATCAACAGAAAACATCTACATCCATCATGGGTTTATTCAACTTAATTCAAAGTGAAATACTTTCATCCATTATTAGGGCTTAACTACACATTAACTTGAACAAGTGGCATATTACTAAGTATCCCATTCTATTTACTTAAACGTGTGGAATTAGGAGCATGGTCTCACTCCTCTTCTCCTTAGACCAGAGGTAGGCAACCTTTCCCCTTTAAGGGCCAAGGGACTTCAGCTCCCAGAATCCCAGGAGCTATTGGCCAACATGGGACTATTGGCCAACATGGCTGAGGCTTCTGGGAGCTGAAGTCCTTCGGCCCTTAAAGGGGAAAGGTTGCCTACCCCTGCCTTAGACATCCTCTCAACCTTAATTCACACACCACCCTTTCCTTCTGCATGTAAAAGTTAAAATTAGGGGCCACAATTGGAGCACTATGATTTCACTTTAACTGCCATGGGATCTGCATTTAAAAAGAAGTGTTTAGAATTTTCATCTAGAGAGCTTTAGTGCCTTACAAAAGTACAAACCCTAGGATTCTATAGGATTCAGCCATAGAAAGGGCCCCATGCTAAAACAAGCAAACAAACAAACAAACAAAAACAAGACAAAAAACAACAAAACAAACAAAAATAGCACTAAATGAGATTTTCTTCCCCACTACCCATGTGTATGCTGGGAAGGGAGTGAGTTGTTGTTGTGTGTAAATAAAAGTGTTAAATCCCTTACTCATTTGCATCAGTTCTGACAACAAAAGAAAGGGAACATCAGCTGTATATTGTGTGGTCATTTAACATTCAATTTGGCTTTTAGAACACAGAACAATGAACAGTGTGTTGGATGTGAATGAATGAAACCTATGTAGAGAAGTGAATCAATGGTAACCTGATAAGTCAACACTTATGTACATTCCACTGATTGCATAGGTCCAACCTGTTGGAACTAGCAATAGATTCCAGTTGCTGCTGAGCCATTAAGTTCTCAGGCTGACCTTGGATCTGTTATTTAAGTATTAATGTAACCTACCTTGCAGGCTTGTTTTAATGGCAAATTGGGACAACTTTATATAATTAACATCAGGTGTTTGGAATAAGAATGAATAAAATTACCTTCCAAAAGGTTTCCAGAAGCAAGTGAGAAATAAATTAAAGCACTGGTAGAAATGATTTTAGGATGATGCTCATAAATTTCTGTTGCTATTTCTTGAAACAAAAAAACAAAATAACAAAAGCTTCTTATTTCCCAAGACAACAAAGCATTTAGTCAGTTGTGACATACAGCAAAATACTCTTCTTTGAAATACTGGTTAGGGGCTAATGCTTTTTCCATTCTCATAGTAGTTTCAGCTCACTCTGCTACTCATGAATAATGAAGCCAGCATATACTGATAAAAATAAATCTAATGTTTCAGGGAAGAGGAAAGGCTGACAGAGACAGGCAGGCAAGGGGTGAGTGGGGGGGAGGCAAACCTGTGCTTCACAAAAATATCTGTAATATACTGACTGTCACTGAGCAATGAAGTAAGATTATAAGGTTCCCATACCAATAGTTTAAAGGAACCTATAATTTTTGAATTCTTGCACAGGACTCACTCCTATTCACTATAAAAGCAAAGTGGGAAGAAAGACATTCTTTCTTGGTCTTCCATGCATACATACACTGCATGTTATCCATAGACTTTTGGCATATGCTCTTCTGCTTGCAAATATGAACCTAAATATTCTAAAGACATCAGATTCCATCTGATCTTGGAAGAGCTAAACAGACTTAGCCCTGGTTAGTACTTGGATGGGAGACCACCAACACAGGTGAGGTGCTGTAGGATATATTTTAGGGGAAGGAAGTGGCAAAAACACCTCTGACCATTCCTTGCCTAAGAAAACCCTTTGAAATAAGCCAACACATGACTTGAAGGCCTGTACACACAAACTTCTACATGCAGATCCCAGTGCAGAGGAAACTTAGAGGATAACACGACTTTGGTCATTGTCTAGAGTGTGGCAGAAGTGAGGATGTCAGAAACATGGGTGATACCACCACAGCTCAGAAATAATGTGAAAATTAAATTTGTTATCCCCATTTTTGTGGGATCCAACAACAGTTCTGATTGCTGATATTTTAATTGTTAAACTCCAATGCTACATGCCACTCTAGGGGGGCAATGGGCTTAAATAGCCTTCACAACTGTCCCCTATCATGTGGTACAGCTTGGCCAATCATGCCAAGCTATTGTTATTATCTGGTCTCTATTCATGGAGGCCAACAAAGAGCCCCCCTCCCCTGCAGCAGTTTTGCTGCACAATTCAGTCACCCAAACAATTAATATTTGATATTTATTTATTTGTTTGCTTTTTGAAGATAATTTGGATTTATTCTGGACACTTGGGACAGTTGGAATTGATTTGTTTGTAACATGCTATGTGGAATAGAATGAATTTATTTGAAAGTTCCACTAAAATAAATAACATTAATGTATTATTATTTAGGTAATCTTAATATGTAGTGTTAACACTAACATTTCCAGTTCAAGGCACAAACAAGTTTTATATCTAGAAGAACTCAAGAAATTAGGCAAAATGTGCTGAATGATCTTGACCAAGCGGTTTATCCACTGCTGGCAAACTGGCGAATGCACTCTGTCTTACTTCTAGCCAGGCAAAATGGCTTCCTCCAGATATTTGCTCTAAGGCTGGACTATCTGTAACATTCAGATTATTATAGAACTTCAATTTACATCAGACCCCAGCCAGCCTGGAAAATGCTCAGGGACAATAAGAGTTACAGTCCAACATCTGAATGAACACATACAAACCATCTCTGTACTGCTGGGACCTATGCCAAAGATCCCAAGTGGCTTATGAGCAAATGGAGCAGAACACATGCTCATAACTCTCTTGATCTGTGGTTTGTAAGAAAGAGGAACATGAGCAAAAACAAGTTATGCTTGGTACAGTGAGATAGAGCAGAGTGTCAATGTTTGGAAAACAAACGAAGTATGCAAAAGTCTGCAAATTGTATGCAATATCTACAAAACAGACAAGAATTATCTTTGAGAATTCCTGAGATTGCAGGAACTGGATATCCTATTGCTGTTTCAAGTCCACTGTTTTTAGTTCTGTTTTTAGTTCTGTTTTTCCTTACTGGCCTAGCCAGCCTTCTTGTTTGATATGTTCTGAAGTCCTAACTCTCCAAAGCAATTAAGGGTCTTCAAATAAGAACTGAGATGTAAGTATGTCTTACTAAAAGTATTCAAGGAATAATAGTTAATAACATTTAGTCTGCTATATAGAAACAATAAGCAGATTTGTGACACTCTGGTTCAAAACTTAGTCAAATAAGTTGTATTAGTTTTAAAGTAGCACAAGATGCTGCCTTTCCTCACCCTTCCCCCCCCCTTTTTTTTTTTTTTTTTTTTTTTTTTTTGGCTTTTCTGCCAACAGATCTTAGCCAGAAGAGCAGTTATGTTGGCAGACTACAGTACTGATCAATTACTAAGATTCATTTTTAATAATGAATTCTAGGTTGAACAGAGTAAGAGTAAAAGGATGGGAGTTTATGCATAGATGACTTACGTTTTGGCTTTTTAGGAAAGAGTGGAATCTAACTAGCAAGGACCAGCTGACAAAATACAAGGCTTGCTAAATTCAAACTAATCTCAACCTAGGAAATTATGTAAAACAACTGTCTCCTTGAGCTAGATTTGTGGTTGTATTGAGGAACTGTAGAAGGTTTAGATCTGGCACAATTTATCTCCTTCCTTTCCTCACTCCTTCTACTTCCCCTTTTTGGCTCTTCTACCAATAGATCTCAGCCAGCAGATCAGATACACCAGCAGACTGCAGTATTAATAAATTACTGAAATTATCCAGCAGAAGAGCTGTAGTCTTAATCTTAAACCCTTAAATCTGGGACATCTTTGAGTTAGGATTGCAACAACTAGATAAATGTATTCGTGTAAAATATATCTGTATAAGAATATGCAGTGTTCTACCATGCATCACTATATGTCTTGTAGTATTCACACTGAAAAAATGTGGAAGGATAAATAACGATGAAAATATAATGAACAACTTTAATTGTAATTATATCATTCTAATTATAGCAGATCTAACTGCCTCTCTCTTAACTGAAAGCAACAGAATAAAATTCCTTTAAATACTATTACTAAGACATTAACAAGATCAACATGTAATTATAATAATATACTCAGAAAGCAGGTTTTAAGATTACTTAATACAGAACTTAATTGTTTAATACAGAACTGGAATAAGACAGGGAACACAAAACACCGGAGAGGTATAATAGATATAAAGCATCCAAATAAAAATATCAAGCAAGCAGAGTGCTTAAGTTTTATAACAGTCATAACAAATGCCTGAACAACAACCACAGGGCAATAGTTAGGAGGGCACATAGACAATACCAGAAGCATACAATATATGTTTAAAAATCATGATGTTATATGTATATGGTAAATTTAAAAACCCAGCCAATAAACAAGAAACTATTACTAAAAAATTATAGCTAAATTCATATGTGAGCTATCAGGGTGCAGTGGTTTGAGTGTTTGATTACAACTCTCATGATCAGGTTTGATTCCCTGCTTGGCCATGGAAACACACTGGGTGACCTTGGGTAAATCACAAATTTTCGGCTCCAGACAACCTTGTCATAGTTTCACCCTAGGGTTGCCATAAGTCAGGAAAGACTTGAAGGCACACGACAACAGCGATAATTAATAAAGTAAAGCAATTAGCTTAACATTGATTTACTATTATTTTATTGCATGTTTTGCAGTACTTATATGGGATTTACTTCCACAGAGTTATGCATTCCTTGCCTAAGAAAACCCTATGAAATTCAACAGATGACTTGAACAGATAAGTCAACAGATGACTTGAAGGCACATGCACACAGAAAGAGGTGTTTTATCCTTAGTCTAGAGCAGGGGTAGGCAACCTTTCCCCTTTAAGGGCCAAGGGACTTCAGCTCCCAGAATCCCAGGAGCTATTGGCCAACATGGGACTATTGGCCAACACGGCTGAGGCTTCTGGGAGCTGAAGTCCTTCGGCCCTTAAAGGGGAAAGGTTGCCTACCCCTGGTCTAGAGTTACAAAGCTAAAATAGCTAAATAAATTTTATCTGTTTCACCTCCTGTGCTGCACAGTGTATGGGCTCTATTGGGGAAGAGGCCAGTGTAAATATATCACAGTGCTATGTGCCATGACAGAGCATTGGAGGTGAAGTTTTATAAGCTCATGCCATTTCCTCTTCTCCCTCTTTCACTGGATGCTGTCAACCCACTCTCTGGTTCTGATACAGTGTGGCTGGTACCTCCCAAGCGAGGCAGGATTTTTTGCCCTTTTCCACATGGTTATTTATTTATTTATTTATTTGTTATTTTGTTTTGCCTACCTTACACTGTTGACTGAGGACTGTGACAATTATTTTGTGGTGGTGTCTTAGGACGTTATCACATGGGGAGTTGCGGGGAGAAAGTGGAAATAAATGGGATGAGCGGAAGACTTTAATTTACGGGATTTGTCCCATTCCGCCTCGTCTGATAACTAAATTCGAATTTAAAAGGGGGTTAATTCGAACAAAAACCTTATCTTTTCAAATCCTCAAAAATCCCGAAAATGAAAAGATCAGGTTTGCATTCGAATTAACCCCCTTTTAAATTCAAATTTAGTTACCAAATGAGGCGGAACAGGACAAATCCCGTAAATTAAAGACTTCCGCTCGTGCCCGTTTATTTCCACATTCTCCCTGCAACTCTCTGTGTGATAACGTCCTTAGAAGATTATCACATTATTAATAAAAGCAACTTACCTCTGCCAGTTTGAATTCTCTTCCGGGATGCAGCCAGGTTCTATCACACACAATTCGCCACTGATGCCACCTTGCAGCTGCATCCCTCTTAAAACCCAGCTGGCTTGGCAGCGAATTGTGTGTGATAGAGAATTCAAACCAGCAGAGGTAAGTTGCTTTTATTAATAATGTGATAATCTTCTTAAATAGGCAATCGGTTGGCAGGTAGTGAGGGAGCGAATAAAGAATTTTGTGAACACCTATGGCACATATATGGAGAAGGGGGGGGCTCTGGAACTTACTCTTCAGGTCATGTGACCAGGGAGTGGGTAAGGAGACTTGCCTTGGGGCTGGCCTGGGAAGCTGAGCTCCACTTTAAGCCATGTGATTTATGGAAAGGACTTCTGGGTTGGCTTTCCAGTTGCATTCTGGCCAGGGAGCAACCCACATTTTGGGTTCTCCTTGGGGCTCAGTTGTTTCTCCCTGGGGGAAGCTTGGGAGGCAGTCTGGATGAGATCACCTGCCTCAGTTGCTCTAGATTGTTTCCCTCTTTTTGCAGGTCTCAGGGATTAATGGTTAAATAGGTGTATAGTGAAAAATAAAGCAGCCCATTTCAACCCAAACTATGTGTCTGGTCTCTTTATTACCATGGTTGGTCAGCATGTTTACATGACTACTGCAGTGGGAAAAAGTTATCCAGATTGACAAAGGGCCAGTTATGCGGCCACTATGGCATCTGAGGCTGTATTGAATTGAAATAGAAGGGATGCTAGAAATTATTTAAGTCTGCCCACACGCTGGCATAAATTGTCACACTGCAAATGAGACAGGAATGTGATTCCAGTATCTCAACCAAAGTTAGAGGTACCAAGATGAAATCAGGAAGCTGTACCAGACTACTCACGGTGAAGATATTTCTTTACAGGTGGTAAAGAGGTACTATCTATCAGTAGAAGGAACTGAACAAACAGAGTTCCTCTCAGTATTCACAGTAGCTCTCAGAAATTCTCATAAACCCAGCAACTCTACAACCATCCACTCAATGGTTTTTTCAGGCTGTGAGGCTGTGTTCTAGAAGAAATTCATTTCACAAAAACCCATGGATGCTGGCCACGAAAGCCTTCAACTTCACAAATCCACTCAATAACCCACACACAATAACCCACAAATGGTTTACATTTAGTCACAGCTACATATACCTTAGGCCAGGGGTAGGCAACCTTTCCCCTTTAAGGGCCGAGGGACTTCGTATCCCAGAATCCCAGGAGCTATTGGCCAACATGGGACTATTGGCCAACATGGCTGAGGCTTCTGGGAGCTGAAGTCCCTCGGCCCTTAAAGGGGAAAGGTTGCCTACCCCTGCTTTAGGCTGATGCAACTATCTGGTTCAGGGCATAATGCATTAGCTCATGGTGCTGAGTTGTACATATCACAGGCGCAGTATACAATACACATCATGGTGCTGGCAACCTCAATGACATTTATCTATATGACCTGGCCTTGCTATATACACCACACACACATTATGACTGTGCAGTTCACTTGATCTTAATTTTATGTACGAAAGGCTCCCTCACCACACTGGCTATCTATGGTGGCAGTTTCCTCTTGCAACAGATCTTTTAAATTAGCTGGCAAATGAAAGTTTTGTCAGAAGAAATGCCTTGCACCTAGTTCCAATTTCCTACATCTTTCTTTATTATTATTTTAAAATCTTAAAACATTAACAAAAACAACAGTGGCTAAATGCCTGTACTGCAGCCATTCACTCACAAACCATAAGACTGCAAATTCAATAACAACCAGGGGGCTCAGGCTTGATCCAGACTTGCATCCTTCCGAGGTCACTAAAATGAGTACCCAGTTTGTTGGGGGGCAATTAGCTTACACTTTGTAAACCACTTAGGGAGTGCTTAAGTGCACTGTTAAGCAGTATAGAAACGTACTTGCTATTGCTAACAACAGTTATAATGGGCAGTGCATATCTTTGATTTAGTATTATACTGTCAAACTCTTATATTCACTGTTGATAGATTGTAAATCTTACTGAACTTAAGGACTTGCTGAATGATCATATATACCCTTTACAGATATTTCATCAAGGTTTTAAAAGTCATGTAGGGAAAGGAGTAATTTCACAGTGGCAGGCTCTGCCCTTGACCTAACTATGATCGTTTTAACAGCAGACGTAAGCATGTACACAAACAAGGGAACATGTGAAAGGCTTTTATGCAGGTTTGTTGTTATACGGATTACAACTACAAAATGCATACAATGTGAAACACTAAAAAATGTTACCTATAATAGCAGTAGTAACAGCAACCCCTCCAGCCTTTTCCCATGCTTTTTCCACCCAGGGTAAATGAACTCAAGAATGGCTGCCATTTATACAGGGAAGACTCACACTGGTAACAACACTGCAGTGTAACATTTCTTGGCCCACTGCTAGGGTGGCTGTATGCCTGAACTGAGATGCATTCTAATCCCTTCAGAAGTCCCCCCTTTCTTTCACACATGCCCCACCTGTCATAATGATAAGAATTCTGCTAAAAGTATTAAGACAGTGCTAATATATATTTACAGTTTCTTTCTTTATATTTCCTGATAAAGTTATGACTGATGCCATTACTATCTTGTTGGCATTTTATCACAATCCTTAACATCAGAAAATGGGTAATTATTTTCTTGATATTTTTTTTATCCCCTAAATATTTTGTTGTCACTTTTCCATTCTAAAAATGTCAGTGTTAAGATAAGCTTTCATCTGAACTTTGTGTGGATAAATGCACACATTATTAAACACAATAGGAATGCATCACTGCTTAAAAGATTGGACCTTTAATATGTGTATAAAGTTTTATTTTTACACAATTCTTCTATTTCCCCCTTTCAAAACCCTGAAAATGGAAACAACTACTTCATGATATATTCTGTATGCAGGTATCAATCTGAACTAAACCATGGATTAATTAATAATAATAATAATAATAATAATAATAATAATAATAA
>JAIPUX010001232.1:28144505-28162707 GCA_020142125.1 Phrynosoma platyrhinos
CTCAACTATAAATTGACCTCATGTATAAGTTGAGAGGAGGTTTTGGGGCAAAATTATGGTTTTTGCTACGAGTTATGGATAAGTCAAGGGTAAAACTAAGGGGCATGTAACATAGGATCTAAAGCGGGGGTAGGCAACCTTTTTGAGCCAGGGGCTAGGTTGCTGTCCCTCAGACAATTGAGGGAGCTGAAGCACCAAAAATAAATAAATAAATAAATAAATAAATAAAAATAATTATTTTTTAAAAAAAATCATGCACACTCTCAGCCCCAGAAAAGCCATGGCAAAACCCCCGTGGAAATTTTGCCAAGAAAACCCCAAGAACAAGTAATAACAACAATAATAAATATTATGGTGGGCGGCGGCAGCGGCGGTAGCAGGACCGGCCTGAGGCCGGTCCAAAGGCCTCGGGGGGGCGCATCTGGCCCCCAGTCCTTTGGTTGCCTACCGCTGATCTAAAGGATGAAGCAAAGGAAACAATGCCAAAGAACCTACAAAATTCCAGCAAGCATAATTGTTTCTGCTCATCTTAAAGGCTGGAAGGATGAGAGAGCAGAGTGCACAACTGTTTGCATGGCATTTTATGCTCTTGTCTTTCATCAGGGAATTGTTCCTTTAAAAAAAAAAAAAAGAATTAAATTACAGTACTCACCTTGACCTGTGGATAAGTTGACTCAGGTTTTTTGGGGTCAGTTTTTTGACTAAAATTTCTAGACTTAGACATGAGTATATACAGTACATATTTTGTGAGCCAGCATGGTGTAGTGGTTTGAGTGTTAGACTAAGGGCCTTTACAGACTGCCAGAAATAATGTAACTTGAGTCGACTTTAACTGTTCTGGCTCAGTGCTAGGGAATCATGGCAACTGTAGTTTATTGTGACACCAGAGCTCTCTGACAGAGAAGGCTCAATGTCTCAGAAAAAACTACAATTCTCATGATTCCCTAGCGCTGAGCCAGGACAGTTAAAGTGGACTCAAGTTGCATTATTTCTGGCAGTCTGTAAAGGCCCTAAGACTCTGGAGACCATGGTTCAAATCCCAGCTCAGTCATGCAAGCCCACTGGGTGACTTAAGTCATACTCTCTCAGCCTCAGAAGATAACAATGGCAAACCCTCTCTGAACAAACTTGGTAAGAAAGCCCTATGATAGGGTGGCCTTAAGGTCACCATAAGTCAGAAATGATATAAAGACACACAGAAACAACAACAACATAGATATTTACAGTGCTCGTGAACTTGTCACAATTGGCATTTGGCCTTATTCCTTTCATTACAGCATCATTGCAAATTACAGTGTCTGTATACAAAGAAATGAGCACATGATGAAGGAGGAAGAGGAGGAGGAGGAGGACAGCATCTAAGAAAGCCAGCCAGTCCTTGCCACATCAATAAGAGAGACAGATCACCACTGAATCAAAATGGCTATTCCAATATGCAGTGGTGAGTCGTAGCAACTATTCCAGCAGGTTGGGCCTGAAAGGATTTTTCTGGTTCACCTTTAAAGCTTACCATACCACAGGCAAGAACCTGAGTTCCTGATTCTCTCCTGCCATTTTCTTTTAAAACCAAACTTTTAACCTCTGAAGGGAGCAGCCCACATTTTTTCCTCTCACTTAATGTCATTCACCCTCCCATACACTGTCAACCCTCTCCAGTATTTTGAATCAAAGCCACAGCAGTCAAGATGTTGTTCTGGCCACCACATTTCCCCATTCCCAACATATTTATACCACTCTGTTATGCCTAGATCTTGGAAATGATGATGATGATAATGATGACAATGACAAGAGTGATTATTATTAGACCTCCACTTCAGAATCATTCAGACTCTAGATATTTTGGGAGTAGTTGTTTTTGGTTGTTTTTAAAAAGGATAATTCAAATATTGAAGTAAACCTGTGTTTTGAATTGGGTGGACTGGTGTACCCATTTAATAGCCACCCATGTTGTGTGGGTATTCAAATAAGTGTACAGTTTGGAGAATGAAGGTTGAAACTGAACTCAGTATTCTCAGATACAGATAGATGATATGAAAGTATCTCTAGAGTAACTTGTTTAAGGCATGTCCTGACCTATTTGACTATGCAGATGCTTATAAAACTTCAATATCCATGGTTCTTTTGTAAAGAGGTACAATTTTTTCATTTTCTTGCTATTATCTCTGACTGAGAGAATAGAAAAATATTTTGAGGAATTAAAAAAATTCTAGGTCTATATGGGTTATGGAATCAAGTTCATTCCATCATTGAACATTTATGACATTTCAACAGTCTTTTCTGGAACAATGGTTTTTTTCCCCCTGCTCTGAAATCTATTTGATTTTAGGCTTTTTGTCACTCTAGTTATTAATAGATTTATTTTATCTCTTTGTGCTTTGGTAGCAGTTTGGGAACACTAAGGGGGAAAAGAGTTGCAGAAAAGTCACAAGGTGAGACAGCTAACACCACTTGTTGGATAGTTTTACTCCAGCCTGTGCCACAAACTTCCATCTACTCAAATTACCAAACAAGCACCACTCACAGTGAAAAAGAAATAATAAGGTATGCCAGTGCAGTTTTAGTGACCTGAATATATATCCACGAGGACAGTTCTAGATGCTCCTGTTGCTCAGCAACAACATATCTGGTTTACGAAAGAACATGGTAGAAGGACTGTGAATAGAAACCTGGCTTTGTTCTTTTGAGTGTAGGGAAAAAGAACAGCTTTAACTCAAAGCTTTGAAATAATGAAGTGGAAATGAAAAGTACAAGGATATAAGAGAGGCATGAAGATGATGTCAGAGATAAATATTACTTGCGTATATAACTGTTTGTCAGGCCATTTTCATACTTGAGTTCCATTTCACCACTGCAGTTTCTTAGAGTCTAGGATTATTATTCTAGAGGCAATTCAACAAAATCTTAAAACAAGAGAATCACAAGGACTAATTGTCTGGTGTTATGTTTTGACCCTAAAATCACAAGGAATTGAATATTGCTAACCTGACAACCATATAATTCAATAAAGACACTTTCCACATGAACCACACCTCCAAGGTTGTTGGAATGTACCCAGTCCTATAGCGTAGGGCACCAACATATGGGGGTGGGGAAAGGGGTCTCAAGAAATTTTTTTATTATTATTATTATTGAAATCAATTTTATTTTTGCAGATCTATATGACAATTTCTCCTTTTTGAAGTATTACCTGGGAGCATCCACTTTTACTAATAACTCCTTGTTCCCATTGCTCAGATCAACTTAAATGAAACAATACCTTCAAAAAATGAAATGCATAAGTTACTTGTCCTGCATTTTTAGTTTCTTGGACCCAGTACATATGACTGTGAAGTAAAGACAGTTATTGTTTCCAGGGCACAGATTTAATAAAGAACAATATTGAATGTTACCACTAAAATAAAAAAAATCTGAATGTTTAACCAATACAATATTGCTAAAACACTTTACTACTTTAATCATCATCATCATTTACTGCTGCCTTTCAGTGGAAATACATGGAAATAGATTTGTGAAATGTTGAAAGACACTTGATGTGACACATGATCAGTGGGAGGGAAAAGGACATAACTGAGGGAGGAATAAACCTGAAATATTTCAATGTGACTAGATGCAAAGCATCAAAATGCAGATACAATAGAAAAAAAACCTGAAACTCACTATTTTGAGTTAATCTGGTTGAAGTCATTAAGAATCAGGTTGAATTGTGAAATATATTGATTCTATTTTTATAACTTACTGCTAATATTTGCAGGTTTCATGGCTGGTCAGATTTGATCCAATATCCTCCCACTTCAAACCCAACAAGTATCTCCCTCACCCAGCACTAATTGTATAATCATGTTCCTTTAGATATTTAGTTTCAATCTGTGTACTTTTTTTGTCACAATGTTGAATTTATTCAAAATTGCAGATTATTTGGCAGGGGCTGAAGTCTGAGGAGACAAGAAACCTAAGTCTTGGAGAATTTCAGGGAGCTGCATGGAATGTGGAGTAGCACTGAAACCTCTATCCATTCCTTATTTGGACACTTCAGCTTTTCACATGTACGTACATCTGCATATTTTGAGTTTGTCTACATGATTAAAATATTCCTTATTCAAATGGAATAGACAGTGATCTAGCTACTGCTGGGTGCCTGTCAGAAAACTCCATAAACTCCACTGAAAAAAATGATTTGCAGCTTTTAATGGAGTATCCACAATGATCTATGCCAGGGGTAGGCAACCTAAGGCCCAGCGGCTCTCTGTGGCCTTTGGACCTGCCCCAGGCTGGTCCTGCCACCACCACCCCGCCGCCCCCCCACTGCCGCTGCCCGCCATGATGATATTGATTCTTGTTGTTATTACTTGTTCTTGGGTTTTTCTTGGCAAAATCTCCACAGGGGTTTTTGCCATGGCTTTTCTGGGGCTGAAAAAGTGTGCATAAATATTTTTTAAATTTTTTTAAATGTTTTATTTATTTATTTATTTATTTATTTATGGTGCTTCAGCCCCCCCCCCCCCCAATTGTCTGAGGGACAGCAACCCGGCCCCAGGCTCACAAAGGTTGCCTACCTCTGATCTATGCATTTTCAGCAGAGGGAAGGAAAATGGATGCAAATTTGTGCAGGAGAGTAAAGACAATTGTCCGTGTAAATGTACAAAAATCCACAGCATTTCCGATACATGTAGACTGGCACTTTACCTTACATATGTAGGGGATTTCAGCTGGTTTATACTGAATTACTGAACTGTTGTTTTTAATGTTGTGAGCTACCCTGAGTACCAGTTTTGAGGAAAGGGTGGGATATATATATATAAAACTTCTTTGGAAACTAAATCCTACCACATACAAAATTTGAGAGTTAGCTTTGCTGTTTAAGGTTTAAGCATTAAATGACAAAATAATGAAATGTCAGATGCAAAACCTGTATAGTAGATAGTGGGAAACATTTATTGGTAATAATGGATTAGGATTTTACTCTTGAGACAGAATATTTTGGAAGGAAGTTGAATACACAAATAAGTGTCTAGCCAAATCCAACTCCAGCAAACTTTATAAAATATTTTCTTCATTATTATATGCACATATCACCTCTACTAAGAACTGCTATCTTTTAAGAACAACAAATTTCATGTGACTTTTACTTTAAAGGATCCTATTTGATTTGTAATGTTGGAGCAAATTTTATTGTTTAAGAGCAGGCTTTTTCACAGGCAGGTTCTTTTCAAAATTATAGTTTCAGACTTCTTGTTTCCATGGAAATGACCTTTTACTATTCTATGGAAATGGAAGTAGTTTTATGTATTTCTCCTCTTCCGGACTTTATTATACCAGCAAAGCTATAATTCAGAATACAGTCCTCATGGCACTGCTGCCCACTCACCTAAGAGAAGCAACTTTGGGGTTTTCCTAGGAATGTGAAATTTCTGTACATCTTTTTTAACACTGCCAGGGTGCCAGGAGATCACACAGTATATGTTATGAGTGGAAGAAATGTAATCTTTTAAAAATCTACTGATAGGTTCCTAAGGGAGTATTTGGACTTTTTTTTTTTACTCTTTTTCAATTCATTCTCCTTCACCTTTATAGCTGAAGAAATGCAGAGATACTTTTTTTTAAGTGCAGAGGGGAGAAGGTAGCACATCTCATACAGCAATAGAAATGAAGGTTCAAAATCAAAATTGAGATAGCCAGTTTCAACTTCTCTGACTTCCCTTCTCTCTTTCTTTTTAAAAGTGGTTTGCTTATAATCTTGCAGAAGGCAATTCCCATGGTAGATTCATCTTCCCTGACAACTATGCCCAACACTTTGTCCACTTCAGAGATTCCACAACTCTTCAGCACTGTATTTCTTTGGCACAAACACCTTTTGCATGAGGACATAACACATGTCTCTGAAAACCTTTCTGCTGCAGCATTTTTGTAGATGTGTTGAGGTCAAAGACAGGTCCATATTAAGACTGGCCTTTAAACTCTCACCTCTTTTCACCTCTTCTAAAGAATATTATCTCCTCTGCTCCAAAGACTAAAGACCAAAGACCTCTCCCTGCAGTAGATCTGGACAAATGGAGCACTAAAATTTTAAAACACAAAGAAATATACATAATATTTTTGTGGTGAGAAGAATTTAAACAAAATAAAGATAGTATCTGTGTCTTGTAAAATTCCCAAACCTTTTTAAAACACTTTTAAAAGTTTTCACAGGTTTTGCATTTGCAAATGAAATTTAAGATGGTAAAAGTATACTTTCAGTCACTTTCTGGTCACTTGCCAACATATGTTTCTGGAATTAACAGGGTGTGTGTGTGTCCTAGACATTCAACTATACTACAGATTAGTGTTTCATTGTATTTTAGTAATTGGAACTCTATGGTCCACCAGATTTTGTTGGATTATAGTTCTCAGCAGATTGTATTCTCAGCACAGCCAATAAGGAATGCTGGAAGTTACAGTTCAGCAATATCTGGAGGGTCACACAGTTCCCACCCTTGTTATATCACCAACAGAATTTCACAGTCCTTCACTTAAACTGTCTAGTGCATTGCCATCTGAAAGACTTTGATTAATTCAAACTTCTAGAACATTGCCATAGAAATTCTGAAAACATTTTGTTTCCCTTAGAAGCACCTTTTAGCATGGTATAGTAGTTTGAGCATTGGACTATGACTTTGGAGAACAGGGTTCAAATCCCCACTCAGCCATGAAACCCACTGGCTGATCCTGGGCATGTCACACTCTTTCAACCCTAGAGGATAGCAATGGCAAGCCCTCTCTGAAAAAACTTGCCAAAAAGCCCCTCTGATAGGTTCATCTTAGGGTCACCATAAGTTGGAAATGACTTGAAGGCACACAACAGTAACAATAACAAACACAATCCTGCACTCCACATTCTTCTGATGAGATGATATTATGGAAAAAAGGAAGAAAGTGTAGGTCTACAGAGGACATATAAAAATGTTAATTACAGAAAATATGAAATGATCTATCACTTGGCAATTCTGAAAAACCTACATCAATAACAAGCTACACATAACAAAATAAGAAGCAGCCAAAAGGCAAAATAATATTATGAATTAAACATTATATTCACAGAGAAGCATGTAATAATAATACAGAGATCCACTCTTAATTCATTATAAGGCATAATAACTCTTTCCCCCAATATAGGACATGACATTGCAATATATATATAAGAATGGTGAGGAGAATGTTATGAATATGAAAATGACTTCTGTGATCACTTATGGTTCCACCATTATCTCCTGATTGTGGTCTCTTTGTATGCACAATATTTCACATGGGTTGAACTTTTTAATTGTTCAAGGTTTTGTAAAACGAACCATTTTGTTTTTCAGTCACAACGTAGATCTCACAAGAAGATGAGCACATATAACTGGGTTTTATTATTTGCAATTAAATATGTAGGATATGAATTTGTACCACAAGGACCATACTCTGGAAAGGACACAACAAAAAATTCAAGCAGCTAGCTTTTACATTTTTACATATGACTTATCTGTGTCAGGCAGCTTCCTAGCCCATGGACTGGTAAAAATCTAGCAATTGGTGTAATCTACCGTTGCAAGGGGTGGAAATAATATCACCTAGTCTATTTAAAAGAAGGTTTCTTGAAATGCGAAGTGTTTTATGTCCACTCCTTGGCCAGGAATGTGTGTGAGGCAACTTACATTGTCATTCAAGTTGCATAGTGGATGGACAAATTAAATAAATAAATAAATTCCAATAATCTTTTCCATGGCTCAAAGTGTTGTTTTCAAGCAAGGAAGTGTGTACATTAAAGTATCTCATCTTCAGCCATGAACTTTCTAAGCCATTACAAGGTATTAGTTATTATTATATGCAAAGAATATCCTCTGTAAAGGATGGAGGGGAGAGTTTACCATGATATGGGAAATATTTGAACATTGAAAAATAATCATTTCAGCATTATTTATAAAATAGTTATTCCATTAATAGGGTATTTTGGTGAGGCAGATTGCAGGGATTCCCACATTGATATATAATTAACATATTCAAGAGAATGAAGGATTTTGTTTCAACCTAAACTGAAATGCATCATTAAAATAATGGTCTAAAATAATGGTTTAAAAAAAAATATGATATGGCATTTCTGAAATAGAATTCTGCATTTGTCATAATCTTTCTTCACTATGTTCCCTGATCCATCTAAACAGCTTTGTCACTGGGTAAAATCAACCCCATACATCCTTACTTTACAAGCTGGCAGAGTCATTTGGATTTGGGGTGGGAGAAGGATTGTGTTCTTCTCAATTTTTAATTACCACATTTCTGGTCCCAGTCAAAGCAGCACCGAAAAGTTTTCATTTAACATTTTTCATGCAACTGAAGCTTAGTCCACCCACTCTTTATGATAAGACACTCAATAATGACCTTAAAAAAGAAGGGGGAAATCTAGTAGAAAAAGCACAATAGAAAGAATGTAGGGGGTTTATTATTGTGATTTTAAATTTAACACTGAAAATATTGTTAACCAATGGCTTTAAATTTAAATGTCTCATTAACAGAAATATTTTCCCTCATTTCTTTTTGCAAGCAAGACAAGGTTTTGTAGGGAGCGAGGGAGCGAGGGAGAAATAAAGAAAAAGGAAGGAAAATTATCTCATGTTAAATTACCAGTTCTTACAGTCATGGATTGGTGTTTTCAAACTTCTCCTGGTTTTTAAAATAAAGACATAAAAGCATGTTATTGACATAATGCAACAAAGAAAACTAGTTTTCATTATCATTAACTAACAGCTGAACAACTTTCAGAAAATTTGTAATTTGAGATCACTGTTATAAAATGGAACTAGAATTCAGAGACACACTGCCTCGGCAGACGGCTCAATTGAGCCGTCTCCGAGGCCTGGAAGAGGAGGGGCCACCGCACGCGCGGCGGCCCTTCCTCTTCCTGAGGTCGCCCTGAACGCTTCCGGGTCACCGCACGCCGGACGCATTCAGGGCGACCTCCCTCCACAGCGTCCGGACGCGCTGTGGAGGATAAGTCGCAAAAAGGGCGCCCGCCGCTTTTAGGGCGCCCTTTTTGCGACTTATGAAAGGAGTGCCTTTTTGGCGCTCCTTTCAGGGCCGCTCTAGGAGCGCCGCGGTGGGGCTGCCATAGCCCCGCGGCGCTCCGGACCAGGGCGTCCCAAACGCCCTGGTCTGCAGAGGGCCATAGCCAGGTTAATCTGGAATATCAGTATGTAAAATGATCTTGAAACACTTTTGAGTCCGTGTGAAAGAAGTTGGAGCATAAGCTTTTGAGACCTGCATCTGAGTACATTGAGTCTACAACAGCTCACACTACAATTTCTTTTAAACAGTCTCAAAGGTGCTACAAGATACCTTTGCATAAGCTGGAACTGTTTGTGTGTGACCTGATTTTTTTTAAAAAAGAGGTAGTGATCATACCCATGAAGTCAGGCCTTTTGAGGAGGAAGAACTAGTGTTGTGGTTGACATTTCTACCTGGCTTCTGCAGTAAATTACTACTATGGGAATTGCTACTACATTTTCAGCTTAAACAAGATCACAAATGTTAGCATTTTTGTGCTTGTGAAGTGGAATTTGCATAAAGGTAGGATAAAGGTATTCCCCATTGACAAGGTTGTTAAGTTGTGTCTGACCGTAGGGGGCAGTGCTCATCTCCATTACTAAGCCGAAGAGCTAGCGTTGTCAGAGACCACGCTCATCATGGGGTCAGCATAATTGGACAGAATGTGGTTTACCTTCCCACTGAAGTGGTACCTATGTACTTACTTGCATTTGCATGCTTTCGAACTGCTAGGTTGGCAGAAGCTGGGACTTGTGATGGGAGCTCACCCCATTATGCAGCACCCGGGCCTCTAATTGCCAACCTGCTGATCTTCCAATCAACAGAGTCAGCATCTTAACCACTTGAGCCACTGCATCTGCATAAATAGAGTCAATATAGTTGACAGTGCCATCACCTTCATGCCCTTTCAGAGAGATGACCGACTTCTTTTTTTCCTGAGGACCATGCTATTTTTACCTACATCTCCCTAAGGGCCAGAATTCTCACTACCTCAAACAGCTCAGCAGGGTTTCTAATCAGGTTGGCACTACATAGCAATCATGGTGTCATATGTGCTCAGATGTTATTGAGTCATTAGCTTGAGACATGGCAAGTGAAGAAAATCATATGCTTCCAAAAACATAACCTACTCAAGAGGCATACTGGAAAGGCAAAAGATTTCTGCCAAATGGTTCATAAGAGAACTCATTCATATATATCTGCACTGTTGCTGCATGCCTTCAAGGTGTTTCTAACTTATGGTGACCCTAAGGCAAACCTATCATTGGGTTTTCTTGGCATGCTTTGCTCAGAGAAGGTTTGCCTTTGCCATTGCCTTCCACTGAGGTTGAGGGCATGTGACTTGTCCAGTAGTTTCATGGCTGGGCTGGGACTCAAACCCTGGTCTCCAGAGTTGTAATCCAACAGTCAAACCACTATATTGACTTGTATTTACTTGTATGGTAATTTTAATGCTGTACACCGCACTGATTGCTCCACAGAGGGGTAGGATATAAATAAATTATTATTGTTGTTGTTGTTGTTGTTGTTATTATTATTATTATTATTATTATTATTATTATTATTATTACTACTACTACTACTACTACTACTACTACTATACCACACTGTCTCTCATACCTATATCTATAAATCTGTAAATCTTTGGGTATAGGATACAATATGAATGCTATCTAATGAATGCAATTTTTCTAATCTAATCTACACAAAGACACACACAGAAATCAATATATTGTTTCTTGTTCTTATAAATGAAAAGTTTTTTTTTAAAAGAATTTTGTTAATTAAAATAATATATTCAAAAAATATATACATCATTTCTCTTTCACATCATCAGCATCTAATTACATATTAGCAAAATAAATATTAAACGTGAGAGCTATATAAAATCTTATGCATAATGCCTTTAACAAATCAAAAAGATCTTATATCTTCCTGCAAATCCTATTATCATCTTTCATTTTGTCTTAGTTCATTATTTTGCATTGTTACCTACAAACTGTTATCACTAACACCTAACAGCCTATCCTATTCTCTTCTTCCTCTTTATGTCTTCCATTCCTTACCCATCATTCTTCTTCCATTCCTTTCACCCTTCTGCACATTCTCCTTCCATTCCCTTAAATGAAAAGGTTTTAAATTGAATTGTATCTAATCACACTTGTTAAAATTTAGTAGAACCATGGGAGGCAGGAAGTGCAGGAAGGCTTGTTTGACATGTCGAATGTAGAAACGGAGGTCTCCAATATTCTACAACTATCCACTGACAGTGTCTGAAACAGAATGCTTACATCTTTTGTTCCTGGCATCTTTTACAAGTCATAAGCAATAGTACAAATGCATATACACATACATTTAAACAGACAAGTCCTGACAACTTCAGCCATTTTATTTAGATTGACTACTCATTCTGATACTATAATTTGGAATACACAGGTGTATGTGCCCTTCATTGTCCACCTGCTAGGACATAATCCTGTACCATGAAATTGTAATATGATTTTTTAAAATGTATACATGAAGAATATATGCAAAGATGAATGTATACAAAGATGTATATACATTTCCTGGGAGCCTGTGACGATTAGCACAATAGCTATTTAAAGTTTTTTGAGGGTTTTTCGGGCTGTGTGGCCATGTTCTAGAAGAGTTTCTTTCTGACATTTCACCAGTATCTGTGGCTGGCATCTTCAGAGAATACTGGAATGGAAGATAGTGGGTCTATATATACTGTGAGACCCTGGGTAGGGAGGAGTGATTCCCATGTAACTATGTAACTCTATAATGTGATATGACATTGAGTTTCCCTATGAAATTATATTTACAAGTTCTAATGTATGTATTGCCAAGGACTGCCAAGACATATTTTGTTTTTCCCTCCATACTGCTATACTGTGACAAAGGTCTGCTTCATGTTGCCTTCAAGTACGTGTGTGTACATGTGTATATCCCTATGAAATGCAAAGTGAAAAAGCAAGAACAGAAAAGATCATGTTCCTGCTGTAAATCCTTTCCACACATCCAATTTGAGTGGAATTTGTTTTCAAAGATGAAAACTTTTTGAGTCTCACTATTGTGAATCAAATTCTGTCAAGAAAACAACTGCTGGTGCATTCATTTGAGTTTCAAACTGTTATTATCTCACACTGCTGCATGTCCTTAAGGGCGAAAGAATTTTCCTCCAGTTGAAAACTTTATAAAAATAGTGAATTTATATAAAATTAACTAGGTAGAGTTTGTTTTTGTATTTGTTTTGTTATTTATCTAATTTAATAAATGGAGTGACCATTTCTCAACACTGGTAAGTCAACAACAGTGCTGTCACTTAACATGCTAGGGAAATTATATAAAATAAAATAGAGTTCCAATCATCCCTTCCACACTTGAGTTCTCTTATGAACCATTTGGCAGAAATCATCCCTTCCACCTTCCCTCTGATGTCTATAGAGTCATCACTACCTACCATGTCTGCATGGATAGAAGGGATACAAAGTATCTACTTCATGTTTACACAGGAAGGTACATACACAGCCAAATACATGCTTAGAACCTTTTCTCATGTACACTGAACATGTAAATGGTTGGGGACATGGCTACTGCCACTGTGGCAAGATTAAATTTCATATATGTATGAATATCATTCATATATATATATATATATATATATATATATATATATAGTATATAATAATTTTTCTATTTCTACAGGCTTTCCCTTAACTAAAGAAGAGTTGCACATTAGATTTTTATTCTCTATGATCTTGGAAAATTCTCCACACACAGTCTAATGAAGGAACTGGGACAGTACAGAGAGGTGGATGGGGTCACCAGCTTCCATACTAGAATGAAAATGACATATTAAGGCAATATCCTATTCAGTATAGAAGAAAAGAAAGATGACAGTGCTGGAATTTTGAAAGAATTACACAATTCCAACACATTTTATACTGAAAGCCTCAAAATATGTTCATTGTTAGCATAACAGTTATAGTGGACATTAGTTTTAGTAAGTCAAGCCAAATTGTTCCAAAATAAATCACATTAATTTTAATTATTTCAAAATAAGGATATAATGTGAACATAATCTTGCATAGAGCAGACCGAATAAAATCACTAGAACTGAGTTGAGCAGTATCACAGACTTTAATTTGTCTTCTCTAGGCAAGGCTAAGTCAGGATCCAACAAATAGTTTTAATTTAATTTAAAATGTATAATAAAAAAGGAACACTGAATTTTGCAAAAGTTTCTTAGAATTGCAGTTGCTTTATATCTTTTAATAAATAAACCCATTCAATCAAAATCTGGATTTAAACTCAAGAAGTGCCATATTGAAAAGATATATTAAAGATGGAGCAAGCACAGAACAATGGATTCAAATTACAGGAAAAGAGATTCTACCTAAACATTAGGAAAGGACTGGATGGCTCTTATTGTCTCTTCCAACTTTATAATTCTATTATTCTAAGATCTAATAATAAATGAATTCATAGAGTGGAATCCAGGAATAGGAATGTTGTTAGCTGAACTGGCAAAAGCTTCTCACTTTAATGACAACCCTTCCAGCCAAACTGTAGTAGCTGAACTACAGTGGGGTGACCTGTATTGTGGACAGGAGAGGATATTCCTAGCTCCCCCATACCAGGAGGAGAACTTTTCATATCCATCAATAGCAAATATATAATGGATTCAACCACACTCTTTTAAGACTGAACCAATAAGCTGTAAACTCAAACAAAGTTAGAAAAACACCACTAGATATAACCATATTGCTTGGGAATAATGGGAATTGTTGTCAAGCATTAACCTCCCAAGCTGGGAATATAACCTTTTCTATGTTAAAAGAAGAATCAAGTGGAAATATTTCAATTTTCAAATCAGGAATAAATTTGATAGCATATTATTGTCATTCAAAATTCTGATTATTTATGAGTGTCAACAAATAACAAAGATTCTCCTTTGTGCCTCATAGAAATATGCAGTTCTCCCAGCAACTGCTTTAGTGCTCCCATCAATGTCTTAAATATGTGGAGTGCAATTTTATGAACAGAAGAGCCTCCTCTGCTTGAAGAATTTATCCACATGCATTGTAGATAAAGAAAAAGCTGAAGTGGTGATGGTACAACTCCTCTTCTGTGGGTGTTTACACAGCATGGTTCCATAACACCAGTAGAGGGATATTGTCTAGGTGGTATCCTGTCCCCTCTTGCCTCTTAAGTATAAAATTGTGAAGTGCAAAACAAAAGTGAAGTGTGTAATCTAAGATTTTAGATTATGCCCTCTGATGTTTTTTTTAATAAAAGGAAGAGCTAGAGAGAGAGAGAGAGAGAGCAAGAAACCCCAACATTTGAACTGTCACAGCAATCAATCAGTATAGCCTGTTTTTTTTTTGTTTTTTTTTTAGAATGTATGAACTACAAAATAGAAAACTTGATTTAAATATGCTCATCTGTTAGGGATTTACACCACACCAGCGATAGCCAGATCCAATATACTAAGTAGTGGACAGCAATTTAGCTCTGTGCTAGTTTACAAGCAACATCTAACCTGTGGACTATTTAGGAACACTATTCCTGGCTCTTTGTCCACACTTTCATCTGTACTATAAATATTCCTTAAATGCTGGGCTACTGTGAGCTCCTATGATAAACATTTTGAATTTTGTTTAATGGTTGATAAAGGAAAAATTTGGGGACTAGGCCTAGGTCCACGGGATGTATGTGCCTACTAGGGTGTTCCAACCTTTGCAAAATTATGATGGGTCCCAAAAATTGACACCATAAAAATATTAAAATGATATAATTAATTCTAGATGACAGACAGTTTAAATAGAATATAACAACAAGTTTCAATATTTTTGCAAAAGAATACAAGTCATGGCTAGATCTTATTCATCTTCTCAGAGGTGTATGTGATATTCAGACTGTTTCCAACATAGTGTTGAGAACGGTCTAGCAATCTAGTTTGAAGCATAGTTCTGTGATTCTGATTGGGCCCCTATTTGATTTGGACCTAGCCTGGCCCTCTGTAAATCCCAAAATTAAATTAAATACATATGCACTTGTATAAGTTTCTCTTAAAAAACTGAAATTTTAAACATATCAGTTGAGTGTTCAGTCCTGTTGATTCATTCTGCTTTTTGCACCACATTGCCTTTAGATTTGCTATTTGTTAACTAAGAGACTTTGTGTGTGGGTGTTGCTGACACATAGAGAGAGAACAGATGCAAAAATAAATAAAAACAAACTTGAGCTGTCCAAGGTTCTAAACTTTTTCTCCAAAATAGGTTGAACAGTCTTCACCTCAACACTGTCACACTGGCTCAAACTACTTTGTTGTGCTTATATTTTTAATTTGGATTAAAGTCATTATATGTTTAAGGACAACTACCCATAGGAATGTACTTGACTTTCCACAGAACTTTTAGTCACAATTCCAGAGCTTCGGGAGATCACTTTGAACCTCACAAAATAGAAATTTCCTTTCTTGACATCTTTTCCTTTTGCTTCTTGAAAGTTCACCTGACATGGGTGATGTCTTGTATACATTAAATATCATCCATATTCTCTGGTTAAAGAAAATGTAGTTGCACAAGGTAAGCACCAGCACAGGATGTAACATACATCATCCATCTGCCTGCCTGCCTGCCTGTCCTGCTTTATTTACCTCATTAGACAAAATTTTTCATCCAACACTTAATAAACCTAGTTGCACACCACATTTCCATCCCATTCTACTCTGTTTTGGACACTGCTATAGATGCTTCAGATGTTATGGGTAGCATTATCTCTGAACACATTTTCAAATCTGCCAACATGTTTACACACAGCCCACATACTCCTACAACTTGTTATCCCTGTTTTTCATCCTGTTTTGACACAACTTGTGTAAAATATGAAGTCATAGGCTTTCATGACCAGCATCCATAGTTTTTTGTGGGTTTTTCGGGCTGGGTGGCGCTGTTCTAGAACAATTTCTTTCTGACGTTTCGCCAGCATCTGTGGCTGGCATCTTCAGAGAAAGATGTTCTAGAACATGGCCACAAAGCCCAAAAAACCCACAAAAAAACTTTTAAAATAATTTTAAAGCTCACCTATGCCAAAACTCAGGTAAAGAAACTAAGGCAAAACAATCCTTCTGAAACAGACTGAAACAGGCCAGCACAAATTATGAACCTCCAATACATATGAGGCCATGATCCAATAGAACTGTTCAGCTGACAGAATTTCTGTCTGCAGAACCGGGAGGTAGGTACCCTGCCCTCTAAGCCCAACAGCCTCTCATGCACCATCAAAACATGCTTCAGAGATGTGGAAAAGCCTTGGGAGAAATTTTCCAGCAATGTGGGGGGTTGCCAGTAAGCAGAGAAGAAAAGTGTTAGTGTTTGTACCCTAGAGTGATAACAGATACTAGATTTGAGGTCTGTCAAATCTTAACAGTTCTCCTGTTGTTTTGTTTTAGTTTTTGATTTTCATGAATTTCATTTCATTTCATTTCATTTCATTTATTTGTCAAGACAACAAAAGGAACAGGATATCCAGTCCTCCTGGCTGGTGCATTCTGTTTCTCTTAACATGGTAACATGGGAAGGCCTCTCTCTCTCTCTCTCTCTCTCTCTCTCTCTCTCTAGTCCCAGCTCGCTCTCGCTCTATGTATATTACTAGCTACACAGGTGGTGCAGTGGTTAAATGCCTGTACTGCAGCCACTCACTCATAGACCACAAGGTTGCAAGTTCAGTACTAGCCAGGGCTAAGGCTAGACTCAGGCCTGCATCCTTCCGAGGTCACTAAAATAAGTACCCAGCTGTTGGGGGGGCAATGAGTTTACAGTTGTAAACTGCTTAGACATCCCATAGCATGATATGAAGCGATATATAAATGAAGCTGCTTTAAATATAAAGATAAGTGAATATTTATTGATACTCTGCAACAGCCTCTCTCAACATCTTTGACCCTGGAAGACCTATTGAAATATAGGCCTGGAACACACTGCAGTGGCCAAATGAAGCGGCCACTTCGGGGTGTGGTGTTTAGATGATGCATGCCCCCAAAGCAAATGGAAACCACTGATACTGTCCTCTAGTCCAAAAGACTGGATCAAAAAGGAGTTGGTTTAAAGTGATTCCTAGAGGTACCAGCTTGGGACCACAGGCAGCAGCCTGCTTTGGAAGTGGCTCATGTGGTCACTGCAGTCACAGACCAATCGCAACTGGAGGCTGCTCCTTCCAGGCTGTTTGCTCTATCCCTTATATATATATATATGCATTAAAGTTATTATACCAATAGCTCAAAAAAAGTTTATTTTTTTTCCAATCATAATATCTCACAGTACCCCTCCTAACTTCTTATGAAGTCCTATGGTTCTGTGGAACCCTAGTTGAGAAACCCTACATAGTTATAAAGAAAGCTTGCTACTACACTGGACACATGTTTAATAAATGTGTGAGAGACAGCAGGATCCTGATTGTCAACTAGGCTCACAGCACCAAGCCACCTGCTGTGCACAAACCCTAGTAGGGGCTCTGGATACAAAATACCCTTTCTCACTAATTCTGAAGTGCAGCTATCAGTAAATCATGGCAGGGACATCAGCATTGGAAGTGGAACAGAGAAGGGGTACAATTTCAACCTCCTCACTAGCCATAGATTCAATGTGTATAGCAGGAGGCTTATAGGACCAGCATGTTCCATGAAATTGAACTTCAGCGAATTATAAGCATGATCTTAAAATAAATGCTGAAACTATAATTTAACTGCTACAGGGACATGGTGGCTTAGGGGTTAAGATGCTGAACCTCACAGTTACAAGGTTGGCAGATCAGCAACTCAAGACCCAAGCAATGTGTGATGGAGTGAGCTCCCATCTCTAGTCCCAGCTTCTGCCAACTGAGGAGCAGCCAACATAGCAACCAAGGAGACCTGGTGGCCCAGTAGTTAAATGTTGGTACTGCAGCCACAAGGTTGTGAGTTTGATCCCAGGGCTCCAAGATTTATTCAGCCTTCCATCCTTTCATAGGTCAGTAAAGTGAGTACCCAGCCCAGCTTGTTGGGGGCAACTGGCTTACAGATTGTAATCAGCTTACAGAGTGCTGAGTTCACTGATCAGAGAATCATAGAATCATAGAGTTGGAAGAGACCACAAGGGCC
>JAIPUX010001232.1:28162807-28175877 GCA_020142125.1 Phrynosoma platyrhinos
CTTTTAATACCCTTGGATGTAATTCATCTGGTCCTGGAGACTTATATGATAAGTGGTATAGAAATGTAAATGCTATTGCTATAGCACTTCAAAACCATGAAAAAGTGCAAATAGATACAGTTGGCCCTCAGTATCCAACTGTTCCAGAACCCCATCCCCCCCATTACCAAACTTGTGAAAGGGGATACCTTTACCTTTTAATGTAGTGCCATTATTTCATCTAAATATCAGGTAAGTCACAAACACACAAAATATATTTGCTCATACAAAACATTACACATATGTCTGTAGTTGGGAAAGACACCTGAAGATTCATATTATTAGCTCTCTATGGGGACTGGATGCAAAAAGAGGACCAAGGTTTGATGAGAATGAGTCTATGGTTTTGTGCATTTGGGGGATTAGATGCTGAGTTTCTGCCAATTCATCCAATAAATTTACAATGATGACAATATATAAGCATTATTGGTTAGGTTTTAATTCCTGAATAATTTATGTGGGCACAGCAATTTTTGAATTATACTGACAGACTGGGACTTGTCCAGAGGAAGGTGACCAAGACAGTAAATGGTCTGGAAACCAAATCCTATGAAGAACAGTTTGAAGGAGTTGAGCATGTTTAGCTTGAAGAATACAAAATTGTTCTTTCATATGATAGCCATTTTTAAATATCTGAAGCACTGTCATGTGGAAGAGGGGTGAGCTTGTTTTCTGCTGCTCCAGAGGATAAGACCCAAACTAGTGGGTTAAAATGACAATAAAAGCCATTCTGAGTAAACAGTATGAAGACCTTTCTAATAGTAAAGAGATGTTCAGCTGTTCTGATTACCTTAGAAGGTGATAGACTCTCCTTTTTGGGGGGGATCTTTTTAAAAAAGAGGTTAAAAGAAGATAAGAGGATGCTTCAGTTGCTGATTCCTGCCACAGCAGGGAACTGAATTAGATGGCCTTTGTGGTTTTCTAATTCTGATACTATGAGTCCCTGTGAATCCTGATGAACCATTCACTGTATTAACAAAAACATGTTGTTTCTTCCCCCTGCACAGGAGATTGTCTTTCTCTCTTCTATTTGTGTCAGATACTGATTTTCTTGAGTTTGCAATATGAGAAAGCCCCGTTCGTGATCAACTAATATACTTGTAAATCACCCTAGTGCTTGTATAAAAAAGTAATGCATAAGCCACCATGCGTGTCCATAAGAAACTATTCTCAGCAATTTACATTGCACGTCAGTCTGTTCAGCCAAACTACAAGATAAGTGTTAGGTTGTTAATGTGGCTGAGCTAACCTTGTATGTTAATTTTTCCCCATATGGTTGTATACCTCAGGCTGAATACTTCAGGCTGTATACATCCTGAGAGATTTTTCCAACCCACTGCAAGTTTTCAAAGCCTCAGAACACTGAGCATTCAAAAATTGCAGATATATATTTCAACATGTATTTATAGATATGCATTTCTCTGGTTCATGCCCATTCTGACTAGCTCCAGAAATCCAACATGACTTTCTTCTGAGGGTGCCCTGGGATCACCGATGAGTGAAATATATGGATTTAAGACTGTGAACTCCACTGAGTATTCTGTGTTTCTCAATCTATGACCTTTTGACTTAATTCTAAAGGTGATGCTGGAGTAAGAGTTGCCTGCTTCAGCCTGGTAGGTTTCGTATTTAAACAAAGACAGTACCTGACTTCATTTAGTCATTCGTTATATAACATACAAGATTTCTATCATTTACCATCAAAGTTACTTATGCATGCAAGTCAAGAAAAGTGCTGCAAGATCTTCCCAGAGTGCGAACTCAGCTTTTGCAAGAAAATTCAAGACAAAGCCTCAACATTGTACAAAACAACTTCTGAAACTTTATTGTGAATTTTTTTCAAAGTACATTTAGTAAATGATCATAGCTGTAAAACCATCAGTTAAAAATAAAGTTTAAAGAGGTCCACACAGTAGTCATTTAAGCAAAGTTAAGTTCCAATACAGACTTTTCAAGTCACATAATATATATATACAGTTATAAGAACGCAATAAATTTGCAGTTACATTAGGTTATATATAAATATCTATATACCTATATATTGTAAATAAATAGTAATATTGTTTGATTTGACAGGCATGAAAGGCATACTACTTTACATTAAACTGTTTAACAAATTAAAGCAAAAAATGAAATGTGGTACAGATTGTAAATACAGCCATTTTTAAAACTTTTAACTTTTTTGTACTTGAATAATAGTGTACAAATATCTATTTTATAAAGGTCAGCTATGAGATTTCATCAGCCTTGCAAATATGCTCAGAAAAATTACAAGTTCACATAAAGGTTTACGGGGATTTTTTATTTACTAATCTACTTATCCACACACATTCATTTGTGGTATAAAAGGGATATTAAAAGCACCGTTCTTGTAAAGCTTCCATGCACTGTCACCTGGAAGCAATTCTTACTCACAAAAGGCAACAAGGTATTTGCAAGCCTGCCTTTCATTATCCAGCACTGAAACATTTTGCTATGCAGGTACTCAGTGAATTTCCAGTAAACAGAATAGTCAGTATAGCATTGACAAAATATCTAAGATAAATGCATAGAATTATTTTTGGAGGAAAATCTATAGAACTTACATGGTAAATACATAGCAACGAGACTGAGAGAATAAATAGCAGAATTTTGCAGCTTTTGCCTGGTGTGAGAGTATTTCAGAAAGTGCATTATTAGCCAGCACTGTGAATATGTACACACTTTTAGCAAAACAGCACAGCAAAATCATGCCAATACACTGGAGGAATACATTCTCCCCAAATGGATTCCTATCATTTATGCATCATGTTCAATTCACATTGTTATGAGCCCATAGTGTCCACATCATTCTCACACAATTGGAATGATATTGTGTGATTATGCCTAACTATGTAGAATAATAGCCGTTGAGTAGTAATTTTATTTGAAACTTTTACACCAAGTGGCTAACACTGAAAACTTTTTTTAAAGATACATTGAATAACACAAGATATTAAAAATGCAAGTAATCAGCAGCTGCCAAAGTTGTGTACACTTTACATAGTACAAGTTTCATTGTGTGCAATGACCATTACTGTTGAGTAGTCATGTAAATATTTCTGCTAGACCTATAAAGGTAGATTGATACTGTGCTTGCTAATTTAATCAGTGGCAAGTATTGTGTGGCCTGTACCACCACTACTCAATATTTGCCCCAATCCTGCAATGAAGTTCTGAAAACAAGAAAAGGCTTTGCAGTTTGTAGCCAACATGGGTACAGATGTCGAGCCTATGATCTGGCCTGCACTGACCCGGTTGGTCAATTTTAGAGAGAGGTCCCCCCCTCTGTGTGCACTAACACTTGCAGTGAGAAACAAATCAGAGCTGTTTCTCTGACTTTAAAGCACATTTATATGTGCTACTATGACACTTTGATTCCCAGAGATCTCCCATTATGTATCCCTTCCAACAGTACTTGCCTACTACACCAGTAAAAGGATGTCAAGACAACATATTCATAATTTTTTTTTGTTTCCTGTATTTCTGTATTATATCAGAGATACAGACAAAGCAGTTTGTACATTCACTTTCATTCTTTGTTGGTCACTTCCTTTTTCTGCCATACTGATAAAATTAAGATACACCTCAGACTAAAATACATTCTAAGCAAAAGCAAAAGCTCTCAAGGCAGTTAGCTTTCACTTGAATATGCCATGCTTTCCCATGAGAAAATTATACATTCCACATAAACATAAACCTAAACATAAAGAAAACAGAGAATAGTAACACTGCCTTAATGTATGTAGCACCCCAGGTAACAGAGGCTCTAGCCAAAACTTTGCTTTGTTGGGATAGATTTTCACAGGCAAGGAACTTATTTTGGGGAAGTAATGCCTAAAAATGCAATTGACCCACTTCTACTTTGAAACAATACTGTTTGAATTGGTGTTGCATGATATTGTTGAGCATGACTATGTGCTTTAATCTTGTACTCAAATTGTTTTGAGTAGACTGGTGGCTGTAACCTGAGCCTTAAGGTAACACCACTATTTCTCAGGCAGCTGAAAAGTTTTGTTGTTTTATTTTAATATGCTGAAACACAAAGCTATTTGTACCCATTTTGAATGAAGCCTTAATCCCAATCTGAATTTGCTTCAGAAGTATTGATCCACCACTAAAGTGAAGAGATTTTGTTTTGTTTTGTTTTGCTTTTGCTTTTTGTTTGGTTTAGGGGTTTTTTTTCATTTTTGCTTTTGTTTTGTTTGTTTTTTGGTCCAAACTGTGGCTGTTCTGAAATTTCTGCAGAATAGTTATTGTCAGTTTTGTATTTGACACAATTCCAATCTACACAAACAGGCTCTACATAACAGGGAAAAGTCAAGCTGGGGAAGGGGAGAGTAGAGAGTATAGTTTTGTGGAGGATGGTTCTAGTTTCTCAAGGAATGATAGTAGTGGGCTCCCCAATCACATTGTTTGGCAGACACACTTAACTAGCTGTAACAGAAAATCTTCTCTGTCTTTGCTTTTTACAGATAGACTGTTCTTGAGCAACAGCAAGGCATTCAGAGTCTTTCTGATGCCATAAGATGGGTTCAGTATCATTGCAAAATGGGAAATGGTGTCTTTCTAGTAGGTTCATATCCATATCAAGCTCCATCCTAATGCATTCACCTTGAACTCTAGTTGATGGGCACAAGACCTGTGCCCAGGGGATCTGGACTAAGGGCCTTTACAGACTGCCAAAAATAATGCAGCTTGAGACCACTTTAACTGCCCTGGCTCAGTGCTAGGGAATCATGGGAACTGTAGTTTATTGTGGCACCAGAGCTCCTTGATAGAGAAGGCTCAATGTCTCAGAAAAAATTATAATTCTCATGATTCCTTAGCACTGGACCAGGGCAGTTAAGGTGGTCTCAAGCTGCATTATTTCTGGCAGTCTGTAAAGGCCCTAAGTCATTCGATCTCTGGTTGAGTCACAACATATATGTTTCACCTGATAATGGATTCTGACAGCTGGGTTGGATTTGTCAGGTAGGAGCAGGGGATGCATTAGCAGGATGGAGGAGGAAGAGATCATCTCCATCATGTGTGTGTGTGTGATAGGCATAGCTCAAAAATACATAAACTGCCCACAGAACCAGAAGTGGGGTAGTACAACTTTTAAAATAACATCAAATCTTTTTTTTTAAATCAAAATCACTTGAACTATACTTTATACTATACTATACAGTGTATACTTTACACTCCATTTTCTCAAGGAATTGTCATCGCCTTTATGTGACACTGATGTTGATCTGAAAAGTCAGGAAAGTGGGTGTAGGGGCCCCCAATGTGTGTTTGATTGCTCATAACTTGCTAAACACTGCTCCTTTTGCTCTAAAAACCTTTGGGAAACTAAGGGCCTTTGCAGACTGCCAGAAATAATGCAAATTGAGTCCACTTTAACTGCCCTGACTCAGTGCTAGGGAATCATGGGAACTATAGTTTATTGTGGCACTAGAGCTCTCTGACGGAGAAGTCTCAATGTCTCAGAAAAAACTACAGTTCCCATGATTCCCTAGCACTGAGTCAGGACAATTAAAGTGGACTCAATTTGCACTATTTCTGGCAGTCTGTAAAGGCCCTAAGTTAAAGGCACCATGACTTCATCATGTTTAAACATAATCATCCCCCCCAAAAAAACAACAATAACAGAGAAACATCACCATCTGCTTTCTTCATCTGCCAACAGGTCAAGACCGTTACTATTTGAACAGGTCTTTGCCATGTAAAATGAACTGAGAATGAAGAGGGATCGAACGGTTGGCTATATTTTTATTGCATTGTTTTGAACTTTTTTTATTTTTAACATATATTTTATTATTGTTTACTGTTTGAGGGCTGTTTTTTGGGAAAGGTGGGATATATATTAAATACATACACATACATGTTGTATATCATCACCATCAGCGATCCTGAATAAAAGCAGTCCTCAAACTTTAAAGGCCACCTGCGCATATTTCTCTGATATTAGGAGGCTTCATTCCCAAAGAAGGGCATCTGCACTTGTAGTTTTTATCCAGTTCTGACAAAATAAAAATGAAAATAAAAATAAAAGATTGGACCATTTTTTTTCATTAACCAATGAGAAAACATTTGACTTTTGGGGACAGGGTGGAGAGGACCCAAGATTCTGCCTGAGACCTAAAACGAAATGTATGTCCAAAGCACTAAACTCCCTATCCCAAATGACCTATGTAAGCACACAACAGGATTCATTACTTAAGGTCAATCCTGTATGAATGAGCCATAAGGAAAGGGTAAAGGTGATGTGACAGACCTTTGGCTGATAAGGAAGTACCCCCTTCTCCATCTAACTGGACTTTCTTGTTACACTATAGTTGTCCTACAACATAAATGGAAATAGTATTTATCAAAGACCAGGTGAAATGAGTTTTTGTTACTCACAAAAAAATGACCCTAAATAGATTTCCCAAGTACCTCGCATTGAGTGGTCAGAAATGTAACATTTTATAAGGAATGGAAGTGGTTTAATAATGAAGTGTCATGTCATCAAAAGGAATATACTGTGTATATTTTTCCTGTTTAGACAAGTTCATTTACTAGGGGAAAAGCACAGCACAGATAAATCTTTCAAGTAAGGTTGGGAGAGAAATTTAGTTTGTTTTGGATCAGAATTTATTAAAATTTACTTGATTTGAATATGAGAAAAACTGGTTTGGCCATGCCTACTGTCAAGATCAACATTTCACTGTGGTCCTCATGTTTCCATTCCCAATCCCTTTCCACCCACTTCCATGCAACCTTTCCTTCTTGTATAGAAACCCATAAGTATTTTAATGTAGTTTTCAAATATGTGTATCTTTGTGTGCAATTCCCCTCAAATGTAAACATTTTAATGCATATTCATCTATTAACTAATACATGTTTGTGTATATTTCAGACTGCATACAACTTGCCTGAAGAACATGCAAAACACATAACCAACTCAGAAATATACTGATTTCCCATCACAAATTGCGTTCACATCCACAATCAAGTTCCAGTGTGAACTGGGTAAATCCATATAAAAACATCCAACAGAGATATATTTCTCAGTCTTCCCTAGAGAGAACAGGAATAGCTCAGGATGATGTAGCAAAGAACTACCTTTGGCTTATTGGTTTGCGCCAGTGACACAAATAACCCACCTTATGCCCCTAAAGCTCTGTAACTATTTTAACATTTTTTCTTTTTCTTTCTTAAGATGAAAACCAAATGCACCATCACACATTCCTCTTTAGAAGCAGGAAGAATAAAATGCATACAACTTCTTTGATGCACATGGAGAAGTGCATGGCAGAAATTTAATATTGGAAGCAATTTACTGATCCAATGTTTAACTTCTTGTTTGCATGTCTAAAACACAAATACTTAAATGATACCACATCAGAAATAAAGACTCCTATGGTCTTTCTTAGTTTTCACTTTAAACTGTTTTCACTTTAGAGAAAGCAGCTTGTAAATTCTTTCTTTCTTTCTTTCTTTCTTTCTTTCTTTCTTTCTTTCTTTCTTTCTTTCTTTCTTTCTCTCTTTCTGCCTGTATAAAGATGTATTTATTTGTTTTACAGGTTCAGATTTTCTCTCAATAATGAAATCCAGTAAGTCAATTTCTTCATCATAAAAACTTGCTTTACATATTATTTACAAGTATCCAAAGATATACAGAATGTTGCTGCTGTAGACTATACCTTCTCACAAGACAAAACTATACCTTCTCACAAAACAATGACATATATTCAAAGAATAAATTGTGGATATGCACAGTGTTTTTGGCATAGCTAATTCCATGTTAAGTTCTGAATTCACTTTCTGTACTAGCAGCCTGCAAATTCTGTGGGAAATTAGGAAACTACTTTCTACTAAGTCAGACCTTTGGACTGTCTATCCCCATATCATGAACTCAGACTGGCAGGGGTCTCCTGAGATTCAAACAGGATTCTTTTGAGGCCCTAGATAGAGACTCCTGATTCTCACTGAGAACCTTCTATCCAGATATTGACCATGTCTGACCTTGCTTAACAATGGTCAGTTGAGATCAGGTGTGTACAGGGTGGAAAGGTGGAACACTTATTTGAGAATAATCTAAATGGATTGCTCTTTTCAGTAACTATGAAAACAGTCCCCCCCCCCCAATTTATTTTAAGCTGTCCCAAGGAGTGGGAAAATGTACTCAAAGAGCTCAACTTGTCATTCAGTTAAGAAATGAATGGATGAAAATTGTGTCATGCTTTCAAAGGGCTCACAGTAAGGTTATTTCATTCATGCTTCACAATCCTACTGTGTATTACCAAAACAAGATGGAAAAGGAGGTACAACATGGCTTAGATAGGAGAGAAACATTTGTATTAAGGTTCCTCTAATTCAGAAAAGCAATTAGTGTCTAACTTCATACTACAATTAGGACAATTAGTATTTACCCAGATTGGTTTATTTTGATTGTCTTAACTGGATGTTAGATTATGCCAAAATGATTTCTGGTTTAGAAACCTTTTTTAAAAAAACAAGCTGTTTTGAGCATATTCTCTTAGTGCTATACAGTGTTTGCTTTTCCTGACAGCTATATAATTTTTGTAGGCTTCTTCTGTATGACTTATAGATACTGATCTCATTATATAATGCTGTACTATATACACTGCACAGGATTTCTGTAAAAGAGTTATTAGTCATCACTTTTCAACCATCACTGACATGAACAGAAATTGTCAGAACACTCTGAAACTCTTTCAGTGATCTGTAGCAGTTCCACATTAATAGAATGGGGAATCCACTCCAGGTTTTAGTCTAAACTTTAAAGAACCAAAAGAAGATCGTCAGTACTACCCCAAAACATGGATAGCTCATTTAAGTTCAGTCAAATACCTGAATTGGATTCACTGTCCCACTGACACAGAAACTAGCAGCTTCCACTGAATTTCTAAATAGACATGCCTAGGATTGTCCTATAATACAAAATACAAAATCCTGGAAACCAGTTCCATTTAAGTCTACAGTACTTTCTTCTAAATGGTCAGCATAGTAGGCTGTTAATAACATTTATTTGAACTGATGATCATTCAGAAGGTAGAAGCATATGGGTAGTGCAAGTGAGAAGCAAGAGGGTCTCTTTATTTTAATATTTATACTCTATTAAAAGGATTGTCATTCTTAAGGGTTTTTCTCCTGGGGACCTTTTATAAGTGGAATTTTCAAGCAGCTCACTGGATGCATCTTGCTGGTATTGCACATGCATGAAGTATGTACATACAGTAAGAGTGCATAGTAATTATTTAATGCACAGCTGACTTTTCTATTGCTAGGGAGACTAGCTCTGAGTGGACTTCATTTATTTCTGGGGGGGTGTTGTTTAGGCCATGGCACTGTTCTGGTTCATTCTGCATGAAGCTGGAATGGGTCAAAGAGAGGACCTGGGGATACACACTAAAGATTTCACAAATATGCACTGGATCTTAGAAACTCTCAAAAAGTCTAGGCCTGAAGAACAGAGAATCAAGGCCTTGCATTGCCTCTTCCCCATCTGATGTAATTTGGCAACTGCACTATGGAAAGGTCCTGCTCTCAGTTTTTCAGTTGGAGATTGCTTCAGGTCCTGGTGTTCTGAGGCATGCTCAGGCCTGCAGCATTATGGGGAATTCATTCCGATCAGTCAAAGATACCATGATGGATAAGTAATAAGGATGTCAAAGAGGCCCCTTTCTACCTCCTAAGCCATCATGGGCTCTAGCAATGGCACCACTATGATTGGAGTCACCCACTGTAATAACTCACTGTGTCACTCACACATCCATACCACACCAGAGGTTCAGTGAGAAGAGAAAGGAGATTAATATAATATGACATAAATATATTATATATTAATTATTGCTTAAAATTATATTATTTTAAAATTGTCTTTTAAAAAATTACATCTTACCACCTGAATCCACTGAACCCCACTCATGCTATGGACTTTATCAAATGGGGGTCTGAAGCAGTGCCATCCCCGTTGCTTCCCGGTCCTATCACGCTTCCTGCCCTCGGCTGATCACATGATGTCGCAGGGAGACCCTGCCCATCCCCGTCGCTTCCTGGTCCTATCGTGCTTCCTGCCCTCAGCTGATCACACGACGGCGCAAGGTAACCCCGCCCATCCCCGTCGCATCCCAGTCCTATCGCACTTCCTGCCCCCGGCTGATCACACGACGTCGCGCCCATCCCCGTCCCATCCCCATGCCATCCCCGTCCCAATGCGGCATCATTCTGCATTATCCGGAATCATCCCCGTTCTTTTTAATTTCGGTTGTAAATGGGAATTACATTTCCAGCAACCGGAATGCTACTGGAATGATGCTGCTTTCAGGGTAAGGAAGCGCGATGGGACGGGGATGGGACGGGGATGGCACTGCTTTAGACCCCGTGTGATAAGGTCCTATCTCTTTAGCATTTTAAAGGGATGTAGGGGAATGCCACAACCCATTTCAACCATAAGGCAGATGTATGGGAACAAGTGTGTCATCCCTCCTTAAAGGTGTCATCTCATGCAACCTGCACCCCCTCACACACCCACACACACTCTTGCAACACCCCTAGGGCTCCAGCACTGAGACTAGTGGTAGGGAATGTGTAATTGTCATTCTTCTTAAAATTTAACTGCCCAAATACTTTGAATTCTCTCTTTATATTGATGGGATCTATATCAGTTCTTTGTGAGATCAGTCCAGTGCCACAGCATATTCCTCATAACTGATGCTCAGAGACCTGGCCATAATTTGAAGCTTGTCAACTCTTAACATGCATTTTCAAATTAATTATGAGTCAGGAAAATAATTACTTTGAGAATATTAATTATGGTGATCCAAGCACACATTTAGATATATTTTTTTTAGTTTTTACTAATTTCACTAAGCAGTTGTTGAAATTACCTCGAGCAATTTCTCCTAACACACAGTTTTCCCCTTTAAAATAGGATGCAACAGAAGGCCTTTCTGATTTACTCACAAGGTAAGAGTAGCTGTGACAGCTTAAGTATATGTTAGAAATTATTGATAATTACATCAGTATTTTTCAGTCAACATAAAGGATAGCTAATGGGATTAATAAACTGCTTGCTGGTCCACAAGCAGAAAAGCATAAACAACATGACCTTCAGTCAGCACAGCACTAAAAAATAACATGTCTACAGACAGAGTGATGAATGTGCTTGTAATTGTTATTTTTGGCTTTTTAACCCTGCTTTTTTGTTGAGCTTTTGCTTGGACAAAATACAATTCACTGAAGAAGAAAAATGCATACATTACCTTTTTGCTTATGTTCATCCATCAACTAAATATTTCCCTTAGTATCTACTTTAAAATGTATCAGCATCTTCGTAGTGCTACTTATAACTGGAGATTAGTTACAAGTGGCTAGTTGCTGGTAGTTAGTCCTGTTTCCCAGTAACAAAGACATTGCTAGGAAGACTATCACACCACTTTTTAAATCAACTTACCTCTCCTGATTTAAATTTTAATTTGGGTGGCATTCTGATGTTATCAGAAGGATTTTGCCACTGAATCTGCTGCCCGGGTCCACCCCCATTCACAGGGGTGCTCATGGCGCATCTTTTTGAAGCCGGAAAACTCCTGGCTTAAAAAAATGGTCACCGGAGCACCCCTGTAAGTGGATGGACCCAGGCTGTAGTCATGTGATCAAGTCCTATGTTAGAACACAGTCATAACTTAACACGGGATATTTTCACTCTTTTTGTCCTATAATTATAACAATTTGTAGTTACAAAGTTAAGTAAGCTTTATAGTTGCAGGGATGTGACCTAACTAAATGACAGAAGAGAATCACAACATGGTTCAATTTCTGAACCTTATGCTATTCTGTGGACATTGAAGTAAGTAGAAAGTGGATGGAAGAATGTGTTTTGTTCCATAGAACAGCAGTTAATACTGTTCAAATATTTTTAGCAATTAAAAGTAGCTATTCCTGTTACTTTGAGAGAAGGCAGGGGAAAGAAAAGGTTTTGTAACCATAAGAGGAAATACCCATAGTGCTGGAGGGCTTTGAACTGTAAAAATAATTACTTCTAACACCCAGTTTTCCAAATTCTGATAATAAGTCCTGAAGTAAATATTCCCAGGTTAACTCATCCATATTTGTGGCTTTCAGAGTGATCTTGAGGCACAGGTTGGATATACAAAGGAAGGTCAGCAGAGGTCTACCAAAAGGACTTTCTGTTCCCTAAACTTTCTTGATGCCTAACTACAAAAGCATATTCTGAATAGCCACAACAGCCTGATTCTTGACTTACAGTGTTCCCCACACTCAAACCTGCTCATTCTCAAAAACCAATGTTTTATCCTAGCATTGCTATCTGAGTACAGTGTTGCTTATATTGCCATTTTCTTCTCTTTTTTGGAAATAAATGTTTGCTAACATACTAGGTATACACTGATTTGAAGAGACAATGGAGCCTGGTCTGTGGATAAAAAGAAAACATCCTTAATAGTCCCCAAGTTGTAACGCTTAATGTAGAGACTGAGGGGATAAAAATGGTAAGATAGATGTGTTTCTGTGTGTGTCAATAAGCCTCAGTTTTGAGCAGCTTGAAGAAATCTGTGATTTGATCTACTAGAGTAACAAGTAAATTGTGACAATGTATTTTTATATCTAGTTAACATGTTAAAGAACAAAAGTACTGCATATTTGTATATCAAATTACACAGAAAATCATAAGGCCTTTAATGAGAGAAGCAATAATCATGGATTGCATATGTGCATGACAACTTTATGAAAATTCAAAAGGACCAGATGAACTCATAGATATGAACCTTGTAGTCCCACCTCCCACTCCTCCCAGACAATATACGTAATGAAAACATGGCTAAGTATCATCTGAATTAGGGAGCTTTCTATAGTAAGGAAGGCTCCCTGATTTTCTAGGGATCTACATGAGCAGAATCAGCTCCCCACTGCAGACATTCAACCCCTTATTATGTGTAGATTTGCACAGAAAGACAATGGACGTTATCACACATGGCCCAGAAACTGAAAATAAAGTGGAA
>JAIPUX010001232.1:28184297-28197795 GCA_020142125.1 Phrynosoma platyrhinos
TTTGGGATTTGTGTGGATTAACCAGCAGATTTGCCCCCGTGTGATAAGCCCGTGTGATCAGCTCTGGTGGCGCAGTGGTGAAATGCCTGTACTGCAGCCACTCACTCATAAACCACAAGGTTGCGAGTTCAATACCAGCCAGGGCTGAGGCTTGACTCAGGCCTGCATCCTTCTGAGGTCGCTAAAATGAATACCCAGCTTGTTGGGGGGCAATCAGCTCACAGTTGTACACCGCTTAGACATCCCATAGCATGATATGAAGCGATATATAAATGAAGCTGCTTTGCTTTGCTATAACATCCTTAGTGCCATTCAGTTTTAAGCACATTAAGCTGAACATTAAATAACATTTGAACTAAACTTAGGAGCTTATCACTCTGCTAAAATAAAGCGCCTTACCTCTCCTGAATTAAATTTTAATTCGAGATGCATCCAGATACTATGGCAGGGATTTTGCTGCCAAAATCACCACCCAAATCAAACCCAGGTCCCAGGGGCACTCAGCACACCTCTTTTAGAAATCAGGAGTTTTCTGATTTAAGAAAATGGCCACCATAGTGCTCCTGGAACCTGGGCTGGACCCGGGCTGTATTTTGCCAGAAGTTTCAGTGGCAAAATCCCTGCAACAATATCTGGATGCAGCCTGAATTATAATTCAGTTCCGGAGAGGTAAGACGCTTTATTTAGGAGAGCGATAAGTCCAAAGACAGAGAAAAGGAGCAAGCCAATACAGAGAGCAATTTAATTTTCACATCTCACAACAGGAAGACTTTGGCTTCTTGCTGCTTCCATGTTTAATTGGACATTTTTTTAATGTTGTGAGTGAAAACCAGCCAATTTTCTCCTGAGAGGTTGTACTATAATCTTGACTCAGTAAGAGCTATATGCTTCTTATTTGTCTATAGCACCATGGGGAATGAGATGAGACATCAGAGAAAGGGTTTTTTTTTCTTTCTTATCTGCAAAATTAACTGTTCAGCTCAAAAGGGGGCATTTATATACCGCCAATTTAGTTTTGAACCAGAGCAAACAGACTTCTCAATAATGAAAGGGGACCAAGGGGAATGCAAAATGGTACCTGAATTAATTCCAGGAAGCTTCTCCTAATAGGAGAGTTTTATTTTATGCTAGAGTAGTTTATGAGATTCATTCTTCAATGAGCAAATGGTTTGGCACATTAAAAGGTATCACAGCACTTAACCTCAGAAAAATGTAAAATATAAAGTTTGATCTTCTTTTTCATTATACTACAACTAAGTGCAGTAATTCTAGAATAACAATTATGGATTATCCTGACTCATAGCTGAGGTCCACTACCAGAAAAATCATATAATCCAGTTCTCAGCAGGAAATGACAATTTTCTGCATCCAAAACAATTTTGGCAGGTCAGAGAAAAAGGTTTGCCCTAAATGTCTCTCCAACATTTAATGTTTTACCTCCATTCTTTAAAATTATGGGGCATATTGAAACATAACGACCCTACACACCTGAGAACTGAATATGTGTAATCCATCAACATTATTGCACAATTTTGTTGTTCATACAGTTTGGCTCATTTTACTTTTAGTTTCCCAATTTACACTCTACAAATATCCAAGACTATAATTTATAAATATGTACTAAGAGAAAGGAAATACACCTGTGTGATTACTGTCATAAAGACAGACCATTTGAAATATAATTGCCTTCCCACCTGAATCTTAAATGCTGGCCACAAGAAATGGTGACTTAAAGCTACAATTTCATTCAGTACAGGGACCTGCAACAAAGCAGCCAGTGGGACATGTGGTCACTGATTGCTTGAGGGAGCTACATTAGGCTGACTGACTTCTGGGCTTGGAACCCAGCATATAAGACTCTGTGGTTCATCTTAGCCTGATCCCTTGAATGGATCAGAGGGTGCCAAGGGTCTCGCCTAGGTAGTACTGGTTATCATCTTGCAGTGTGTGGGGGGAGGGCTGTCTTGGGACAAAAAGCTATCTCACATCTCCCCTCAAGCTAGAGAACAATGATAAGGAAATAGGTGAATTCATTCACCTTGTAGGGCCACTGGAAGACTCCAGGAAGAACAAATGGAAACTGAGTGCCTATATCATACCAGTTGCAACAAGCAAGCAAATACAAATTACAGCCAGCTAGGCAGGATACAATCCACAAAATTATAACTACATAATTATATATATAAGATAATGTAGGTGGAGGAGATATCAAATAGCTAATCAGGGCACCTTTCCACCAAAAGAAATCCTACTTAGCCCCAGAAGGGTTACTGCTATATATAGTAAGAGAGGCTGGAGAGAGGCAGCAGTGAAGAGGTTTCATTCTAGGCTACATAGACTTAAATAACTCAACATGGGATCTTTGCAGACTGCCAGAAATAGTGCAAATTGAGGCCACTTAACTGCTCTGACTCAGTGCTAGGGAATCATGGGAACCATAGTTTATTGTGGCACCAGAGCTCTCTGACAGAGAAAGCTCAATGTCTCAGAAAAAAAATACAATTCCCATGATTCCCTAGCACTGAGCCAGGGCAGTCAAAGTGGACTCAATTTGCACTATCTCTGTCAGTCTGCAAAGGCCCATGGTCCTGCAGTAAACACAAGCACAGGGTTGCAATCTGGAATTGTATTTGGTGCTAATGCCCAGGAAGGATAACAACACTGCTTTTGTATGGCTAGGGGAGGACACTTTTCTTTCTTTCTGTAAATTCGTAGATACAGGTAGCTAGTGTGAGTATAGAGAAGCTTTTCATTGGGTGGACAGAAACAACAAATGGGAGAGGGGAGAAGAGTTGGTTAACTTGTCACTATAAAAGAGGTTTAATCAAAGGAAAATTGCATGGGGAATACAATTATCATCTGGAAGATAATTCCCGCCCGCCCCCATTTGCTAGCTAATTATCCACATTTTCAGCATGCACACACACTCCTCCAAAAATCCTTTGTTTGTGAAAACAACCTCGGAATCAACCATTTATTAATCCATAGACATTTGATTTCAAATCCAATTGCCAGCAGACATAACATCTTTGTGCTGTTACAATAGAGAATTGATTTCATTAACCAAACAACTTTGATTTGTCTGCAAATGTTGTCCCCAACAATGCCACATAAATACCACTGATACGCTTTCTGATACTGATGCACCTGTCTCCCTTACTTTGCTAAATTTAGCCTTTGAAAGCAGCAATTTTACATCTCATTCAATTAATTATTCTACACTACACGCCATGCTCAAACTCTGCATATATTTTAATATAAAGCTATGTTATGCCAGTTGTTCTGAAAATGGCCTGCTCTATGAGGTGACATTGCTGCTAGACATGGATGCACAAGTTTTTAATCTGCAAGAGTTACATCTGGTATCAGATAGGGGACTGCAGGCCACATGTGTGCAGATTCAAATACATACACATAAACAAAGCTCTTCTCCCACAAAAAAAACCATCTACACATACATGTATCTATCAACACATAAATTCCCTCCCCCAAAGTATCTCAGCTTACATCTGTCCCCATACATCTCCACTGAAATTGCTGCTTACCAGTCACTATAATGACCCTCTGAAAAGACAGGAAAGGCTGAGATCTTGCAAACTCAAGAGGCAACACAGGAAGGAACAAGTTGGGCAAACATGGTCCAAGGACCACAGGATGTGCACCTCTATCGCAGAAACTGGATAACAAAGTAATATAAAGGCATTTACATTATTTATTTATTTTAAAAATCTGCAACTGATGAATGGCATGGGAGGGAGGAAAAAGCAACCCAAATGTTCTGGAACTTTTGGGGCTTTAAAGCTAACCATAACATTTTTTACTATGATCCGGACCAAGTTAAGCAATTTTATTTCCAATAGCATTTTTGTGCTTAGTTCTAGTTGAAAACAATTACAGTCCAACTTCTTAACATACTGACTGACATTTCACAAATGAAAGCAAGATCAGTCTCATGAATGAGTAGGCACAGTGTGGGATGGTCTGTTGGACAATGGTGCGGCCAACTTATTCCAGACTCAGATGTGCTTAACAAAGAAACTGAGGGAAAAGGTAAAAGCACTACACAGAAGCAGATAGCTCCTGATCCGCCAAGTAGTGAACCAGGCCACGTAGAAATGTCAGATACACATAATACACATCTACATAATTGTGTCTACTGAAGATACACTTCTGTTGAAACCCACCCTCTTTGCTGCTGAAACCCACTCTCCCTGCTGCTATTTCAATTATTTGTCAATTTGAATTCACATTATGACTATTTCACACAAAATCCTTTTAGGCTGAAATAACTATTAAGCAATAAAAACAGCATATGTAAACTACTTCCCCCCTACAAACTGAACAATAATGGCCTCTCCCACACCACAGGAATTCAAAAATCTTTGTCATGCTCTCTGACGAGGGACTGAATGCATGTTTTAAGAATCAGTAGGGGGGAAAATCTCAGAGACTTTCTGGACTTAGCCTACAATTCTAATGAAGGACAAAATGACAAAATTGCATTGGTTTCCATCTCCTGATCATACAATTTGCTTCATTTGAAGATTCATAAAGACAGAAATACTGGTGTGTGATCTTAGCCAAATGCTCACATACATTAGCCACTCCATTAAAAATACCCAAAATATTACCCATGGATTAGGCCTGCATATTTGTTTTCTATGATTTCCCAGAGTTTTTTTAATCTGCTTCCAAGCATTCTGTGTTTATGCAATTAGCAATAATTTATTATCTAACCAGAATAAAAACCAAAGCATATATCAGATTACTGAAATGTGGCTTGCAATCAATGTGCATTAACTATGGAGCACTATTAGCTTTTGTATTGCTTATTTGTTTGCAGACTGAATAGATTTTGCTTTCTCTTTTTTCACAGTGGTTTGAGTCATAGTGTGTACTCAATGATAATTGCATAAACACTACCAAATAGCTGGAGGCATCTATTCAGACAACTGGCAGTACCACAAATATAGAAGATGAGATCCTGCAGCAGATGTGTGGAACATAAAGCTTTGCACACTGTTCCTCTCCCCATACACACCAGCTTTCAAGCCCAGAAGGATACTGCTATGGCTATTACATCGCCAGGAAAGGTAAGTGGCAACAAAGTAGTGAGGACTGTGGTTCATTCTGCCTACAGTTTTTCAGCTGGAAGAAGGAAAACAAGGCTGCTTTCCCAGATGCTTGGTCACCTCCCTTGCCTTTAAATGGTAACAATAGTACCCCAAGAGCTTGACACATGCCATGGGGGCATAGTTCCAATGACCTATTGAAGAGCTTTAGTTCACCATTCCAAAATATGCAGCCATAAGCGTCCAACTGAATTACAGTCTGAAGACATTATCACACAAGACTTTCAAAGTGCAAGTAAAGTTGGAAAACAGCATTTTTGAAAATATCTATAACACAATGCTGCCTCTGTCCCATCACTGCTGGCCCTGTGAAGCATTGTTAGTGTCCCTTTTCATTAATGGGAACACTCAGCAATAAGATCCCAATCTCTCTGCTTTTCTATTACTTCACAGATGAGAAACATCCTTCCATGACAGTTCCAGTAGTAGCAGATATGTAGAGTCAATGCCTCCTTCTCTCCTACATTCCCCTCCACCTCCCTATTCCCAAGCAGGCTGTTTTCCTTTTCCGTCCTTTTTCTTTTTAAAATGAAATTGTATTAGCATAACTCTGGAATTCAATTAAAAATAAAAATATGCCTGAAAGGCACACTGGTCAGAGCATAGGGCAGGAAGGTAAGGTGTGGAAGTAAGAAATGTTGTTTTATGATAAAAACAGCACCTCCTTGCTATTGTAGAGACATGTGATAATTGAATATTCCCAAACCAATATGTTTCCATTTTCGTTTATTAACATGATTGCAGTGAGACTGAGGCTCATTTGATAATGTCCTGACTTTTCATGTCAAAGAAAATATATATCAGACATGTAATAGGAATCAGGCAGTATGTTTGTCCCTTCAAATAGGATCAAAAGTCAAAACTAGTATGTACAAGGTTCCATCAATCTTTTAGAACACACTTTACCTCCATACATTTACCATAGAATAGTTAGCATGGATCATTTCTGAACATTCTAACCTTGAACCATGTATTATTTAAACCTCACTAGCTCCACCCCAGCACTTGGGTAAGTGGAGAAGGGGCAACCTTAGTAACACCATGGTACAACATAAATGTGTAGGAAACACACTATGAAAATGACGACTTTAATTGCTAGTGGAACATTCAGGCCAGGACTGAGGACCAGCACACCTGTTCATGTTGTGTTTGTTTTATAACTCACCATTTGGAAGATTTTCAAGGCAGCTTACCAAATATTGAGCAACAATGACATCGTTAACAGAATCAATTCTACAAACACACTAAAAGAAAAATCTTGGTAGGATTAATATAGCACACCACTCAGACCTTCAAACACTTTTCAAATGAAAAAAAATATGTGAGCCAATGGCACAAAAGCAACAAGAGAGGTTGCTTGGCAGACCTTGGTCTTGCATACAATGCTATAAATGCTCTCCATGTGATTGCAGATCATGCCAAATGGCAAGCAAGCTGGCAACAGAAACTCACCATCCAGGATGAATAATATTTTGCTCACCAGTGAGAGTACATGATTACAGACAAGGACAACTACCATTTCCAGATCCAAACAAATAAAAGGAATAGATTATAATCAACACTAAAGAGTTTATCGCACCCAAAATTAACCCGACATACCTCTCCCGGGTTAGATTTGATTACGGGATGCAGTTGGCTGTTATTGCATACAAAATGCTGCCAATGCCACCAGTCAACTGCAACCTGCCTAAAAACCAGCAAGCCCACTCAGATGGCCGATTTGTTCCCAACTTTGCAATTCAGTCATCTGAGTGCAACTTGTAACCAGGTTTTAAGTGGGATGCAGTTGGGTGGCAGGATCTGAGGCATTCTGCATGCAATAACACCCAACTGCATCCCATTATCAGATCTAACCCAGGAGAAGTAAATCAGGTTTATTTTGGGTGTGATAATCTCCTAAATTAATGGTGCTGCTACTGCTTATACAGAATGAAACAGAATCACAACAGTCTGGTTATGTCTGTTTCCTCAAAAGTAAATTCCAATTCTTGGCATCCTTACCTGGAGGTAAATTGCACTGGCTATATCTGGGGTGAAGGTGATGTCAATGTGCATATAACTTGTTTCAAGTACCTGAGCCTACTTAGTCTTTATTATAAAATGCCAGCTCCAAACATAACTCCTGAAGACAGACAAAAGTTTGTCATGCTAAAATAAATGGCCATATAGCAGGCTTTAACAGGGAACAAACCATGCAAAGCAGTTCCATAAATATAGGAAGTGCATGATAGGATATCAGTACAACAACAGAGAGTCCTTCTACACTATAAAGACTAAAGCATTTATATTATGTTATAAGCTTCTGTGAAAACTGTCCATAAAAGTTTAAATCAAACTATGTTTGTTAAACTTCACAAAGCAAAAACAGAGCAAGACAGAGCAACTCTTGTTTTTTACTGTACCAAATTAGCATGGCTACACCTCTGAATATAATAACAGATTAAAATAATTGTTTAAGATATGCCAGAGGTTATAAATATGGAGCTATACAAGTAACTAGTTATTTTAGGGCAGCAATGGTATAACAAAGCCATATTTCAAAAAAAAAAAAAAAAACAGAACAAAACAAAACACCAAAATGAGTAGAAGCAAAATTATTTCATTGGTGTAACATGTAACAGTTTCAGGTCTGACTTTTTCAAATTCCTTATAAAGAACATATAAATATGAGACAGGACTTTTCCCTCCCAATTTTTATTTTCATCAATCCTATAGGCTTTTTTCCCCTCAGAAAAAGAAAGGATGGAAAAGCAATGAGAAGCACAGCAAGTAACGTAAGTTACTTGTTTTCACCACTGTACCAACTAATGTCAAGGGGCTACTTTTCAAACACAGTAACATAGGAAAGCATAAATTATTTTAAAAATCAGTTTTACAAAATCTGTCTTACCTGGCAATCCTACTGAATTCCTTTGGACATACCTCAGGCTACACAGTCATAGTAAGTTTGAAGCATAATCAATTCTTTCAGGTGATTGAGCAAAATATACTACTTGCTAAAAAGGCTCAGGTTTCCAAACAAATCATTGTATAAATAATATGCTGAGATTACCAGGAATTTGCAATCTTCTGAACTCTCTTATCTTCAGTAATTCCAGCCACTACTTCCCTCCCAGTGCAACTGAAATTTCTCCTGTACCTTTCCAGCTTTAGCTAGTTTAGATTAAAGGTGATTTATTGCAGGTGTTTTCAGACAATACATCACTCTGCCTCTTTCATGGTTTTTACAACAGGTTCAGGCAGTTCCATTTGGAACCTTTCTAGGTTTTTGCACTATTCCAGCTTTTTTTTTCCAATGAGAAAAAATGCAATTTGGGGTAAAGTGGATTGTATGTACCATAGAAATAGAGAGTGTTAACAGTTGTATCCCTATAGGTAAAACCATCTCTGTAGCATAGAGAACTGAGGGTGAATCTACATTGTAGAAATAATGCAGTTTGACACCATTTTAACTGATATGGCTCTATCCTACAGAATCCTGAGATTTGGAGTTTAGCTACAGCAGTTAAAATACCGTCAAACAGCATTATTTCTACAGTGTATATCAGGGGTAGGCAACCTTTCCCCTTTAAGGGTCGAGGGACTTCAGCTCCCAGAATCCCAGGAGCTATTGGCCAACATGGGACTATTGGCCAACATGGCTGAGGCTTCTGGGAGCTGAAGTCCCTCGGCCCTTAAAGGGGAAAGGTTGCCTACCCCTGGTGTAGATACACTCTGAAACAGTCACCTTCTTTGATTTTCTGGGGAGGGTTTTCCTTTTGGCAGAACAGTTCTGAAAAAATGTTCATATATCCCACCATACCCATTTTTAGCAACCTCAAATAATTCTACTTGTGGACATAAATAAATAACCAAACCTGAATTTAACATGGTAGGATGACAATATTCATTACTCTTTTCTTCAGTACCACTGACCAGATTATTTATTTATTTTGTTTGTTTTAGTATAAGTTTCTTCTCATGAGGTGAGGAGCATTTTATTTTCACCTTGAACTGACCCTCTTTATTTTGATGTATATCTTATTTAATGATAAACTGACTTTCTGTGAAGCAATCTTTGTAGCAACAGTAGAGACGGAAAGTTCCCTATACAGAAAAGACATGGCTTTCTTTACACAAAAGAACAATTTCTGCATAGAAAATGCTGTTTTCTGCACAGATAATAATTTTGAAGCAAAATGTCTGCATCTGCAAATAGATGGAAATAGCAGAATTTTAGAGGACTGATTGCAATGAAAAGAAATATGGTAAGATTATTTGGTCTTGTCTGAAAAAAAGAAATTTATGAACATTTGCATTTGTAAGGAACATCAGTAAATAAGTATTTAGCAAAAAGATCTCTTATTTTAGGCTTTTGGCTACATAATATCACATATTTGTATGTATCCCTGTTCTTGTTTTCCTTTCTCTTAGTAGGTGGCACTGCATACACATGAGTCTGTCAAGCTTTATTGTGGTTGTGTGCCTGCATGTAATTTCTAACTTATAGTGGCCCTAAGGTGAACCTATCATGCAATTTTCTTGGTGTAATTTGTTCATAAAAGGTTTGCCTTTGACTTCCTCTGAGACTGAAAGGGTGTTACTTGCCCAAGATCACCCAGTAGGTTTCCATGGTCAAGGATTCAAACAGTAATATCAGAGTCCTAGTGCTACCCTGAAACCACCACACCAGGGGTAGGCAACCTTTCCCCTTCAAGGGCCGAGGGACTTCAGCTCCCAGAAGCCTCAGCCATGTTGGCCAATAGTCCCATGTTGGCCAATAGCTCCTGGGATTCTGGGAGCTGAAGTCCCTCGGCCCTTAAAGGGGAAAGGTTGCCTACCCCTGCACCACACCATGTAGGCTACTTGTCTCCAAACTTAATCTCCTGATCCAAACAGAGGCACTATGGTTCTAATGAACAGAAATTGACAGCAAACCTGCTTGCAAGAGGTAAAGAGATACAGGCATACTGATAACTCTATAATATATATGCTAGGAGGGAATGACAGAATGTGAGAAATAGTAAAACTCAATAAGGGGCAGAACAGACTGCAGCAAAAGTACAGACTGGGCAACCAAATGCCGCAGCTCCAATCCACCCTGGAGCCAGCCCAAAAGATCAGATCCTATTTGGAGTAGTAAAAAGCTACCTTAGGTGGCCCAGCTACAACCCCAGGGCAGCTCCAAGCTGCTCCAGTGACATGTGGCAGGTCTTGAAGCCACCCACATCTGGTTGGCCAGGGCAACTTTCAGATACCACACTTCCAAGATGTGCAGAAGCCAGCTTTACCAGCCAGTTTGTGCCAGGCCTAATGGGAGCTTATTGTTCCGCTAAATAAGGCATCTTACCTCTCCAAAATTCAATTCTAATTCCAGCAACATCCAGATACTATTTCAGGGATTTTGCTGCTGAATTTGTCCCCTGAATACAGCCCAGGTCAAGCCCTGGTTCCAGGAGTGTTCTGGCAGCCATTTTCTTAAGTGAGAAAACTCACGGTTTGGAAAAGAGGCATGCTCAGCATGCCAGGGACCCGGGCTCAACCTGGGCTGTATTCAGGCTGCAGATTTGGTGGCAAAATTCCTGTGATAGTATCTGTATGCTGCCTGAATTAGAATTGAATTTGAGAGAGGTAAGATGCTTTATTTTAGCAGAGCAATAAGCTCCAATGAGAAAAACCTGGTCTCTCCTTATCTTCCTCTTAATCTCCAAGATGTGTTTTTATATATAACTATTGAAATGCACCAGACCCCATCTGATCTGGGAAGCTATGTAGAGGCAGCCTTGGTTAGTACTTGGATATGAGACCACCAATGAAGACCAAGTGGTGTAGGCTAACTAACAAAAAAGAAATGGAAAAGCAGGTAAACCTTGGTTCATGAGAGGGTGGAACAGTTTAAGAACTGCTTTCCTAGACACCTTTCCATCTACCTCTTATTCTAAGATAGAAAGTTATAAAGTTAATGTAGTTAATATTTCATCAAGGTTTCCTCACACTGAAGCCTCAAGAATAAAGATGGGCAAACAATCAAAAGGCCCTGCCCAGAGCCAGGAAAATGGCAGGAATAGCATCTTTATTTGAATGTATATATGTCTGTCTCACCTCTGTCTATCTAAGGACTTCATCATATGAGGGAAATCCCATGCAAAACGGGATATAAAAGCTGGAGGAAACCCACAAAATCAGATTAATTTTCACACACATTTACTTCCGAAAATAAAAAGAAGTGGCTTTTGAATACTTTCTGTTCGGGTTAACAACAGTTTAACAATGACGTCATGTGAAAATCTACCTGCTTTTGCATTTTTTTTTAAAAAAATAAACCCTGTTTCTGCATGGGATCCCCCCTCCATGTGATAAAGTCCTAAGTGTACTCAAAACAATCCATTCTGGATGAGGTATTTGTTTGCATTTACTGAGGAGGGGCACAGGATATGTGAGAAGGGAAGAAGAGATTCTAAATGAATAGACAAGAGACCATTTGATAGTGGCCACATTTCAGTTCATAGGTACATATGGATGAGACCTGGGTATAGGAGAATTCCTCACGACTTTATACTTTTAAAATATCCTGAGATCAAGTCTAACACCACACCAATACACACACACACACACACATTTCGGGCTACAGATATTAAGAGCTCCTAGATTTCTGGTCAATTTACAATATTAAGGCTTAAATCCTACACAGAGTTACCCGTTTTAAGCACATTAAAATCAATGAGCTTATCTAGTTTAGCATAACTAATTGTGTGTTAGATTCAGGCCCAAGAGACTATTGGACTCTTAATAGGGTTATACTCTAAACCAACATGCTGAAACGGGGAGTATTCCCTAATGAATCTGCCTGAGCTCTGAGAACATTCTTAAAGGCTCTTCTCTAAATTGCATCCTAAAGTGAAGGGAGCATATTTCATATATTTCATATTTACTAGCCCTGGTCAGGTATAACAAAAGACATATGAAATGAGATGAGTAAGGTAATCTACCACAACCCCTATCTTCATTTCAGTCATAATACATACACTCTACATATGGAAGCTCCCATCTGATCAAGAATACTAGAAAAATCAGTATTCTGGATAAGTATGAAGAACCTGTCCACTTTAGAAAAAGAATAGCCACATGAGGAGAATGATTAGAGACCTAGATAGAAAAGCAGGGCTAGAGAGCTGTCCCTCCTCAGATTATCACACCTAAACAAGGCTGCTATGGCATTTTCAGACATGGTGTCCAAAATTAGTTTAGGTTTTGCATTTTTAGACCACTTCTAGATTTAAACAATCAAAACGGGGGTTTTTTTATCCTCCTGTCCCAGCAGATGGATCAACCGTTTGATAAATTGTTGCTGTATGCATTGCTAAATCTAGGAAATGTATTCAAGGGTATGCAGCAAAATCCAACAAAATCCGCAAAAGAGTGACAATTTTATTGGCCAACCAAAAAGCACAAAATATATCATGCAAGCTTTTGAAGCTTCACTGGTTGCTTCATCAGGCAATACAGCAGTCCTAAAGTTTTCTCCAGATGTAGCAGTACAGGATTTCTTGAGAAATTCAACTTCTCTGCCTAAGAAAGGGGCAGTTAGCTTCCAAGACAGGTGCAACGTGAATCTCAAAAGAAGTTATTTTTCTGTTGATAATGAAGCTGAAATTTTATTACCTGCCTTTTTATTGCTTTTTGTCAAATCTTCTCTGAAGAAATTTGCCAAGAAAACCCAGTGATAAGTTTATCTTAGGGTAGCCATAAGTCAAAAATGACTTGAAAGCAAAATAATACACACACAACCCTAGTCCCACATGGCCAAAAAGGGAAGTGGCCTCTACCTCTTTTGATATCTCTCTAAAGTTTAGACCAGTGGATCCCAACCTGTGCTCCGGGAAGCCCTTAGGGCTCTGTGTGCACTTCCCAGGTGCTCCAAGAAATGAAAGAAATAAAAATTGAATGAAATTAAAGAATAAGAAAACAAAAATTACAAGAATGGCAGCAGAAAGGAACGGAATGGAACAGGATGAGAACGCACATTACCGCACAGGAGAATACCACCAATGCTGCTGGGAGTTCGCAAGCCGTTCCTCAGCTGTTCCTGGCAGCTGATTTTGAAGAAAGGTTCAAAATTGTTCTTCAAAATCAGCTGCCATAGCACAGATAGAGAACGGCTTGGGGACTCCTAGTGGCATTGGTGCATTCTCCTGTGTGGTACCATGCGTTCTCATTCTGTTCCATTCCGTTCCTTTCCCATTCCTGTAAGTGCTGTGCGATAAACTTAATAGGGTGGACTTCTTAGGGATATAGAAATTAATTCTAAAAAGAGCTCCATGAGTCAAAAAGATTGGGAACTCCTGGTCTAAACTATGAGGGCTATTGTAAAGTAATAATGATCGCCA
>JAIPUX010001232.1:28197895-28231072 GCA_020142125.1 Phrynosoma platyrhinos
ACTTTCTGTCAATTTTTTAAAGGTGATAATTAAAACTTTACGATACCTTCTCGAATCTTAACTGACAACAGAAGTAATGTCTGAGACAAAATGTAGGCCTGTGACTCTAACATAGTCACTTTTCTTCTCCTGTATGATTTTAACATTTTTGCCTGATGAAGAAGCCAGTGAAACTTTGAAAACTTGCATGATGTATCTTATGTGTTGCAATTGATCAATAAAGGTATTGCTCAATTTTGGATTTGGACTATTTTTTTAAAGGAACCTTGTTCAATTCTTTTAAAGGACTAAATCTTGGAAGCGAAGCAGGGTCATTACTGGTTTGTATTTTGTTCCAGTAAGTGTGGGAATAAGCAATTCTGAGTTCTCAAGGCAGCAACCTTATAGCTAGCTTCTATCAGCAACTAGATTGCCCCTAGCCTTGCCCCAGGCAAAGATCATGTACATATGGCTGAAATGTTGCATATGTGTGCACAGAGACCCTCTAGTATTGCTGCGTATGTCTCTGTGCATCCTTATTTCATTCATTTATTTAGTGCCTATTAGGCAATGTTTCAGGCAATGTTTATTGCAGTTTAAGTTCTAAATAATATTGCCTAATTCAAATAAAATACTAAGGGCAAGGAGAAAGCTGGATTTCCTTTACTAGCTCAACTTGCATTTCATAGGCCAGCTGAAAAATCTAGCTGCTCTTCAGAGGAAGAGTCAGAGTCAAAAACCACCTGTCCATAAAAATCACAGATTATCCACTATAACTACTGTTCTTTGTCTGACAAATCCCTATAAAATCAAGAAATGTCACTCTATATTCATCTAAAGGAGAATAACCATGTTTCAGATCATTTATTATAATCAGCAAGGAGGGGGGAAGATGGGTTGGACTATTATTTTTAAAGAAACCTTGTTCAATTCTTTTAAAGGACTAAATCTTGGAAGCTAAGCAGGGTCATTCCTGGTTAGTACTTGGTACACAAATACCAAGTGCTGCATACTGTATTTCAGAGGAAGGAACTGGGGAAAAAACACATCTGATTATTCACTTCCTAAGAAAACCCAATAAAATTCAGGGTTCACCATAAGTTGACAGGTGACTTGAAAGCACATTGTCAGGAACACATTAGTTTAATGCTTTCCTGTCAGAATTTGTTTTGACTGATTTTGATTAGAGATGAGATTGATAATATATAGTTGACCATAATGGTTAAAACTGTGAGATTGTGCTGTAAGTGTTAATGAGTTTTAAAAATGCTTAAAAATCTGGGAACTAAAAGGCTCCTTTGGTATGTGTGTGGGATGTTTCCACCTTGGTTTAAGCTAGAGGCTTCAGTTTAAAAATATGGTTAAAGAGATAATGAGAATGGTTTTGAAAGTGTTTTATGCATAAATAGAGTATTTGATGGTTTTAATAAGTGATGGTTTTGGATTTTTATATATTTGGTTGTTAATTATGTTAGACACATACCGTATATATGATAATATTGATAAATACATGATCCCAGTCCCAGGTGATATATCATATAAACAGAGTGCAGATGTTACTTCAAGGTTGTTTTGTCTGCTGTGAGTGGTAAGCTACAGATTGACACACACACCATGCCAATTGCCAGACTTTCTGGACAGTAGGACATTACATCGCGGTAATGGCTGAAGCATGGCGATTTGTGACCAATCACTGAGTTACACTAGCCTATGTGGAGGGACATTGCTATGTTCTATAAAAGTGTTTCAATATGCTTTAACTTCAGACTTATCAAAGAAGTCACAGACATGTCTGCTATGTTTTCTTTACTGCAATAAAAGCTGTCCTTTTGACTTTAAGTCTTGGATCTGTTTTTATGATCTGAAAGAAGACCTGTGTGTATGCTGTGCCTGACACACATACACACACTCACACATACTACAAGATAGGTAAGCCTACCATGGTACATAATCTTAGTATCACTGCCAGTGTGGGGATCAACATCTCCACTAAAACCTGAGTGGTCAGCACTGGAGTGTAAGACACTCATCATTTCTTTACACAAAGCTTTACACAGACAGTACAGCAGTGGTTCTCAAACTGTTGGGGCATGAGAACTGCTCAAGGGAGGCACACAACATGGAGGCTCTGATCCATCTCCCTTCCCACCCCAAACTTTTTCTGTCCTGAAGCAGAAGAGAAAGGCATGGAGCAAGCCTGTATTCTTAGGGAGCAAGAGAAGAACTATTTCCTGGCGACGGGGGGGGGGGGGGGGGGGGGGGGGGGGGGGGAGGCAGTATGACATGCACATGTAAAGGTGGTTATAAAGCCAAAACATCTGCGAACCAGTGAAGTTCCATATTCTCTTTCTAACAATGGTTAACCAAAAACCTCTGGGAAGCTCACAGGCAGGGCATCATTCTTTCTATCTTCCCTTTAGCTCTCATTTTTTCTGACACAAAACCCATTTCAAATGAAGATAGAAATTTGCCTTACCATTGCCAAATCCAGCTACATAATTTCAGAGCTTGGAAGAAAGACTAAAAAAGAAGAAAAATACCCCCCAAACCCCTACAAATCCTAGAATACTCCAGCTAGTTTAGCTAATGAGTAGCATGATCACTAGGGTTCTGGAATCTGTGGACCACAGAAAGATTCCCCCCCCCCCCCCCCCCCCGCCGGCTGTGCACTATCTTCAGTGATGGGTAGCAACTTTTCCAGGTTTTAGGTAGGATTCTGGCCCAGCTCTGCCTGGACATGCCAGGGATATATCCTGAAGCCATTTCTATGCAAAGCATATGCTTTATCAGTGAACTGTGGCCTTGGACCAACCATACCATTAGGAAGAGAGAGGCAGACCCCTAAGGCAATAGAATTCTAGGAGTGTCAACCACCACACTCCAAGAGGGCCTTTACTGCTACTGCATTCCCAGAAAATCCAGCAGTGCCATACGTTGCTAATGCTAGGCCACATTTCTCCTCTCCCTCTTCTCCTGTACCCCGCATGGCTTCTTTTCCTTGCCATCTTCGTTGCCACCACTGCCTACTCACTCTTACATAAAAAAGCACTGGCTACTCAGAGCAGCAGGTTCATCTTCATGCATATCCTGCAGGACCAATATGGCCCTTTAAAAAAAAAACTGTAGTGAAGGAGGGGGATGATTGAGAAGGAGGGAACATTCCTCTTGCTTCAAGTAGTGGGATATCTTGGCCTGAACTAACAAAAAATGGAGGCCTTATACACACAGAGAAATACACAGAGACATGGCAAATCATGAGTTGCTTCCAGAAGTCTCCAAAGTGCACCCAAAGAGTTGTCCAAACCTTCATGCAGTGGTGCTGATCCCAGCACATGCACTATATGCATGTCAACTGTATAGGAAGTCATACTTAGGCATTTGAGTTTGTCTCCACTATTGGAAACTGGAAAACATCAAAATGTTGGAGTCAGTTTTTAAGATGTCTGTGAGCACAAGAAACAGTTATATGTGGATACAATGTATGGGGGGGGGGGGGGGAAGGAGCAAAGGATAGATGCAGAGGACAGGTAGGATAAGGAAAAATAGCTTCCAAATGAAGTATGCCTGCATGAAGCTTACAGCAACCATCCACCCTTTTTCCATGGATTGGGAGAGGTTTTAAGAGAGGCAGAATGGACAAAGTGGAGGAGAGAGGTATTTCTGGTTACTGTTGAAAGAGCAGATCATGGAAAAGCAAACCTTCAAAAAACAGAAGATGCCTGTAATTGGAAGCAACAGCCAACAGTTTCAGATATAAGGAGGAAATGGCTCCTGCTGAGTAAGTACTGACTGCTAATCAGATTTGCTGTCTTGTAGATAGTTTTGTTCTGTTTTAAAAAAGATATTATAAAAGAGAAGATCCTCAACTGGACAGAGTATCCATAACAGATAACAAGGCAACTAAATTAGTTTGGAAAAGGGAGCAACATTATAAATTGCTGTGACAGAGATCAAAAGTGAAGAGAAGGGTATTATAAAAGAAATTATCAAAGAGATAAAATGAAAGATGAAAGAAAAGACTCCTTCACATGGTAGAAAAACAACTAATGTGTCTAACCTGCTTACTTTTCTCACCATGTAACCGTGGAATAGCCTTATTATTTGCTCACAGTGTGAAGCCAAAGAGTCTTTTGGATACTGAGGCTGAAGCTGAAAACACATTAATTCCAAAAGCCTTCTCTTTATATGACTTAGCTCAGTGTCTAAGGACCAATAATGTTCTTTTACCTTCCATTGAGTCAAAACTGTGACTAGGCTAAACCAGACAGCTTGAGGAATAAGATTTATTGGTATCACTGACCTAAAACTCATGACTGATTCTTCCATCAAAAAGAGCAAACCCTTTGCTTCAGGTGGCAGATCCAGAACTGGTCTGAGCTTCCTGTCTCCCACTGCTGCCAGCCAGCCACTGCCATCTTAGCTGTCATTTTGCTTAGCTGTTGTAGGAAGTGCTCCAGAGAGATGCACTGACTGCTCACCTGCCTCCCTGCCCCATGCCCTTTCATTTCAGTATGTCTTTCATTAAAAAACAAAAACACTTTTTTACTGCAGTTCTGCTAATGTGATTTAATTTAAAAGAAAAGAAAAGAAAATACAGGAAAAATTACATGGAATCGGCTGCTTGGGAATAGCAAGAGGAGGGGCAGGGGGAGAGGAGGAGGCAGTGACTGCCACATGACTGCCAATATCACAACTGTTGTGGCAGTGACATTTCACATATGAGGAGTACTAAGATGATGTGTGATTGGGAACTATTGATGAATTTCCCCCATCAATGAATAGGAACACCCGAACCATGCTTCACAGACAAGTGTTATACATTTCAGCAAAAGCACTATTTTATTACTATAATTATGGTTTAAAAGTCACATGTGATAGTGTCCTTTGTGTAGCCATCCATCTTTCACCAATCCCTCTTCCAGTAAGGAGGAGGAAAATGGGATGGAACAGGTAGTGACAAAAGATAGGAAGATTCCAAATAAAAGGCAACCCTGGACTGGGCTCCAAGAAGAATTTAATAAAGAAGGCAGTATAACCCTGTTATCTAGATGCACACCAGTTATTTAAATAGCAAAGGTTTAGTCCACATTTGGGAGCTTTGGGGGGGTCTGTCTGTTTCCTTTGCAAAAAAACCTGACAATACAGAAAATTGTGGAATAATATAATCTTTAGCACAAATGCTAAAGTATTTTATTAATAAAAATGCTAAAGTACTATAACCAAAAGATATTTTGTGTCTTGTTGTAAATGCACTTTGAAGACCTTGGCTCCTGAGCTAAACAAAAGCAAGTAAAAATTTAAGCAAGATACAAAGTTACCTGGAAAAAATCATAGGGATAAATAGTTGCAAATCTGATTGCTAGGCCATGAAGCAGTCTGTAGGTATTTGTTCAACAAAAGAAAAGAAAAAAGACAAGAAGAAAACATGCCCCGGTGGTTTGAAATCTAGGGCAGAATTATGCTGTCTTTGTTTATTCCTCCCAAAACAACCTGAGTGTAGATAGTCTAAAGTCTAACCAAGAGCTAAGGAAGGAGCTAAGGGACTGAACTGTGACCTACCTTACCAAACAGTTGTAAGGCTTACTGAGATAATGTATATGAAGGGCTTTAAACACTCCCGGGCACAGCATAAAGAATTATGGTAATAATCTTGGCCTAGAAAGAAATCTAACAAGCTGCAGCTAACATATTTTGAATAAGATAATCATAGTACTAGCATAATAGGATAATAATCGGCAACCTCTACACTATTTGTCAATAATATTCCTCCTTCCAGAAGCTGTCCAGTATCAGTAGGCAACCCCCTATTGGGTAGCAAGCTTTTTAATCTGAATTTTAAAACCTTTGTGAGTTAGCTGCTATCTGAAACATTATGCATATCAGCAAGCACACCTGACAGCAAATCTGAGTTTTTTGCTAGTAAAAGCTTACACAAGGTAAGACTTTCAACACCTTGCTCTTCAAGATTCCAGTGAGAACTGAATGATACACAAAACAACTAAGAAGTATACAAGCATGTCAGAAAGTTAGGAGCTTATCACACACCCAAAAGAGGCATTTTACCTCTTCCAGGTTCAATCCTTGATCCGGGATACATACGGATGTTATCACACATAATTCACTGCCAATTCTGCCACTGGCTGCATCCAGCCCAGATCCAAGGAGTGCTCAGCTGGCCAATTTTTCAACTTGGAAAACTTCCATTTTCAAAAAGTGCCCGCTGAGTGTAGTTTCGACCCAAGCTAGATGCAGCCGGCAGTATCACAGTAGAATCGGTGGTAAAATTATGTGTGATAATATCAGGCTGTATCCCAGATTGAGGATTGAACCTGGAAAATGTAAGATGCCTCTTTCAGGTGTGCAATAAGCTCCCTAGTCAGGGAAAATGGCAGTTTTTTCCTCAGCTGTACTAACTTTTAATGTCAAGATGGTTCTTACAGAGTGGACGACTTGCATTTTGAAATGGCACAGTCTCTGGGGGGCTACCACACATATTCCTGGATATGTAGTTTGCATTTCTTGCCAGTAGTAAAAACTATATGGTAACTTATAAATCTATTCTTTGCAGCTGTAGTTTTGTTGACCTCTGTGAAAAGGAGCTGAAGATGTTGGTGCTAAAAATTAAATTGTTGGTTTGTGCCTTCAAGGCATTTCTGACTCATGGTGAACCTAAAGCAAGCCTATCACAGTCATTTTTATTTTATTTTTTGGCAAGACTTTTTCAGAGGTGATTTGTCTTTGCTTTCCTCTGAGGCTGAGAGAGCATGACTTGCCCAGAAAATAACTTCTTTATATCACTTGGAAGAGCTTTTTTAATCTCACAGGCATCCAACAAATCTGTGAATACAAATTTCAATGCAATAGCAGGGGTTGTATTAGATGATCTTTCCTTTCCTTTCCAACTTTATACTTCTGCAAGGCAAAATCTTTATTCAAAGTGCATCCTACTGATTATTAGGGAGAGACCTAGTGAGAACCTCACAAATTAAGATGACCCTTCTGAGTTCAGGCTTCAGACCCATCTTCTAGCACTGGAAGTAATGATATATGATATGCATACTGTCTTGGATTCTACAAGTGGCACGGCAATATTTGATGTGTTCTAAAGACAGTAAATAATACAGAGGTGGAGGTAGTTTTTGTTGTTTAGAGCAGTGTTTCTGAACCTATCTGATGTGGTAGATTGACAAATTTCTCCCAATGTGCTATGGAGTGGTACCATATTTGTGTTATAATATTATTACCGTACATCATATTTTCTAGAAATTTTGCATGGACCAGGACTAACTACTGGTTAGTCCTGGTTTAAACTGTAAATATGGGAAGAGGGGGAAGGAAATCATGAAAGGTTCTGGGGAAAATAGAGGCTGCAATATTAATTCTACTTTAACACTGTCATACTGTTTGTCTACATGTTTCTTATTCCTCTTAAATATTTTGTTCCTAGCTTTACTAAATATGGTGCATCCATACTGATTCAAAGATCAGAAAGTCTGAGATTTTGTTTCTGTTCTTTCTGATTTTATTTTACTTTGGAGATCTATATGCATTTTGTTTATCCCAAAATAATTTCTGTTAGCTTCTGGTACAGTCAGTGATTATTATTATTTTTTTTTAATGGAGATTATCGCACCACAAAATAAAGTGTCTGATCCCTAATGGGATACAGTCACATTTCAGATTGCTACTGGATATTATCATATTCAAATCACTGCCATTGCCAGCTGGTGACTACAATTCGATTGCATCCCGGGTCCCAGCCACGCTTAGCTGGCCAAGTTTCCAAAATGGAAAGCCTGTCGGGGATCAGTCACTTTATTTTGTGGTGCAATAATCTCCTATACCAGCTTCTCAGGTTGGTTGATTTCAACTCAATTTTAAATCAGAAAGAATAGGAACAATTATTATTATTGTTATTAGTTTATTTATACAGCGCTGTAGGTTTACACAGTACTTTACATAATGAACAATCAGAATACAAATAAAAAATAAAATCTGGAACTTTTCAAGCAATCTGGATATGACATAAATTTCTTGAGAAAAATGCACTTTCTGCTAGACCTCACATTGATATACTGTAGTATGAACTCTCTGGACACAATCACACCAGCCTGTTATACCACCACAATCCCATTACTTTAAGAATGGAAGCACACCAGTTTGATTCCATTTCTTATCACACTTTTCCCCACAATAGCACTTTAGACATCCATGATCATTTGATCTGTTTTTCTCACTGCCAAGCACTGCTTTCTGGGAGAAAGAGGTGGACAAGGAGTCACAGCAGCCAACTAACTCCTGAATCCAGCTGCTGCGTGGAGGTGTTGGTTGCTAGGGATCATTCCTTCCCACCACCAAAGTGTAGGAGGAACAGGTGAGCAAGCAATCCCTGCTGCCAACACCTTGTCAAAGCCAGATGCTGTGTGAATGTGCACACAGCAGCCAGTTTTGGGAAGGTATTGGCAGTCACAATTGCTGTCAGTGGGGAGAGACAAGGAGAATCACATCCACTCACACCACATGACTGTCTGACAAGCAGGACTGCAGTGGAAGGGATCTTTTCTTCCCTCTTTTTTACACTCAGAGGAAATATTTTATTTTACAAACAGCTATATGTTAGGAAGGAGGGCTTGGTAAATGATGGAATGGGCTTTTGTTGGACCTGGTGAGGAGATCAAGATATGCAGTAAAAGTACAGTTGCAACATGGAATTTTAGCTTCATGTGCATGACAGCTTAGCTAGATTATTGCACTACACTCTTATAGCAATGGCATTCCAGTTTAACTGCTCTGTCTGCCTCCTGTTGCATTCTGAGGTTTGTAGTTCAGTGAGGCCTAAGAGCTCTCTGGCTGAAAATTCTAAATTCTTTAAACTGCAAATCCCAGAATACAACAGGAGGCAGACAGAGCAGTAAATGTGGAATAGCAGCACTATAAGAGTGTTGTGAAGTAATGTGGTTATGGTACTAGTTTCTCATGCATCTGTTCCAGTGAACAGATAATTCTGAGATTAAGGTCCACCATTCTGCTACTGACAACCATCTCACTCCAAGGTAGTAGCAAAGCTAAAAAAAAAAAAATGCAAAATGCCAAACCATATACAAATAACGCATCTGCCCAAGGTGTGGCTCTTAACATCTGCAGTGTTCTGGCATTTTAGAGCATTTAGCATAACATATTAAACCAAAACTTGTTGTTATTAATTGAATTATAAATCTGTCAAATATTCATTCTAATCTGTTTTTATAAAATGCCAATGAAATATAATGGTCTGTGGTTTCAGAGGTCCTGCTTTGACATCACCATCTATACAGTTTTTAACAATCAATCCCCAACCATCAATCTCAGCAAGAGTATCAAATGTGTTATGGATTTCCCATGAGTGGATTATGCTCTTTGTTAGCCTGGCATGGGAAGTGGTTTCTGATGATGACATATTTGTGGGTTTTCCATGAACACAATGAATTGGTTAGACTTTAGCAAATACATAAGAAAAATCAATCTGGATTAAGACCAAGAATTCATCTAACCCAGCATTTTACCAAATACCACCAGGAAGCTCACACTGTGTACAAAGGTAATAGCTGGAATCCTTCAAAGTCCTCAGCCTATAAATGTACATGCTCATTTAGATTTATTGGGAAATATTTGAAATGTATTAGCATATAGCACTACTCCTAAATACTCAAACAGAACTCCTGCACTCAAAATATGCATTATATCAGTTACATTTAAAACAATCTCATGAGATTAGCTAATATTACACATGGGAAGTTCAGAGTAAGAGAAAGTGGTTTACCTTAAGTAGACCAATTAAGTTTTAGGGGTGGAAGTGAAAAATCAAGGAATTTAGTTTAGAAATCACTCAGCTACAAGATCATTGTCAAAAGTATTTACAGCTTAATGCTGGTTGGTAGACATTTTAAAAAATCCAGCCTGAAAATTACTGGTTTTGCCAGTTAAATGTATAGACTGATTTTGGTCTAATCTAGTATCAAATGACCCTCACATATAGTTGGCTTCTCTATGCTGTTATGCACCAAGAGAGATTTTTTTTTCTTGCAGTGATGAAACCTCTGGCACTTGTTAGCACAGATCATGTGATGTTTATAAACATTCAAGTGATGAGAAGATAAAACAGATTGCAGAGACTTCTGTTATCTTTATATTATTATGATCAAGCCCATATCTGGTACAAGGAACACACATGTGCAAAGAAAACAGTTCTTAAAATAAAGAAGCCCTATCAGATTACGAGAATCAAGCTCTAATGAGGAGACCAAGAGGACAATGTGGAAGAAATGATACATTTTGCAAACTGGAGATCAATTTGAACCACACAGATCTATAACAGAGGAAGGCAAGAGCTAAATTTGGCTTTGGTTGTTACAAGACTAGGCTCTGCATTCCAGGAGACAATAGGGTTGACAGAGTGAAAGGTGAAGAGGGTTTCTGCACCTTTAAGGATTGTGTCAAGAGGGAATTTCAGCAAGTGTTACTTGTTTTACTTGGTTGTATGACAAACAAACCTGCTTAAATTCCCTTTTTTACACAGGAGCCTTTTCCAATTTTCAGTCTGATAATCCTAGACCCCAGTTTTCTAAAGATTGGCATTCCCAGACCAAGGTATTGTGTTAACCAAGACAAAGTTCAAATCATGCTTTCCCCATTTCCCAAACTAGGACCAGCATTTGAAAACTCTTAGTGCATCATCTTGATGGAAATCTGTCCCTCTGGAGCCACGTGAAGTAAGTAGCTTCACCTGCAGTGGCAGCTTGATGCCACTTTACCATCACTCACTTGTGGCAGCAACCTAATGTTTGGAGGGGTCTCACTGCTGTTAAGGCAAGCTAATCTAGTCATGGAGCAACCTACCTCAGCCCTCATCTTTCTTTCTCTTTCTATAGTTCATGGACCACAGCGACGGTCTTAGTGCTTTAGTTTAGTTCTTAATTTTTATTCAAATTCTACCAGATGTGCCATACATCTGGGAAGGGCACCTTCTGGGGCCAAAGGTAAAGCAAACAGGGCAAACCTATATTCATTTTACACCCATGCATACACTCATTCATTCATAAACAAACACTACCGACCTCCTCCAGTAAGATCAGAGACCTCCTCCAGTACACCTGTGCCTGGAAATTGAGAGCCTTAATAGAGCCCCTTTCACATACCTCACCATCTTGAGATGGTAGGCTGGTATGTACATTTGATAGCACTTTCTCCATAGTAGCCGCAGAGTTGTGAAACTTCCTTCCAAGTGAAGCCAGGCTGTTTCCATCTCTGCTCAATGCCTGGGGGGCAAGCAAGCCAGAGTTGGTTTCGAGGGTGTTGTTAAATGCAGTAATACCTTAGTTAAGAAAGCCTCTAATGAAGAAGCTCCTTTTTACTAACGCTTTCTATGCCTGTCCAGCTCTTCCTCTTTATTCTCTATGTAGTTGGAATTATTGTTGTTGTTATTGTTATTGTTAATGTTATTTTGCAGCACTGAATTTGGAAGGATGATATGAGAGGAAAGCTGGGGAATCTTTCAGCAGTAGAAAACAATGCACTAAGCAAAATTTGAGCAGGTAAAATATGGCATTCTACTTTAGCCTATCATACTGTAGTTTTGTGTGTTTGCCTATCATGCAGCACATACAGTCCCTGTCTCCAAAATCTTGTAATGTGCATGTAAATGTGTAATGTGTAAACAGAAGTGCTATGCTCGGAACTGCCAGAACTGCTGTGTTCAGCTTGTTAAAGTTGTAAGTTTGGCCACTATAATGGAAACCATAAGGAAAGTGAAGGCTGGTGAAAGATAGAAAGCTCCCTCAGTGCATTTTGGAAGAAGCATTCATCTGCTCATTAAAAGGTTCAAAATGTTGACTTATGCAAGGCTTACCTGATCTAGTTGTTTCACCTGTGCATGTTATTAGTTTCAAATAAAACTTTGCTGAACCATGATGAACTGTTCTTTTTTGTGGTGTAGGAACCTATCCATATTATTTTCATGTTATTTTCTGCCTTCTAGGAACACATCTATTATGTTAAATGAGGTATTAAATGAGCATGATTCAAAACTGATTTTTTTTTTTAAAAAAAAAAGTTCTAATCAGGTTTAAAATATTTTAGTTTTATTGAGATGTTTTGTTTGTTTGGTTGGTTTTATTTTATTTATTTTTTAATCTGGTTTCATTCGTTCTGCATCCCCCAGGAGGCCAGGAGTATAAGAAGCAAAATACAAATACTCTAAAGAAATACGGTAAATGTGCATAATACATCCACACACAGTCACACATGCAGTCTCACTCATAACCCCAATCCACAGAGTCTCTCTCATTCTCTCCATGCCCAGCTGTAATTATACTTCAAAATCCTTCCTGTAGTGTTGATGAGAAGCATTTTCCAAGCATAATTGCCGTGGTGAGTGACTGAGACAGCTCACAGCATACAGTCAGGAGAAGGTTAACTCTCTCCCCAACACTACAATTAGGCTTGGTAAAGGCTTGCATGTATCAATAGAAGATTTTCTTCTATCTCCAGTCTTAACTGTAGTGGGGAATAGGACATTTTAGGGATGAAGTACATGGGCACAGTAAATGTTTCCCTCCTTAACTATGATTCTTGCCTACCACCAGGTCTCCTGAATAGTAATTTCTGCCAGAAGGAAAAACCCTCTCATTGATGTCTATGTCTCACTGATGCTGCAAACACAATGGTAAGGAACAGGAGGTTGTGGGCTGGAAAAGGAAGCACACATGGTGCATTTTATAAAGCATTGCTGCCTCAGTTCTAGTTCTCCTTCATGACAGAAGAAACACCATATAACAGCCTTTATTCTACATCCACCTCCCCCTAAAACTCATTGATTTCAATGTGTATTCTGACTGTGTAAATAACACATGTTTGTCCTCTTTCCTTTGTTAGCATTCCTAATTCAATCATATTTGACACTGCTTAAAATGCAAGTGGAGCTGGTGGTCAAACCTTTGAAAATCTTTTTTCTCTCAACAATTTCTATAGAAACATTTTCTCCAATTGCTTCTCACTGTCTGAAATGTAAGAGAGTCACGTGGTTTGCTTTCATATGGATTCACTGAAGTCCTCTGCTTTTCTTTTCTTTCTTTTTTTAAAACTGCTCAGCTGTGCTATATAAGATCCTACACAAGCCATTTCAGTCTGTGTCTGTTCTGTGATAATATTTACTAGGGAGGAAATCCCAGATTTCCGATACACAGCACACAGACCTCTTACTGAGAATAAATACACTCGGGGAAATGAAGTGGGAGGTTATACAGAGAAAAAAGGTCGGGGGAGGGAGGCAGAAAGCAGCAGTCTCTATTTAAAGAAGTGTATTTAAACATCAACCAAATGACATCATTTTTATACCATTCACAATAGAAGCTTAAAGACCCAAATATTGCACGAGCCATTAGTTTCTCAGTGCCCTTCAAGGGATTAAAGTATGTCTTAATCAACTGCTAAAGCAGAGAGGAAGGCCAAATCCTAGATATTAGCAAAGCTTTGTAACAGTGGCATTTGTAGCAGCTTTGCTTTTACTGCAATCTAGTCAATGAAAAATGGACTCTTACCCTCCCCCAGCAAAACAGTGTGCAGTTTTATCCTTCTGTGTTCACACCTTTGCAGAAACACTAAAACCTAATGCTGCATGCATTTGTTACTGGAAGTCACACACCACTGTCTATTCTCATGTAGTAATTTTGTTTGAGTCTCACAGTGACTGGGAACATCTGGAACAGTCAGCATAGAAAGAATCAGTGAAGGAAATCATTACAGAAGGCCTTTATGCAGCTTTCCTGAAGCCTCTCATTTTGAAGCCTATTGCTATATTTAGTTTCAATGCCATCATTCCAGTGCCTAGGGCAATCTCCCTATTCTACACTTTTTCTCTTCTGGGAACTGACATCAGAAAAATTGAAGAATGACTGTGTGTCTCTAAACCTTAAAGATTAAGAATAGTAATTGCCCAGGGAGACAGAACCTGCTCAGAATGGTGCATGCAAACAAACCCAGGTTTGTTGGCTGCTGCTTTTCAGCATTATGCATGCTTTGTTTTCTCCTTCCTCACCAGTAGTAATTAGTGTGTTTTACTATGCCAGGCTGTAAATTAAAGGACCAATGAGAGACTGCAGTCGAGCCACTCAGTCCAGGCCCAAAGTCCTTACTAAGCCTCTGAAAAAGCTGATATCACATTTATGGTCATTGCATAGGGTGGAATTTGCTCCACCTCATGCCTTCCTCACAGGGCCATTATGTTGTTGGAGAGCAAGGAGAACAGCAGGAACACTTCCATCTATTTTCTTACAATTGGATTTGCTGCAAGGGACATCATGAGCAGAGAACGTCCTAGGACTCCTAGAAGTCTTTGCAATACCTGTGGCAGCTATGGGAAAATATCTGGATATATCGCTATTCATACCCTCTACTCTCCAGCAACACTGAAATGGCAGCACAGGGAGGAGGTGCACTGCTTACAAGGTGTATTTTGGGTGGATTGCACAGGGACATGTAGCTACAGAGATGTCCATCTCCTGGTGCAAGATATCAGCCTATGTCTATTTGTAAAATAAGCTGGAGGGAAAACCTCACATCATTAAAAAAAATCTCTCAGTATATAACATAAAGATCGATGTGCCTCAATACAGGCCTTATGGTACAAATGAGTGGAATAGTGGTGTTCCAATGTAAAAGATGGTCTTTTGGGAGAACTAATCCCAGATTACTAAACTTTATTTTTAACTGAGAAATAAGAAATGGCAGTGCAGGGTTCTGCAGAACATAGCTGGAACATCTCTGCTACAGTAGAACAAAAACAGTATGAGAAAGTCTAAAGTTTCAAGTTTGGAGGCTCCTGCTTAGGCAAAACCTCTGAAGAGTTGCAAGGAGCAGATAGAAGTTGCTATAACATCTATGTTTAACAATGCTTTGATAATTCATGAACACATTTTCTTGAAGAAAAGTTCTCCTGAAAAAACAGAATCTCAGTTTCTCTGTGGAGCCCTGTGCATTCACAGTTGTATCCAAAGGGATTCTTTTCATGTGTTATTAAGAATGTTGTTGTGGGATTTCAAGTCATTTCCAACTTATGGTTACTCTAAGACAAACCTATCATGGGGTTTTCTTGGCAAGATTAGTTCAGGATGGGTTTGTCTTTGCCTTCCTCTGAGACAATGTGACTTGCCCATAGCTTTAAAATCATAGCTGAGTAGGATTTGAACCCTGGCTGCCAGATTATAGTCCAACAGTGAAACTGCTGTACCATATTGGCTTCATTATTAATACCTAATATTTAATAATTGATTATAACTAATTAATAATGAATTAATAATTGATAATAAATTGATAATCTAATTTATTAATGTAACCGTTATTATGAAGCTCAGGTATGCACAGCCACTTCAGACGTTCATAGACGCATTTAAAAGGAGCTACAGTATTGTCATTTGTCTATCTTTAAACTAATCTTTGTCATCTGAATAAAAGGTAGAGTGCTAAAATATAACTAAAATGCACCATATAACGTTTTCCTCATTCTTCATTCCTTCTGACTGACAGCCCACAGTTTTTGTGGCATTTAAATGGTGAAGGGAGAAAAAAAAGTGGGGGTGATGGTGAAGGAGCGTTCTTTTCAAACTGAAATGTTTGACAGACTTAACAGCTTTTTGAAATAAAACCTGATGAAATCTCAAATAGAAAAAAGCCTATCTCAATAGAACATGAGAGATTACATTTCAACAAGCCAGGTTTACTATCCTTAGACAGATGCAGATTGGGTTTATTTATTTATTTCCCTGGGACTTGGTTTTCTAAAAAATAAAAAATAAATCAAAACAGGTACTACTGTTTTGTTTTATTTTACTCTGTTGATGTTCAGTTAGCCTCCTGTTGCTCTGAATGTGGAAAGCTTGAGTATGAAGCACATTTGCAGACTGCAATTGCCAGAACCCAAAAGCAATTTCAAAGTCTGTTACTGGAAAGTCCACATTGTGATGTGTTCCTAGCTTGCCTTTCTCCAGCAATAGCTTTTGAAATTGAAACAAAATAAGGAAAGGGTCCGGAAAATATCCTCTTCTCTTTGAAACCAAGGGTCACTCCACCAATGTATATGGTCATTGTTTGAAAGTGAAGAATCAAGCCAGGTGCCTTGCATATTTGAACAAACTGTCACAGCATGAATAACAAAGGAAGAATTTTTGGATCACCTCTACTCCCCCAAACAAAGTGGACTCATCTGTTCGGGCAGTCATGGAGATATGTACTTCAGCTTCTCTATCTCTATTAAATGCTTTGTCTGATGTTGGCATTCCACACAGAGGTCTGTCAGTGTACATGAATACCCAATTTCAAAACCCATGGAACATATATCACATGTTACGTTGGCCTAAATGGAACTTAGCACTATTACTGGAGTGTCAGTCTGAGACACCTTCTTCCCTCCCCTACCAATCCTTGGTGTTGTCTGAAAAACAACTCCAGATTATTTCCAGCATCTTAGAAGCAGGTTTTGCAGCACATGGGGGCGAGACTGCAGTGGGGCAGGGAGATTGAACCTGCCCATTAAGTTTGAAATATTAGCAACATCTGCTGCTCAAACATGCCGATGCTGTCTGGATGAAGGGCATTCCTTTTCATCTGAGTCATCCACCTTCCATCAAGTGTCAGATTAATAAAGTAAATATGATGAGAAATAACTGAGGTACAGGCATGCAAGTGTGAACTGGACCTGTTTGTGAACAATGCATCTCTTCTCACAAATGACACAGTCTCACACAAAGTCATCCCTGTGTCTAGAAACAAATGGGATGGATGAGTATAGTTTTTCATATGACATTTTGTACTTGGAAATTTATTACTCTAAGGTGTCAGGCCATAGTAATTTTTTGCAGGGTACAAAACTAAGGCAAATCAAACCACCATCAAAAATGGGGCAGGCAGAAGAGTTGTGGGAAGAAATTGAGAAAGGGAAGAAAGTTATCAGTTTGGGGAAGGAGGGCAATTTGGAATAATTTGCAGAGAAAAATTATTCAGTTCTGAGAGGTAAGGAGAAAAGATAATGAAGGAATATATTTGGTAAGAAAAGCAGGAATGACCCGTGTGGGGGCAGAAAAGCAGGAGAAGAGATGAAACTCTATCTGAGACATTTGCATAATGGGAAAACACCCACAGATCTCCAGGGATTTAGTAAAGATGTGCAGGACTATATTTGGAAGTTCTACTGTTTTCACTTAATGGAAGATGTACTTACCTTACCTAATGAAATCATTGGGACTTAAGAATAATTCAGCTTAGATGGATTGCTTAAATTTCCTTCCTTGCTGTACATGAAGAAAATCTGAACAGTCCATCTTAACAATTCACTGCTGGACTATAGGGAGAAGAGAGAATGTAGGACAGAGGCGTTGCAGTGGAGTAACTTGAGCTGGTCAGCTGTTTACTCAAGTGAGGTCCTGACCCCAAAAGCTGTATTATTGTTGTCTGCATAGCTTCCTAACAAAGATTTATTCAATTGTCCTTCGAATATTGCAGACACATTCCAAAAGAAATAATTCAAATCAGCACTACTTTATAGTTAACCTTTGAATCTAAGGCCATGATACAGTGGTATTGCAAAACCAAACCAAAATGTATGATAAACTGCTAAGCAGAATCAGTAGATCTGATTCCCCAATACTAAGCTTTTTGTTTTCTTTCCTGCAGAAGCAAAGAAAGTAAGACCACTAAAATTAAAACTAATCACTTGAAAATAAATCTACTATTTATATACCTATGTAATCTTTTTATTACTTTCTTCCCAATTCCTTCATTCCTTCTCTTTACAATATTAAGGTATTTTACAAAGTATTAGCATAGATTTAGGCTGACACTTTTAATTGAAATGTGATATGTACTAAAAGTCAGATGTACACAAATTCCGTGCAAACCAATTTTTAGAAGGATGTGAGTGCACACAGAAAGAGAGAGAGAGAGAGAGACCACTATCATTATAATGGGACTCTTTGGACACAAAACAACCATCACAGAACATTTCCAGACAAAGGTCTCTTCATGCTAACACTAAGAAGGCACTATGTAGTTTTCCATTTTTTCTCTTTAACAGATTTTCTACAGTGAGGAAAAAGATGGAAGAAGCAGTAGGAAAATGTCAAAGGGTTATTACAGGTGGAAGACAATGGTGCCTGAAGATCCTGTAAATTTCAGTGAATGATGCAGGACAATAGCATGCTGTATGTATCACAAAGGATATATTTCATGAAATAACACTGATGGCAAGTGATTGCAACTAAAAATAAGCAATCATCCACTACTTTCTTTCTTAGGCCTCTGAATCCATATACAAGCCAAAACATATGCACAATAACATTAATGGAAGCATGCATTACAAACAATGTTGCCAAGACAGATTGAAATGTTTGCTCCATCCACAATGCATGGCAGCCAGTAGTTCCTATGTCAATAGGGCAATGAATCCATTGCAGCATTTAGTTTTTTAAAAAATTATTCAGTTGGGTCTTTTAAGGTTCAGATTTAAACATGGAGTAGATTCACCATCCCACTGACATGAGAACCACAAATCATCTCTGGCAATCTCCACTTCAGCTGCCTCACACCTCAACATGCACTGTAGTGGACCCACATTTACTCTATGTAAATGGTTTGTGAACCATTCAGGGACTCTGAACATGAAAAGTAATCCCTCACATATGCCTTCTTTGGTGGCTTAGAATAATTACATGCACAAGGCTTACTTTTTCAGTCCAGAGACATAGGCATGTTAGTATGGAACATATATATGCAAATTGATCTTGCAGCACCTTTGATACCACATGTGCATCTGAGGAACTAGACCAAGTCTATGAAAACTCATGTTACAACTTCTTTTGCACAGTTGTTTTCAAAGATGCTGCAAGATTCCTTTGCATATGTTTCTTCATTCCAGTGTGGCACATCCTTTTTTTTTTTTTTTTTTTTTTGCAGAATACTTCCTTTCTTTTCTTTCCTTTCACTTTTTCCTGGTCTGCTGAAGGTAGAATTCCTAAACTGGAGACTAGAGACTTATTCACTAGCAAATTTGTGCATAGAATGGAGCATATCAACTGATATTAGAGCAAAATCGCAAAATAGAACACTACAACTGCACTTTGCAAGTATTACAAATAACCAGGGTCATGGATTGCTACAAAAATCAAAATGGCTTCACAAACTATTAGGGTTTTATCCCCTCTTTTAAAAAATATTACATGATGTGAGCTGGAAGAGTTTTTTCCCTATGATGAATTCAGAGATCTTTCACAAAACTAAATGTAAATCTGAGGTGATGGAATTTGCTCCAATTGACAGCTGTGAGTTCCCAACCTAGTTACACTAGCCATACACATATCAGATTATATGTGGCAACTAGGAGGGTGAACCTAACTCAAGGAACCATGATAATCATTCTGGCCACTTTGTCTTACGATTACATCGCTTATTGGAGAAATATGCAAATTTTGACTAACCAAGACAAATTGACTCAACTCAAACCATTAACCACAGAAGTCAGCCCAAGAAAAAGCACTTGCTTTTCTGTCCAGAACAGAGCTCTTTCCTAGGCAAGCCATAATGCAAGTTATCTGCTGGGTCATGTGCTGGACAAAAATCATCTATACCAAAAGTAGTCTCAGGGTAGGAAGGCATATTAGGTTTCCTGTCCAGTCAGTTGGTTATGACTAAGAACTATAGGAATCAATGATTTTTCAACCTGTTGGGACTCACTTCTCACATTGGTTTTCCTGCTACCAATCGTACAGATGTTCACTTGGAAATCCCATGAGTTTACCCCCATGTAAGGGGAGTATAGCAATACATGAGGGTTGACACACCTTGAAACCCAGAAGGCCAGAATTTGGAGTAACCAAATCTAACACTCTATCATTGCCCTTGAGGATCATGTTGGGTTATGGGTTTTGTTTGTTTTGCTGTTCTGGTGAGTATGTGGGTGTGTCTGAGGGGGAAGCATTTTAAGCATCCCTGTAGCTGCTGACATAGTTTTTCAGCTGAAAACTGGAAGGTCTCTTGATTTTTTTTCAGGGAACAGTGGGATGGAGGAAGCAGTGGGTGTTCTGGTGTCACATTAGATTCTCCATACACAACACAATCCCCACCTGGACAAGAACCTTGGGTCACAACACTCTTTACTGGGAAATAGTGTCACACTAAAACAGTGTGATGTACTCTTGAGTCAACATGCAAAGGATTGTGTTGTTTGTCAACACTAACTTTAGTTGGCTTAGAGTCAAGCATTGTAATATATAAAGAAGAACAATACATTCAATGCACCATAAGTACAATTGTGAACGTTCCATTGTGAGTGTATGAATTGGATAATTGTGCTTAGTTGCTGCCTGATCCAATTGCATGCAGCAGAGAAAACTAAGCTAAACAACATTTGTGTCACATTTTGTATCTTACAGAAATAGACTAGTTGTGTTTTCATGCATGGAGAATCATCTGACATCCAATATTTTCAATCAGGAAACAGTAGCAAATTATGTGGTCTTCTATGTTATCTTTCCCAATGAGGCTCATCTCATTCAACCACTGTGCTGGAGAAAAGAGCAGAGGGATTGTTGTAGTTCTGAAGGATGAGACACTTATGAATATAGTGTAGCTAGGTGTTTACTGGATAAAATATGCACATCATACATAGATCCCTGAGCATTCTGGTATTTTTTAAGGTATCTCTGTATCTCCCTATATTATAGAGCAGGGGTAGGCAACCTGCGGCCCGGGGGCTGGATGCGGCCCACTGAGGCCTTTGGACCGGCCCCAGGCTGGTCCTGCCGCCGCCGACGACAACCCCTGCTGCCACAGCTGTCCACCATGATGATATTGATTATTGTTGTTATTACTTGCTCTTGGGGTTTTCTTGGCAAAATCTCCACAGGGGTTTTGCCATCATGGCTTTTCTGGGGCTGAGAGAGTATGCATGCATATATATATTTTAAAAAAAAATAATTTAAAAATTTATTTATTTTTGCTTCGGCCCCACAATTGTCTGAGGGACAGCAACCCGGCCCCCTGCTCAAAAAGGTTGCCTATCCCTGTTATAGAGCTTGCAGTTTATGCATGGGAAGTGATACAGAAAACAAAAGATGGAACCACCAAATCCGTTGATTATAGAAGAGTCTAATGTCACTTACTCCCAGATGGTATAGTGAAGTGTATATCTGCCTATTTATTATACAGCACTGTTTATTTAAGTGGTGCTTTACAGTTCCATAAGTCAAAAGAGGGGCTGGCAAGCTCCATCATATGCTTGATTCTAAGAAGCTACTGTTTAAAACTGATTGCATAGAAAACAACAGCATAAGAATAAAAAACAATAGCTATTTGTTTTTCACAAAAAAATGAGCATTGCCAAACATAGTGCTCTTTACAGATATACTGAAACATACCATTCTCAATCCTTCTTTTTTCTCTTTCCTTTTAAGAAAACAGTCCTCTTTTTAAGAGGGCACAGTGAGTGTGTCAGTTAGCTTTCTGCCCTAAACCAAATTTCAGCTTAATTTTAGGTAAAGTAGAACTGTACTTAAAAAGTTGTCAAATGTAAATGGGTCACCGTTTTTATATCTTAAACATCTGTTGTTTATACCCAAGAAAGCACACTGGGGGCAAGGAAATTAATTCCCCAATTGCTGTCAACTGAGTTAGGAAACAGCAATAAACAGCTTACTGTAAAGCCGCTAGCTACAATAAAACTGCTGTCAATAAAGTGTGGCTGATATGGTTTTGCTGTGCCAGAAAAATACATCATTTGAAAATGAAAATCTGAAATAGTAACTAGAAGATCCTTACTTGTCCCTATACACAAAGGAACAATATCACACAAAATTCTGATAGCATTGAACTCTTACCATCTTTTTTTTCCTCCTCCATGAGTGATAAGATTTAAGAAAGTTATACACTGTACATCTATGGGAAAACATACCCTAATGATTCAGACAGACATAAAAACACCACACGCATCAAAAAAGAAAAGGGGAAAACACACACACACACCAAACCCACTGCATTAAATAAAAGGGAAGTGAGAAGCTTCTTGGGGCTTTAACCAAATGTCTCTGTTGTTGTTTTTTTAAGTGCCTTATTGTAGCTTAGCATTTCCATTGCTGCTATTCAAAACAGTATTATCACTTAAGGTTATATTCCAATTTCCATTACAACCTCCAGTTTTCACATGCTTTTTTGCTTCCCATCCCACCAAAAAGGAAAAGAAAAAACCTTTTCAGCTGAAGTTTTCCACGCTTGGTCTCAGCTCAAAGATGAATTTCTTTAGACAGTTGAACAAAACCTGCTAACCTTTTTTTAAAAAGTTATGTAAGAATGGGGCAATACACTGCATTTTTCAGTCTTCCCTAGTTCTTAAAGCTTTTACTGTATGTTATTTTGTGTGTCCTTGAGCATATGCATGTGTAAATAAATAAAGCCACCCATATTTTATAAGTTCTTCCTTTAGCCAGTCTTTTCTGAGTACTGATTTTCACAGGTAGGCAAAGCCCTAATACAACCAAGTCATTTAAATGTGCAGAATGTAGATATCTCCCACAAGTGTTGCTTTTGCCTACAGATTTACTTTTATGAGAACATTTAGTAGAGGCTTTGGTGATGATGTTTTTATCAGCACTTATAATAAACATAAGGGAATAAATCAATACACAACAATCCATCTGGGATAGGATTGTGCTGTTTTAGTTAACTGCAGGGATAGAGCCGTATGAGTTCTTCATTTGTTTTACAGAGAGCCACTGGTATTCACTGGGGTTTGGTCCCAGGGGCACAGCCACCACCACACACACACACACACACACACACATTTTTAAAGCCATGGATGGTTGAATCTGTGGATGCAGAATTCGTGGATACAGAGGGCTGGTTGTATTTAATTCTTTAGAATTTGTTTATTTGTCTTATTTATCTATGCCATTGTTCAGTTATCTAAACAATTATTTAAAATTCTCCCTGACATTTCCACGTCTTCTTGCCAGTGAACAAGGCTGCAACATAGAAGTGTTATAAGGGTTCTGCTTTCAATTGCCACAGCCTTGCTTACTGGTATGAAGGTGGTGGGGACATAGAAGAATGAATCTCCTTTCTCTGAGTGGCCAATGCCGGGTAAAATAGACTAAGGGATCCAGTTAAAATTGTAGTAATAGTGCCACTATCATGACTACACAGGGCTTGTGAATATAGATAAATTACAGGTGCGTAACTCCAGGTTACACATCCATTAAGTGTGATGCGGATTTCAAACCACAATACCTAGTAATGTGGGATTACGCAAATTAAAACCTAGAAGAAATTCAATGTTGCCATCTGAATCTTTGGACAATGGATCTTTGGTAGCAAACCTTCACTTTCTTCCCTTCAGACTATCTCCTTCATTTCTAATACATACTGTGACATGTCTAGCATACAGAAATGGGTTAACTCTGCATCATACTCAACAGATACTTCTTCTGGCACCAGATTTAAAGATTATCCAATGATTGAGGAAGCACCGTCAGTCAATGGCCATTTTTAGATGCGACACGGTTTGGACCACCATACAGGTGATTTTCGCATGCCTTAAATAATACTCCTTACCTTTCCTAAATTTAAGTCTAATTTATGCTGCAGCCGTGTTTTATTGTATGGCTTTTGCGGTGGAATCTGACTTCAGAGTAGATCCCCATTCCAATGCCCATTAGGAAATGTGCTTGGACCAACTTGGAAAAATGGCCATTGGAGCTCATTTCCCAATTCTTATTAGTGCAGGAATCTATTCTGAAGTCGGTTTCTGCTGCAAAAGCCGTACAATAAAACATGGCTGCAGCATGAATTAGAGTTAAATTTGGGAAAGGTAAGGAGTATTGTGCAATAATCCCCACAGACACACACATACTACTCTTCTGGTGCAGATTCAACTGGTTTGTTGTTCTGCTCAAACCAGGGCAATCTATTTGTAACTATAATTTGTTCACACAATTCAGCTTCCAATTGTGGTTCATGATCACAACTTATTAAAAAAAAAAAGGACAAAAATCCTTTAAATTAACCTCATGCCCATTCAGATGTAACAGCAATTTACACACCGTTCAAAAAGGAAGCAAATGTTTTTGATGTCCTTGTGACTGAGCTGAAGAAGAAAGTGGAGATTAGCCCTGATTTATGGTTTAGCATTTTCTCCAAGCCAGGACATTAAACTTTGAGTGTAATGTGTTTAATGGTACAACAACATTTTAGGAAATCAGGTCTGCTTGATGGAATGCTATACTGCTATTTCCAAAGCAACATATGCAAATATTCTCAGTATTGGTATCTAAACTATCTTGTATCTTAGTCACCAAGATCACACCTCATACCCCCTTTAAGTATAAATACTGGCATATAACTATGACAACATGTTTTGCCCACAGATCTGCTTTAGAAGTCAGGACAATATTCTGGTAAGAGTGACCCAATATCATTGGGCTGAAGCAGACAGGAAGCTTGCAGTGGCCTCTGGCCACTCCAGATGCAATTGGCTAGGGACCACGGCAACTTTACAGCCCACTCTGAAACCAGACTTCTGCTGTGGTCCAAACGGGCCAACAGCAAAGAGCGGATTTTCCCCGCTCCTTTTGCCAGCAGCCTCGGGCTGCCTTAGGTAGCTCAGAGCAGTTTCTGTCCATGTTAGGAACATGCATCATGTACATGCCACATCCCTGAGGTAGCCAGAAGCCATACCTTTTGGCTCATCTTTCAAGCCATTGTTTGGGAAGCTGCATTGGTGTGTGGTTCAATATTCTTTATTCTAAGCAGTTGTTTGCTGCCCTAACAAATATTACAAGCCAATAAGCAACCCATGTACCTAGAATTCTCACTCAGAGTGCCTAAATAAATGAGTTGTTGTTTTTTAGTGACAAGAATCCAGTGGATCAAGAAAGCCAGGTAGAAGCCCAAACAAACTGAACATAAGCTGATACATGTCCTACTGAAAGGATATGAAATTTAAAACTCAGTGTATTCAAAAACAAAGAAATCTTAAGTTTTAACAGTGCAAATTACTTGGGGCATTTAGAACAACCAAATTGCATTGTTTCTAATCCTGAGCTATACTCAGGCTGAATATTTTATTCAAGTCTGTTATTTTAATGAAGTTTGTTGATTTTTGGATTTTCCTAAGAGGCCATTCTTCCACACTTCCACAACCAGCTGATTTTTAACTGAACTAGTGTATAGGGTAGGGAAGCCCCATAAGGGGACAAAGACAGAGTCATATGTAGTGGTAAAATTTTACTGAACAAGTCTGAATGAAATAATGAAAGTCACATAAGAGCACAGTAGTTCCCTTGCTCATATTCTATACATTTTAACAAGAGTTGCTCAGAGGAACATTCCACATGTCTATGCCACATATTTGGCTAGACAATGACCAAAACACCAACTGTTTAGGTCAACCTTCCTCAGCCTGATATTCTATAGATATGTTATACTGCGAATCATATCATTCCCAGCCAATACAGACATTAGATGGTGATTATGGGAGTTGTATTTCAGCACATCTGGTAGATACAAGATTGGGGAACACTTTTATTTAATAAACAGCAGAATAACTCCCTCATCCAAACCATCTTTTTTTTTTTAAAAAAAATGGATACAATTCACTGGAAATTCTGCGGCAGAAGCCCTATTGGACTGTTTCTAAGTAATCACCCAGTAAATTGTTCTTCTTCTCAGTATAACTCTATAGTAACAAAACACACACACGTACACACATGCACACACGCGCGCGCGCACGCAGACAAGGTTCCATCCAAAACCATTTTATTAAAAACTCACATGACTATTTTACTTATTTCTGTGCCTAAATACATTTCCCCGCAAGTGAATCCCACTGTCATGCACAGAATATATTTCAAAGTGTCATGTGTTCAACTGTCATGCCTTAACAGTGAAAGAAAATCATAATGACAATGTACCAGTTTCTCCACACATCTTGCCACTAATGGCTATAATGTGGTGTCAGGCAGTGACATAATCTTTACAAAGCAGAGGATCAAGACATCTGTTTTTGTTTTGTTATGTTTTTTTTTAAAATATCAAGCCTTCTCATGTCAACCAAATTGCATTTAATTAACTGTTGGTAGATGGTGGGAAACTCAAAATAGTTGTCTCGGTAAGCATCTCAAAAGGAGGTCCTAACCAAACTCTTTTCCCTGGTTACAAAAGGAGCTGTTTTGTTGCTATTGAAGAAAAACATGTAAGATCTGGATGCCTTTGATTAAACTTTTGTTTGGATTGAGAAAAGAGAAGGCATGGTCATCCAGATGTTGCTGGGCTGCAACTCACATTGTACACCATGACTTGCTATGTGGGCTATGGCTGATTAGAGTGGAACTAAAACCACACCAGTAAGGCCACATACTCCCTGCTTCTGATATCGGCTATGGAGTTTATCACATGGGGACAATTGGATGTACAGTGCACCCTTCATATACATGGAGGATCAGTTCTGGACCCCCCCCCCCCCCCCCCCCCCCCGCATATGGGAAAAACGTAGGACCTCAAGTCACATTGTTTTCTATGGTAACACACTCCCACATATGTGCACCATTAAAGGTGTACATAGGTGCCAGAGCTTGCCATCTGTGTGACCTTGAGTCCACATTTAGTGAGCCCACTTATGGTGTGGATGTACTGTATAAACAGTGATTAATCCATCAAAATTGTGCATTCGCAGTTAAGATTTTCACACAATGTCACATTCAAAATGGGATTTTCACTAGAATATCCCGTGATAATCATGCAATTGTGCTAATGGTTTTCACAAGACGTTGCGGTGAAAAGCGATTAAAGTACCATTATCCTATGAATATGCAGGCAACAAACAACAACAAATCATTCATGGGATTTTCCCATCAATGATTTTTTGCTGTTTATTGCCCGATTCCTCCCAGGTTAGTTTTGGGATAATGGCTCTTGTGTATGAAAATGTTAATCATGTTTTAATCACATTTTAATCTAGATTGCATGATTTTGATGGATTAATCACCATTTAAACTACCAATTTTCCCCCATGTGATAAAATCCTATGTTTATGGAGAAGATAAAGGGCTTATGCCATCAACAACAGCATCTAAATAATTTTGGATCTCATTAATTTTTCTGTAGGTTTCAACCAAATCAGAATAGGCTTCTTTGAAAACCCAAACATCCACATTTACATTTGCAAAGTGCTTTAAACTTTAAAGAAAAAGGAGTAATAAAGATGATACAAAGGCCAATGTGCCTTTTTTTAAAATGTTTCCCTACCCTGAACTGTCAAGTCTCTTGAGTGGTGCTTACATGCTCTGCCAGGTAAACCATTCTGTATTTGTGATTCTAATCCCCATTTGACTCCTCAAAGAAGTTAAGACCCATTCTTGTAACAGAGCCCAGAAAATGAGAACTAAAGTGGAACAGATTCATTTAATATCAAAACAATGTTACATATCTCTGTAACAAATACAGAAGGGGTAGGATGAAGGAAAGCATCTTCATATCTCAGTTTCTGCTGGTTACACAAAGGCATAATGGTTGGGAGTATTATTGTTTTCAAGTTGTCTGGACAGAAATGGACAAATGATTAAAAACATCATTTGGAGAGCACAGCAGCTTCAAAATATTTCTGAAGGAGAGCTCTGTGTGAAGAGGTTTTCCTCAATTTTTTTTTTAAACAAATTCATCCCACATATGGGTTTTAAATGCAATGTCTTGTTAACAGAGATATGTCAAAAAGTCAAGATGCCATTTTGAGAAACCTAACATAAAGCTTGGGAAATGACTCAACCTAGAGAATGGACACTATTCGTCTCTAGTGTCACAACCCTATGAGTTTTTGCCCTGTTTTCTGACTGTGGACATTGTGATCAACCTGAAAATTCCACCATAACTCTGGAGAATATAATGCCAACAACAATATATGTGTTTGATAGCTAGAGCCTTAGGCAATTGGTGCAATGAAAATTAAGTGCTACGGAGCTACAGCAAAACACGCTAGCTTAACTACTGGTCGCTTCAGTGCGACTGTCATTAAATAAAAGGTTTCTTTGGCTTTAGTACCAGTTTGAACTGTCCCTCCCCCCATTTCTTATCTACTGCAGGATTGGCAGCCAGCCAGCCTAAGCCACATAGTACCTTAGTGCCATCTACAGGCTTATTCTGACATTCTAATTTAGTGGCAAAAGACAAGCACCAGTGAAATGAATTAGACAGCACCACATTTAAATCTTTATTAGCAAAAAAATTATTTGACCTTAAAAAAAAAAAAACCAATACACCCAAACCCCTAGTGCCCTTATTGGGGTGAAATATGAGATCTCCCAACCTTCTACACCTTCTTTGTATGGCATATTTCACAGCTTTAAAATGAGTTATGACAGATCACTTATACACTTACTAAATATGAGAACATATTTACAGTGGGGTGGCATTTTTCTGCATAATTTGTTTATTATTCAAGATAAATGCATTCTATTTCAAAGTGTACTTTGGCCATTTTTGTAAAAAAACACACACACACAAAGCAGAAAAAAACACAACCCTTTTCTCTAATAGACACACAACTTTACAACGAATCTTTGTAAATCAAAACAGAGGAAGACTTTCTGGTAGCTTAGTTATATCCTGCCCAACAAACACAGTGCCACACAATCTTGGGCTATTTGTGAGGACAAAAAAATTAACCCTCTGAACAACAGTAACTTAACAAAATGTTCCAGATCAGTTTGAAACAAAATGGGGAAGAAAAAAACAAAGCATGCTTAAGCCAGCCTCATGTGAAACTTCCACTCTTCTTACGTTAACACATTTAATCCTTAAACAGTCAGTTTCTTTTCCCTTTGACATGAATTTGGCAGACTGTTATTGTTTCTTCTTCTTCTTCACTTAAACTTCTAAACTGGTATGTTTTAACAGATTTTGCACAAGTACATGTAGGTGTGTATATGTGCATGTGTGTAAGTGTGTGTGTGTGTGTGAGAGAGAGAGAGAAAGTATATCTGTGCATGAGTGTGTGTATGTAGCTCTTTCTAAAATAATAAAAAATAATAAAGTTGGTGATTTGCAACTTTGGACCACCATCTTCATTCTATAAATGCATAGTCTTGTGCCAGATACAGTAAAGGGACAGGTTCCCTCCCCCCTCAGAGCATCCCATCTTTCTCTACTCGTACTATAACTAAGCTAAAATTACAGTGAAAGAAAAGACATCCTGGCACTTTAATACTGGTTGAGTGGGCACTTGTATGCAGTACTTATAGACCAGTAAAAGTGCTCGTTTACCTGTCTGGTGTGCAAGGGGCCCTTTGTCTTGAAGCCTCCTTGGGAACTGCACTCTGAGGCACTGAAGTGATCTGAACTAGTGGAAGAGCGTTTGGAAAGGGTATCACAACCCCCAACAAAGGTGTTGTCCAGGGGGAGTTCCTGAATAACGTGATGCTTTTTCACCGAGACAGGAGTGTCAGGCTTAAGATGGAAAGCAGACTGTGGAGAGGCAGATTTATAATGCTTAGCAAGATCAGGGCTGTTAGGCTTAAAGGTGGTGGGTGGTGCACTGCCCCAGTCAAATCTTCCTATACTTTGCTCCTCCAGCTCAGCTGGAAGGCTAATGGTCCCGTTGATAGGTTCGTGAACTGCATCCTCGGGTTTGGATTCCTCAATGGTAACAAAATTCAACAGGGAACTCTTGGGAGACTTCCTTTTCTTCCGCTTCTTCTTCTTGTTCTGTTTGTTCTCCTGATTGGGAGACATCCATTCAGCCCCTTGCTTGCTCCTCTGAGCTGCTTTGAACCTGGAAGCATGGCGGCAGCGGACCAGAACAGTGACAAATATTACCACAATGACAACCATGGCACCTGCCACAATCGCTATCATGATGGTAAGGTAGTCCTCATTTTGATAGGGCTGGCTGCTGTCCCCAATGTTCCTGTCCAAGGGTGTTTCCATAGTCCTGCGGATCAGGTCATAAATGTAAGAGGCATTTCCTGCTGTATCATTGACATACAAGAAGACAAGGACAAGGGTGTGTAGGGATTTAGGATAACCCAGGTCACTAATATTGACCACTAATCGATGCAGCCCCACATCAGTAGGAGAAGGTTTTTCTTCCAGGGTAATGTTACCTGTCACTGGATCAATACGGAATAAACCTTTGTTGTTTCCACTTACTATTGTATACTTAAGCTCAGCATTCATTCCTGTGTCAATGTCAACAGCAAACACTTCAGCCACTACAGAGCCAGGGATAGCAGAGAGAGGTACCAGCTTAAAAGAAGTATTAGAAGGTGGGTAGATGACCACAGGACTGTTGTCATTAACATCCATAACATTTATGGTGACTTTGGCGGTAGACGAACGGGGCGGTTGTCCTCCATCAACAGCCTTGACATCAAAGGTGTAGGAACTCTGTTGCTCACGATCAAAAGAAACATTGGACTTTATAACTCCAGAGTAAGGATCAAGAACGAAGTTCTCATTATCATTCAGAATGGAAAGAGTCACAGCTTTATTCTCTCCTGCATCAGCATCAGTCACCGTGATCACGCCTACAGTGCTATACTTTGGTAGGTTCTCTGACACAAAAAACTGAAAGTGGTTATGAGTGAATTTGGGGCTGTTGTCATTCTCATCCAGTACTGTAACTATCACAGCAGCTTGACTCTGCAGGGGAGGGGTGCCATTGTCTCGGGCTGTAACAGTAAAAATGAACCGCTCCTGTTCTTCGCGGTCAAAGACCCGAGAGGCTGTCAAAACCCCAGTCTTTCGATCCAGATCAAAAAAGGAGGCATTGGGGCCAAGTTGATAAACGATGTCTGCATTTTTCCCACTGTCCTCATCAGTGGCACTAATAGTGGTTAAGTACAGACCACGACGGTTGTTTTCAGAAACTGACAGCTCAATTACAGGCTGGCTGAAAATTGGAGGGTTGTCATTCTCATCCTCTAGCTTAACCCTCACCAGGGCGGTCTGGTTCAAACTGGGCTTGCCAGAATCGGAGGCCACTATTTTAAAGCTGAATTCTTTGGTGCCCTCATAATCCAACAAGGAAGAGGTCTCTAACAAGTACTGGTTGTCGTATACTGCCTTCAAGTGAAATGGCACCTCTCTCTCAATGAAACAGATCACTTTGCCATTTATATCAGTGTCCTTATCTGAGACTGTAATTAGAGCAATCTTGGTATTGACAGGGTCTTTCTCAGATAGGTATACCGTGCCATTGATGGGACTTATTATGTACCTGAGGTCTATGTTAGGGGGGTTATCATTCACATCAGTCACATTGATAGTAACAGTTGCCCGGGCAGGTGTAGAACTGCCATCGCTGGCCAGCACCGTCACCTTGTGGATAGCAGTCTCTTCTCTGTCTAAGGCCCTCTGAACTGTTATTAGCCCAGTGGTGTTATTTAAAGCAAAGAGTCTTTTTGTTGCAGGAGCAACTTGGGCACCAAAAATGTATCTGATTTCTGCATTGCTCCCTATATCTGCATCTGTGGCATGAAGCTGAATGACAGAGGTACCTATAGGGGCATTCTCTGGTATGTGAACCTCCACTTGATTCTCTTTAAAAACTGGCCTGTTGTCATTGACATCACTTACTGTGACCTGGAGAATGGCTGTACTGGATTTCTGTGGACTACCTCCATCTTCAACTTTGATTTTCATGACATAGGTATCTTTCTGCTCCCGGTCCAAGTTCTGCTGCACAATCAATTGAGGCCACTTCTCACCTTCAGGTGTTTCCACAATATCCAGTCCAAAAACACTCTGCCCATTCAAAAGTTCATAGTGCTGCACCCCATTGAAACCAGTGTCAGGATCCGTCGCTGATGGGATGGGGAAGCGACTGTTGACCAGAGTGTTTTCAGGGATGGAAATGTTGATGACGGGAGATGGAAACATTGGGGCATTATCATTGGTATCCTTCACAATTATTTTGATCTTGATCAGCCGGAAAAAGTCATTGGGAAGAATCACCACCTCCAGTTCAAAGAAGCACTCATTTTCTTCAGCATAAGCAGCTCCTGCACAGAGTCTCTCTCGGTCAATTCTGTTGGAGGTGGTGAAGATCTCCCCTGTGGTACTGGAGACTTTCACCAAAGGGGCATCTCCTGCTTTGGAGACCAGTCTGTAGACAAGGCTAGCACTGGTTCCTGTGGCAGCATTGATGTGAGAAATGTTCAGATCCTTTGGTATGTTCCCAATGGGGACATTTTCCGGCAGCTCCTCTCGGATAGTGTAGATAAGTTCTTGAGCTACAGCTGAATCCAGCCTCAAGCAGGCAATCAGGGCAGCCAACAGGTAAAAATCCCTCAGGTCCATGATAATGTGTTTATAGCTCCTTCTCAGGGTTTCAAGGGTTCCACAATGGAGTGCTGCCTCGTTGGCAAGAAGAGGACCGCAGGAGGCATCACATCACAGCTTGTACTTCCCGACAGCCCCTGTCAACACAAACACAACAAGAAAACAAGTGTTATTGTCTCATTTTAACCAAGGATGCCAGATGTAACTGCCAAGTCTTGTGCCACATTCCTGTGACAGCACGCGCACACACACACACTCATACATGAGAAATACCCACCACCTGCTTCCTTCTCTCTATCTTTTCCCTCTTTCTTTCTTTCTTTCTTTCTTTCTCCCCTTTCTTTCCCTCCTCTCTCACACTTTCTGTGGATGTGCGTGAGCAATTTCTCTCCATGAATGTGCCAGCAGACCGCCACCAGCCTTTGCACACTGAGAACAAAATTAACTAGTTGCAAGATTGAAGGGAGAGAGATGCAAGTTCACACACAGAGGGAGACACACGCTGTTGCCCAAATCAGTCTGGCAGGCTGCTCACAAAATGCTTTCTCTTTCTACCCATGCATTTCATACTAAGTTTTTTTTTAAATTTAAAAAAAAAAAACAGCAAAAACCACAACCTTAGCACAAATGGTGCGCTAACTGCAACGGAAAGGACTGTGCATCCTGCCTCCCCCTTCTTTCCCTTACCTAGCTGGATTTTGTTCCTCTGGCTTGTAGGTTTTCTCTTCTGCTAGTGCCATGCTAGAGCAGTCTAGGAAGGAGCTGAACCCAGGCGGGCTGCTTCTGCAGCAGCTCTGTGGCGACTTCCCTCCCTTCCTTCTCAAGGAAGGAAGGAAGGAAGGAAGGAAGGAAGGA
>JAIPUX010001232.1:28231172-28262232 GCA_020142125.1 Phrynosoma platyrhinos
GGGGTTGGGGGGGGGCTCCCTGATTGAGTCTCTCCATTTGGGATGCAGTCCTCCTCTCTTTCTGCTGCCTTCTTCTGCCTTTCCTAGCATCGCTGTCTTCTCCAGTGAGTTATGTTTTCTCACAATGTAGCCAAAATACAATAGTCTCCCTTTTGCCATCTTAGCTTCCAGGGAGAGTTCGGCCTTGATCTGTTCAAGGACCCATTTGTTTGTCTTCTTGGCCATCCATGATATGCTCAGTACTTTTCTCCAGCACCGCATCTCAAATGAGTTGATTTTGGCTTTTTCCCCCCACTGTCCACCTCTCACATCCATACCTGGTGATGGGAAATACAATGGCTGATTATCCTCCCTTGAGTGATCTTGTCCATTTCTTGCAGAGCTGCCCTTCCCAAGCTTAGTTTTCTGATTTCTTGGCTGCAGTCTCTTGTTCCGATCTGTATATGAACCAAGGTGTGGGAACTATGGGACTATTTCAATTTTCTCATTGTCCAAGATGAGTTCTTGCAGATCTTCCATGGGAATATCTAAGGGGGGTTGCAGACTGCCAGAAATAGTGCAAATTGAGTCCACTTTTAGGGTTAGGGTTAGTGCTAGGGAATCATGGGAATTGGTCTTTTTTTTTTTTTTCCTGAGACATTGAACCTTCTCTGTCAGGGATCTCTGGTGCCACAATAAAATACAATTCCCATGATTTCCTAACCCTAACCCTAACCCTAAAAGTGGACTCAATTTGCACTATTTCTGGCAGTCTGCAACCCCAAGGACTTTTCACCTTGCAGAATCCTGGGATTTGTAGTTTAGGGAAGGCTATTGAGCGTTCTTAGCCAGAGTCCTGCCTTGACATATCACTAAACTACAAACCCCAGGATTTCATAGGATGCATCTGTGGCATTTAAAGTCAAACCATACCACTGTAACTGCCTAGTGTGAAATGGCCACTGGATGAACAAACTTCCCACTTGTTCCTCTGCTGCTCCAGAACTGGAAAGCTTCAGGGATCAATTCTCATCTTGTGGACTTGCACTCTCTTGGGTCACTTCGGTGGTTCGGTTGCGCACAGGGGGCTTTTCCCAAATGAAGGTGACTGCTTCTTCCATCTTGACCTTTTTCCTTGTAATAATAATAATAATAATATTTTTTTTAATTTATACTCCGCCTTTAGCCGAAGCCATCAAGGCGACTTACATTAAAAATACAACCCACATTTAAACAATATACTTCCTTGATTTCTCCCCCTTCCTCAGCATAAATTCTTCAAGGTGTGCACCGCAGATTATGGCATGGGAAACTACAGGGAAATAGATTCAATCTCAACGTGAGGAAGAACTTCCTGGCAGTAAGAGCTGTTCGACTGTGGAATTTGTCTGCCTCCGATTTTTTCTTTCTTTGGAGGTCTCCTTCTTTGGAGGTTTTTAAACAGAGGCTGGATGGCCATCTGTCAAGGGTCTTTTGATTGTGTATTCCTGCATGTCAGGGGGTTGGACTGAATGGCCTTCGAGGTCTCTATGATTCTATGATTTCTCTCCTGCCCTATCTCTGGTAGATTCCCTTGAAACAATAAAAGAGGTGGTTTTTCCTCCCTATTTCTGCCTTACTGTGAACATCCAGTGTAGTCGCATCTCTTTTACAGCCATGATCTCACAACACTAACCCACTGTAGTCTGCCAGCATAAATATTTAGTATCTTTACACCGCCAACCTTAGGCAATATGAACAAATACATTGTTGGGGAGCAGGCAGGTGTCAGCCTTGTGGGGAAATTTGCCATATACACCTTGCCACTAGCTATCTTTTGTGGCTTTCTGAGCACTTGACAACTGTCCTGTTTCTCTGGACAGTCTCATGTTCTGCTCCGTTTTCCCAGACTAACTCTCTTGTTCTACTCAGGGCAGGTCAAGATAATGCTATTTATAGGGCCCACGAGTTGATAGCAATGCAAAACAAGTGAGCTTTCGGGCTTTGACAGCTATACCCCTGAACATGACATTCCCATACGTCTCCTGGAGAAATGCAGGTTAAAAGGTACTGGAATAGATTAGGTGTACAAATGGCTGGAAAGGAGCACTCAAGGAGTTACTGTTAATGGATTGCTCTCCGGTTTGGGAAAGATAAGGAGTGCAATTCCATGGAGGCTTGTCAATAGTCCAATAGTGTTCTGTTCTTAATGGGGTGAAGCAGTGGAGAGTGTGCACAGGGACACAGGGCTGACGCAAAACTGATTCCAAAACACAACAGAATTGTAAAAACGAATGAGGGAGTAAGCAACCGGCACTAAATGATCTTGTGTATGCATGCTGACAGCTACCTCCGTGCAACCAGGGATGTTCTGATAGCCATCCATTTATTTATTACAGTAATATCCTGTCTTTTCTTCCAGTGGCTCCTTTCCTTTGCATTTTGTTTCACAACAGCCTTGTGAGGCATGTCAGGCTAAGAAAGAGTGACTGAGCAAAAGTCACCCAGTGTGCTTTACAGAGAACAGAATCTGAAGCTCTCTATTACTCTCATCACTATGCCAACTAGTCCTGTTCTTATACCAAAAATCACCCCCAGTGGTCTCTCCATTTAACAACCTGAAGGCTATATTTCATTGCCAAATTATATATATATATATATATATATATATATATATATATATATATATATATATTCATTTTTAACAGCTTGCTTTGAAAGAACTGCTTTTTCAAAGGGTTAAAGTTGCAGTGGAAAATTGTCCTGTAATGCATCAACAGCCATTTAGAAAATTTCACAAGTTGTAGGGTGTGAAATATTAATAAATTGTGTTACAGGCTGGCACAGTGTTTGTGTGTATTGAATTTGCACAAAATGCTACCCTCGCAATCAGAGATTTCAAACAACAGAGGCTGAAAGATCAATCCAACAACAGTTTTACCATCACCACTGCCTCAAAAAGTAAAAGAGGACTTTCTCACATTCTTTCTCATAGTTACTTTCTCGTTCTGTCAATGCATGTTTCATGTTTCTCAAGTTTTGATTGAAACTAGGAAGACTGTAAAACTACAGTTTAAAAAAGAACAATGACAGTAAAGCCTCATTTAGAGATAAATAAAATAAACATCATAAAACATACACAAAGAAAATATGCCCTCTGGAGAGGTTATTATGACCTTTCTTCCTCCCCCCCCCCCCCCCCCCACACACACCCCGGTCTTTGGAAATCTCTGAGTAACAAGTCTAAGAGGAGTTCCCAGGAAATAATGTGCTGTCAGCACTACCCCAAAGATCTTATATGTTGGATATTGTCAATCTTACTGCAAGCGTTGGTGGTGAGAAGACCTTTCTGGAGGATCCATGGCAGTAGAGCTAAGAGCAGTGGCATCAGTACAAGGTATTGGTTATCACATTTGGAGCCCTAAATGGTTTGGGTCCAACCTATCTTCAGGACTGTCGCCTCCTGTATAATGCACCCCACACAAGTCCTCTGGGAGGAAGCTGCTGCAACCTATAAAAACTAGACAGTCTGCAACTGCCCAGAGGACCTTTTCGGCAACCGCTCACAGATTATGGAATGGCCTGTCGGATGAGATCTGTCATTACTACCTTAAATAGCTTTAAAAAGGCTGTTAAGACAGATCTTTTTTGGCAGACCTTTCCTGAATAGATATCCTGGCCATCAAAAGACAGCCCAACCTGCTCCCCTGATTCTGCCGCAGTTTATTTGTATTAGCATTTTAAGAGTGTTTTATATTGTCATTGTTTAATAGTATTTTAAGAGGTGGGTGGGATGTTGTAAGCCACCCCAGTTGCATTACACAGAGGGGCAGGCTAAAAATTATTATTATTATTATTATTATTATTATTATTATTATTATTATTATTACTAGAGGATGCAGGAAATGCAAATCATCCTTGGTGAGATCCCAAAGGGAGAGTGTCACCTGGTGGGGCAGTACATCTGGGGCACTGGCACAGCTTCTAGGCAAACAAAAAAGGGTGTTTTGCCATTCACCTAGCAGCCACACTGGACCCTAAGCAGGCCCTCTGGAGGCTGCAGCACCCCCTTCCAGTAATGGCAGCTGATGCGGGGTACTAGACCCTGAAAGCCAGATTCTTTAGGGGTTGGTGCAGCTGCAGCCATGCTAGACCCTGAAGGCCTTTCTTGGGAGGCTATAACTGCCTAGGCAGAAGGGGAGGGACGTCATTGGCCAAGGTTACCTTTTTGGACTAGACCTCCCAGAATCTCCTCCTGGCATGGCCAATAGCTCTGTAATGGTAGCAAAGAGGAGCACATGGAAAGAAATATCTAAGTTATGCCTATTCAGTGTCCCTATTGATTTAAACATACCTACCTATTATCCCCTGCTTTCTCTTCTCCCAGTTTTTCTGTCTTTTAAAAAAAAAACCATTACGGTTTGATCAATGTGCAGATAATTCCTATAATGTTCATTCAGTTTTGAGATTAAGAAGCCTATACTTGTTTATTCGGATTATTTCTCCTCTCAGGGCCAATTCTTCTGTTTCTCAAGCAATGTGGGAGATGAAGCTGTGTGGGCAGGCAAGCTTACATTTAAAAGACGAGGAAGAAGCATGTTCGTTAAATGAAAGTTGATTTGATAAATAAACATGAAGTGTTGGGTTTTTCCCCTTAATCATTATTATTTCTTTATTAAAATATTTATATCCCTGTTTGTATCATATGATGTATCATAGATTATAAAGAGTTAAGAAGTGCTGGTGATTTCTTAAATGCATGTTAGGATAGTATTTTTTTTCTTTCTTTTAAAATCTTTATTTAGCACATGAAATGAACAATTTCTTCACATGCATATGAACACATCTCTGAGTTTATTTGCTCTCTCATTAACACTTCCTCTTCAGCAGAGCAGAGACAATTTAACAGCAATAAATTTATTCCAGTTGCCCCAAACCTATGTAGTTCTAGTGCCACACACCATATGTCTAGATAGGGTGGGGGTTATCACATAATTAGCATATGATTTTCTCTTTAGTGTTTGTACCCAAAGTATGGAATGCTCTCCCAGATTTTTGCACACATGCGCATGCGCACACACACACACATACAATTTTCCTATTTTGTTATGACATTAGATTAATAGTACAATCCTATGAATCCTTTACCAAGGCCTACATACCCTAAAGGGACCAGATCTTCCGTGATCTTGGATGCTAAGCAGGGGCAGCCCTGGTCATTTCTTGAATGGGAGACTGCCAACTAGGTGCTGTAGGCTATATCGCAGAAAAATGAACCGACAAGCCACTTCTGAGTATTCCTTGCCTAAGAAAATCCTATGAAATTCATGGTATCACCATAAGTCAACAAGTGAATTGAGAGCACACACAAATGTTTACTCAATAGGATTTACCAGAACTGCCATCTAAGTTCTCCTCAGATTATTGCAAAGTGAATTTCCATTCAATAGGATCACTATTTAACCAGCAATCCCCCCTCCCATGGTAGTCTTAGCAGTGCTTATGCTGACTTGTACCACTGTAGTATTTTATATGGTGTGTGCGTATGTTTTCTGGGTTCTTTCTTGTTTCTGTACTGGGGGTGGGTGGGTTGTAATGCTACTAATTTATTATTGAAGGGTTGTTGTTGTTGTTGTGTCTTCAAGTCATTTCCAACTTATGGCAACCCTAAGGCAACCCTATATGGGGTTTTCTTGGAAAGTTTCTTCAAAAGTGTTTGCCATTGCTATTCTCTGAGGCTGAGAGAGTGTGACTTGTCCAAGGTCACTCGGTGGGTTTACATGGCTGAGCTGGGGTTCAACCCCTGGTCTCTAAAGTCATTGTCCAGTCCTCAAATCACTACACCGTGCTAACTCAAGGTATTTAAGGGAAACTAATATTAATACAATTAATTGATACTGAGATTCTTCTCCACTCTTGTAGTACAATGGTGAGCTGACTATCACCACTATTTTAGCTATAAGGGCAGAAGTATGAATTCATTCCATATTAATTAATTTAGAACTGAAGGGAGCCAATTAACATAGATAGAAAACAGACAGGATATTAGTAAAAACTGTCTTTTATGGCTGATAGGAGGAAATGTTGAGAAACACATTCCAGATACATTGTTGCTAGTATGAAGCATTTTTTTTTAAAAAAAAATTTAATGTGGTTCTAGAAAGGTTGCTCTAGGTTTGGAGTTGAATCTTTATTCCTGCCTAGGATTGTTTGAGCCTTCAAGAGTAGGTCCAAAATTATGGGAATCCCAAGGAAAAAGGCAAATTCCATGTGCTAGATACTCCATTCTTCGAAGAACTGCTGGCACAACTCTTCTGACTATCCTTGTATAAAATATTGTTCTTTTGCCTTCCTCAACTTCCTTTAGTGTTATATTTAATACATGCCACTTCATCCATAATTCAGATTTTTTTCTCACTCTGGCTACAGACTGGTCCCCATTGGCTTCTACACACCTTTCTCTTTTTTCCTTTGTTAAGGGTCAGATGAGAATTCTGTGCAAGGAGATTTGGAATGGTTTGTTTATCCATCTCACACACAAACACCCACAAAATATGAAACTGAATAAATAGTATTCATCTTCATTCATTGCAGTCCACAATTCCTCTAACCATCCCTGTTCTTAATTCCCTAAAGGAATCAAGTAAACTATATATTTATGAAAACAAAACAATCAATTATTTGCCTCCTGCAAACATGTTGTCTGAATAAAATGCAACTTTGCTAGTCCTTAAATTGTGTCAGACAAAGACGATTGAAACTATGGAGTTTATCACATGGGAGGCAAAGTGACCAAATCCCATGAATATATGGGGTTTAAATCCAGTGAATATGCCACAAGAGCGGGATTGTTTTCAGACACGTTGGGCCACATTGACATTAACCCGACATTAACCCATGCAAAAAGTGGCAAAATTGTTCTGCGTTTTAACTTCAGGATTTTCCCAAAGTTAAAGAGCAGTGTGATTTTGCTGCTTTTTGCTCAAGTTAATGACAAAGTTGCCCAACATCATCTAAAAACAATCCTGCTCTTGTGGGATTTAAACCCTGTTTATCCATGGGATTTAGAGACTTCCATGTGATAAACTCCATAGCACTTCTTAGTGGGTGAGTGATGATGGTGGTGATGCTAATGGCTATTGTATTATTGTTTGTTTTGGACTGAAATCCTATGATTGGGTATTGCTTCCACATCATATGGGTGAGCTCCTGTCTCTAGTCCCAGCTTCTGCCAACCTAGCAGTTTGAAAACATGCAAATGCAAGTAGATAAATAGGTACTAGTTTGGTGGGGAAGTAAACAGCGTTCTGTGCAGTCATGCCGGCCACATGATTACAGAGCAGTCTCTGACAACACTGGCTCTTTGGCTTAGTAACAGAGATGAGCACTACCCCTTATGGCAGGGGTAGGCAACCTTTTCCCTTTAAGGGCCGAGGGACTTCAGCTCCCAGAATCCCAGGAGCTATTGGCCAACATGGGACTATTGGCCAACATGGCTGAGGCTTCTGGGAGCTGAAGTCCCTCGGCCCTTAAAGGGGAAAGGTTGCCTACCCCTGCCTTATGGTTAGACACAACTTGACAACCTTGTCAATGGGGAATACCTTTATCCTTTAATAATTGGATTGTTTGACCCTATATAGTTTCTAAAATAAAATGTGCAACTCAAGAGTCCAGGCAAGCCTCAGAGCCTTTTTCTTCAATTTATGCATTTTCTAATGTACTTTTATGTTGTTATCATTATGTTGTTATCAACAACTATTACTGCATTTCTCCAATTTGTTCTGTTCTTGGCTTGTAGAATAATTTGGGCCAGATTTGCATGCAACTCTGGCAACTTTGTTCACTTGTAGTTGAGCATCTGTGGTGATTTTTTTTTTGATGGATTTCTTATATGATCAAGAAAATATATAGGTCTCAATCTAATTGCTAGCCCCAAGTAGACTAGAGCCACTGAATCAATGGGATTTGCAGAAATGTTGATTTAACATTCAGTTATTATTTTAATACATCTAATTTATGGGGTTAGCAATGGATCTTAGGCTTTAGATTGCAATCTTACAGGATTGGAGCTTTAGCCCTCCAGACGTTTGGGCCTGTAACTCTCATTAGCATTGTCAGAGGTTGCATCTGCACTGCAGAAATAAAACAGTTTGACACCACTTTGACTGTCATGATTTGATGCTATGGAACCCTTGGATTTGTAGTTTTGTAGAGCACCAGAACTCTCTGACAGAGAAGGCTAAATAGCTAAAAAAAAATCCATAGTATTGAGCCATGGCAATTAAAGTAGTATCAGGTGTCAAAATATTTTATTTCTGCAATGCAGATGCAGCCTCTGAGAAAAGGGATAGTGAGAGCTGTAGTCAAAAACATTTGAAGGGTTTAAATTCCCCACCCCTGCTACACGATTCTTCTGAAGTCACTAGATCTTATTTCTCTCTATGTGTGTTCGTGTATGTATATCACAGAGAGAGAGAGACCACCTAGTTAACCAGGTGATCCAGGATAGGGTATGCATTTTAGAATGGCAGATTTCTTTATTGATTTCTGGATTAGTTTTTCTTTTGTTAGAAACATTTGAAAAGTACTGACTGGGATCTAAAGTACCATGGGTCATGTTGCATTTGTGCTTGGGGTTTTTTTCAGTTTCTTTTCCTGTCCTCTTCTGTATTAGCTTTTCCCCCTCTATCTTGACATTTGAAGATCCTTTCGAGAAGCATCTTCAAAAACCAACACTGAGCCCTTGTAGAGGTTTCTCTTGAACTCAGCTAGTACTTTTCCATAATCACTTGACTTCAAAATCAAATTCTGGTTCCCCCCCCCCCATTCCCTGAATTTTGCAACGTCTGGCCTGAAGAACTCTAAAGTTTACATACTGTCTCTCCTCCATTTGCTTTTTGACATTTGGTTAGTCGTAATAGAGGTATGTGGTTAAATTGGGATTATGTGAATCTATATATATATTTCTTTGTTGAATTTCATACTATTCATACTATTCTTATTAGTTCTTCTCTTGTTCACTTTTAACTTTTCAACTTATATAGGGAAGTGTGTACATTTTCTAGGTCTTTGCTAGCCATATATAGACATTTTTAAGTATGTGGATAGGCAACCTTTTAAAGCATATTTCTTAAACATTCTTGGAGGGACAGTATATTATACAAAGTTCAAATCCTTCTTGAAATCAATTTGTAGTTTTCCCATTAAAATTTGTACACCTTATAATACTACATTTTTAAATAAGGCAGCTAGATGAGCTACATAATTGTGTGGAAAGTACTGTGGGAGGGGGAGGATACAAAGAAACATTTTTATAACCTTCATAAATAAAGTTTATAAAATTAAGTTCTCATGCAGCTTAATTATGCATCAAAGGAAGAGAGCAGAGACAAGGAAATCTAATAATTAAGGAAGAAAAAGTTGGCCAATAAGGCTCAAAGTCAATAGTCAAGACACTGACAAGAAATAATTACTTTACAGCTAAATCTCAGATATATTTTGGCACAAAGCTAGTAGTTAACTCTCCAGCACTGTGTGCCAACCCTGGATATGGGGTGGGGAATACGGAGGGAGCTGCCTGCAAATTTTTGTATTTTGGAAAATACCATACATATAATTTAGATAAAATACGGATGTACATTGTAAAACTTAGGGTAGATTTCATCGTTCATCATTTAAATATCCTTGGTTGTAAGTGACAGAAAGGACTATAGTAAGGAACATTTGCTTCTAATGTCTCATCATTTGCTGACTTTTATTTTGATGTGAACCAATTCTGCTGGAAAACTGTAGGTAATGCAATTTAAACAAACATTGTGTTTGTCTAACATCTCATTCACATATGAACTCTTCTGATACGTGTATGCAAGGGAGTGGGAATTGTACTGATGATGCCTTCAACTTATTACAAAAGAACATACCTCAGTACAACCTGTGTGCACGACTGGGGACTCCTGAACATGCAGGGGCTTTGCTTACATTGAGGCTTTTTCAGAGATTGTGCTAAAGTCATGAAATGGTGGAGGGAAATTGTCATAGAGTATATCTTTTGCTCTTCCAAAACCTCAAGTGATGCCTTCTGCTGTGCCTTGTGTTGCTCAAAAAAAGTGGGGAAGACTTTCCCACAAAACCAATAAAAGTAGTTATTTTAGGTTGTTTTTTTTTTTAAAAAAAAATTGAGAATGTGGGTACTTCTTTAAATATTTCCAGGGGCATAACTTGAGAGCCTGTTGCAGCAAAAACAACAGCAAAGAGGCCAGTAGCCAGCTTTATTTGGCAGAAGCTCTCTTGGACTATTGTTCTCTCAGTCCATGCATCGGATCCAAGTGACTTCATTCTTCAAAATCTCACACAAAATAAAGCATGTTTGTCTTTAAGCTTCCACTAAACTTGATCTTATTGCTGTTGTTGTGAACTAAATTAAGGACATTTTCACTCTATTCAGTTATAGAATTATGATGGCAACAGCGTATGGAATCCTGGGATTTCCAGTTTAAGGACAAGTATTAAGATTTCTCAGGCAGATAGCTGTAGTGCCTCTCCAAACTACAAACCAAAAGAGTTTATAGGATACAGCCATAACAGTTAAAGTAGAACCATAGTACTATAATTGTGTAGTGTGCAAATGTTCTTAAATAACTATAGAACAGGCTTTGCAACTATAAAGATAACTAGTTATTTATTGATGACTCTTCAAAGTGATTCCCAAGCTAGACTGTGACTCAGGCTGCTGCCACCTTGCAAAATGAATGCAGTTTGATGTCCATGATTAAATACTATGGAATCCTGAGATTTGTTATTTCTTGTGGCACCAGCACTCTCTGTGACAGAAGGCTAAATAGCTCACAAAACTACAAATCTTGGGATTCCATAGGATGGAGACGTGGCAGTTAAGCTGTGTCAAACTGCATTCATTCTGCAGTGTAGCTACAGCCACAGTGTGACTAGTGAATGCTAGTGTTGGATGAGGTTTCCAACTTGCTGAGGTTATTAAAGCCAACACATTTGTTAACTTTCATAACCATAAGAAACACCCTTATCACATATTTGAGAAATCACAACTGAACTTCAAGGATTGGGCCTTGGAGGAAACTTTTCTTGTAGTTTCTTAGATTTGCTTACTGATTGCTCAATCCTTGTGTGCCAGCCATGAAGCAACTCCCATGGGCTTTAGGAAACACTGATTGTTGGCCCCTGTTTCAGTCACAAAGCCATTTCCCTATCATTACTAAAACATGGACCAAAGTTCAAATCAGCCCTGATAAACTTGTGGCTGTCTGAATGTTGCTAAACTCTCATTCCCATCATTCATAGCCAGTCTGGCCAGTTATGAGCCATGATGGAAGTAGCAGTTTATAAATATAAGAAGGACTGAAGGTTCCCCAAGAAAAAACCAGAGAAATGTCAAAGTGGCTAAATATCTACACTGGTTTGTTTGATTGTTTGTTTATTTAGGACTGGGGAAATAAAATAAAAATATCTGAAAAGTGTAGGGCAGGGGTAGGCAACCTTTTCCCTTTAAGGGCCGAGGGACTTCAGCTCCCAGAAGCCTCAGCCATGTTGGCCAATAGTTCCATGTTGGCAAATAGCTCCTGGGATTCTGGGAGCTGAAGTCCCTCGGCCCTTAAAGGGGAAAGGTTGCCTACCCCTGGTGTAGGGGATATTGTAGTGGTCTTAGGTGTGCTGACTGGAGTGAAGGCAGGAGGGAGGAACAGCTCTCTTTGTAATACAGGGGTGGTTCCAGACAAGGATTATCGTGCTATTGCCCTGCTTCATTAACTGAGGGCCTAAGCAGATGGCTTAATAGGCCGTCCTCGGTTCAGGGAAGGGGAGGTGCAGCTGCACGCTCAGAGCCCCATCCCCCTCCCGAGGTCGTCCTTGGAGCAGCCGGCCCTCCGCACAGCCGGCGCTCCGAGGAGGACCTCGCACCGCAGCGTCTGGATACGCTGTGGCAGAAAAGTCGCTGAAAGTGCGCCGCAAACTTTTGTGGCGCACTTTCGGTGACATATGAAAGGAGCGCTATTTTAGCGCTCCTTTCCAGGGGCGCCGACGGTGCACCACTGGATCGAGGCATGGGGATGCCTTGGTCCTGCAGCGCACCTTCCCAGGGCGGCCCACGGCCGCCCATCTGCTTAGGCCTTGAGTTTCAGATTGCATTGCATACTTGTAATCCTCCTCTATATTTCCACTGCTACCTCATCTCCTCCTCTTCTTCCTCCTTTCTTATCATGGGAGAATGCATACATAGTGACTTCTAATTTAAAATATCTTAAGAGATTTGAAATAGTTCAGGTGATGGTGATGATGATGATGATGATGATTGTTTTTTTAAAAAAGTATATCACCTATGCAGAAGTATATAGTTAAACAGAATTTTGTTCTGTGTAAACTGAGACTGCATACTCTCATGCCACTAAGACTTAATCCACTCAAGGATATCAGCCAGACACAATCTGAAAAGTAGAACCCCAAAGAAGGCTTAGGTGTGGGGAGAGGAAGTGATGGGGTATTCACCCAATGACCTAAATTTTCTTCCTGGCCTATTTTCCTACATTATATTACACCCTAATTATATTTCTTACCAGTGATTACAGTGTTAGAGGTACATCCACTTGCAATCACATACTCCCTCTTAGAAATTATCTGTTTCTAGGCATTAACAATGTTGTTTTTTGTGATGATAGTAATGTCAGGGAGCTTTGGCACTTTTCTTTTCTAGCATCATTAGAGATATATAACATTCTGATTCTAATCACATCCCAGTCATTTCAAAGTCACATTGTAGTCACATCACATAGCTCGGTAATAATTATTTAACTTTATTGCTATGCTGAATAGTTTTCTGTTTGCTTAAGGATAACTTTAACTTGTAGTCAGAACTGATTACCCTGTGCTCACAAATGAGCTTCTTCCAGGTACACAAGGTTAGCTTCACTGAGGTCTGAGGAGATAAATAATAATCAAATTGGATTAAACTAACAGCTGCCGGACTTAAATTCAACACGTTCCCAAGTAGGGAACTGTAAAACATGTCCTTGCTCTTTATAGAGGCTGCATATGTTAGAGAGGCAAAGCTGTGTTTGCCTGAAATACAATCGATCATGTTAATGTCTGCATGCTTGCTGCATTTTTGTTAACCTCTCAGAAAAGCTGGCCTCAGGACTAAGCTCTTGTGTGCCTTGAACACAATAAATTGCTGAATCATGCCTTCTGGCATCAAAGGGGTGAGATGTGTCAGGTTCTCTTTATTAATCTTCTAGAAGGAGAATTAATTCAGTAATTGAGAACTGGGCTCAGGTTTGCTAGTTGTTTTGGGGCCTCAGTACCTCAGTAGAAAAGTCCCATACCCCTGGTCTACTTGAAAAGCCACACAGAGAGAGGTCATGGAGCCATTCACTTTGTGCTATTATAGCACTGTGATTCCACTTTCACTGCTATAGCAACAACCTATGGAATCTTGGGATTTCAAGTTTAGGGAGGGACATTTAGACATCTCAGCCAGAGCGCTCCTCAAATGACAAACTATAGGATGCAGCCATCGCCACTAGAGTGGAATCATAGTGTTGTAACTGAGTTGTGTGAAAGGGTGTAGCTTAATCACAGGCAGTCAAACAGTAGTTGCTGGTGGCTTGCATATTAGTGGGAGATCTGCTTTGGGTTTTTGTCTGCATCTTAAGAGATCAAGGACTTTGCATAACTCCCTAGTGGTGAACCTATGACATGCATGCCACAGGCAGCACGCGGAGCCTTCTATGTGGGCATGCATGCCATGGGACTCACCTGCCTCCCTGCCAAGGGCTCAGAAAGCCAGGGAAGCCTTGCCAGAACACAAAAAGTTAACTCAGGGCCTGCTGGGTTGCCTCCCTCCCACCTCTTCCAAATTCTCATCAGCCACTGGTTGGATGGAGCCGTCAATTACCTGTTCCTCCTTCCTGTGTGATTGATGGCAGACAGATAACAATAGCAGTGGCATGGAAAGATGGTGAGAAGAGGTAGCAGATACGTGAAAAAAGAGTGAGCTCCCAAACAGAAATGACTGATTCATATTTTCAGAGACCACTCTGTTCTCTAAACACTGATATGAGGTCTAAAATTTTATTATGCCATACAAACTGTCCTCATCATGAGAAGCTAGACTTCTTAATAAAGTCAAGGACAAGTGATATTAAGGACTGTCCCATATTATGTGCAGATTTTTCACTATCGCACTGTGCATCAGAGAATCCATTAATAAATGTGCCATCAGTGTGTGGTGCCCCACCTCATCTCCCTCTCTCTCTCAGTCTTTCTTTTTTGGTTTGGGGAATTTTTTTTCCCTTTTCTATAAGAGTGACAATGTGGGTGCACATTTTATCACATTTGTACTATGATCATTGCTAGTTCTCAACCCTTGTATCCAAATTGTCTTACAAGAATGTTAACACATTTAGCTCAGTAGTGATCATATATTGATGAATGAACTTTTCTAACACATATCCTTAACTCTGCTGGGTCTTGCCCTGTTCTCTTCTATGCTTTTTTCTATTGTGCCTCCTAGCAACAGACATTTTTTCACCACACCACTGTAGGCCTGAAGTTTAACAATTAGAATTTGACAGTTTTAAAGACCCTGTGTTCAATCCCCCACCTCCAGACTGGGGGAAAAGGTGGGCAAGGAGAAAAATTAATCTGAGTTATACTCTGTACATTTTAAACATCCTGGAAACTCAGGATTTTTTTTTTTTAATTTCAAAAATGCTATTCACCTGAGCCTAAAATTATTTTCATAAATTGGCTAGTATCCTTTTGGTTAGTCCCAGTTGGTGTAGACCTATTTGTTGAATAGTGAGTCAACATATAGATAAATCTCATTGATTCAATGGGTCTACTCTAGCCAGGGCTGACAATTGGATGAAGAGCATTCTGGTGCAGTGAAGTAGTCAATGAAATACAGACAGAACCCATATTACAATTCACAATACATTGGAGTCAGATCAGCTTGGATGCTGCAGATACCCTTGATTTCACTTGGTTTTCTGTCTCTTAGGCCTCATTCCCACTACATAATAAACTGGTTTTCAAACCCATTTGAACAGGTTTAAATGGCCCTTGTTCACACTTGTGCCAAATTTCTGGTGCGGTTTGCTGAGGGGGACACAGCACTAAATTCATTTAAACCAGTTCTTCTGGATCTGCAGCATTCCCTGCTTCTTTTGATATGAATTAATTCAGTGCAAGCATGAACATGCTATCTACTAGATTAGGTTCCTGTGGCAAGGTCACCCCTGTGAGGTGACTCCATGTTGAGTTGATCCATTGCTGAATGTGAATACAAAGTGAATTAAATTGCAATGGGTAGTTTTGATCATAGTATGAATAGTGTGGGTGTCTATTCAGCGCTAAATTGCTTCATTGATTTGACTCAAAAAAGTGATTTATTTTGTAGTGGGAATGAGGCCTTAGAGAGCACACACAGCTGGTAGAATGGATTCCCCTCCCAATTGAGCCCCCTTATACCCCTCTTAAACCCTGTTCCAGAGTGTGGAGTTTGGAGTGGGTGAAGGAGGACAAGAAGAAGTCCTTTTGTGGAAGCAGAAATCTGCTTGTGTTGTGCTGGGTATAGGTCTCATTTTCTGAAGCAACACCTACTGATACATATAAACATGCAGTTGGTTTTTTTTGTTTTGTTTTATGAAACGCTAGAAAAAGATGTGGTAGAACCTGCAGTCATAGATTACTGGGAAATATGCCTCACTGAACTCAATGGGATTTTCTTCTAAATAGGCATGTATAGAATTGTGGCATTAATAGTTTGAATTGTTACACATAAGATATATGAATTCAGATATATATTTCTGTCTATGGTTTTGAACAGACTACAAATGTGGAATAAAAAACTTTTGAGCACATAGCTTCAGTGCTGGACTACTTTCTTTTAAAAAGAATAATGTCATAACACAACTCTAACTGATACATTGTATACAAGGACCATATCTCCCTTGATGAGCCCACAATCATCCAGAGAGAATCTTCTCTCTGTCTCATCACTCTCTCCAGCCTGTTTAGAGGGATCTAGAGAGAGAGCCTTCTCAGTGGCTTCTCACAGGCTCTGGAACTCCCTCCCTAGAGAGGGTAGGGTCTCCCCATTCTGGCTTTCCTTTTGGTAAAAAAAGCATTTTTATACCATCAGGCTATTTAAATTGATAATGGTTGGGCTTTCAAATGCTGTGAAAGCCAGATGTCAGGTTTGTATATAGATTTTAGTACATTTTAATATTTTAATGCATAATTGTAAAAACTTATATATATCTAGGATTGGTCCTTTCAGAAACAACCACTTGGAAAGAACATCTAGCAAATATCAAAATCCATGCCTATAGATCTGCCAAAGCAATCTTGAAGTTTACTGCTACTAAAGGAGGCAATTTAGTAAACCCAGCTTTAATGGTGTATAAAGCTAAAACAATGACATGTATCCTTTATGGAGTAGAAGTGTGAGGTGTAGCAAAGATCTCAAGCCTAGACCCACCACAGACATATTTTTTGAGGATGTTGTTAGGCCTACCTGATGTTTTAAATGTCATGATTAGGCTGAAAACCAATATGCTGAGCATAGAGAACCAAACAGATAAAAGAGTAATATGTTACAGGTTAAAGGTTCAGGAAATAGATAATACCAGATTGCCCCAAAAAATCTGATAGAATCAGCTAATGGCTTGCTTTTAAGTACTTTTGTATTTTTTTTTTAAAAAAATTGTACTGTTTTAAATGTATTGTTAGCTGTCTTGGTTCTATATATTGGGAGAAAAATGAGACATAAATAAATAAAGTGATGAAGATGATGCTGCTACTGCTGCTGCTGTACAATGGTGGTTTACATCAACTTTGAAACAATAGCATATCTGATCGTGTAAAGTCTCCAATGTACAGTTCTTGCCTACAAAGAGGTATAAATAGTGAGCACACCTGTATAGAGAAAAAAAGAGAATGAGAGAGAGAGAGACAACAGATTTTGGATATTAATTGTCTTTGGTTTCAGCTTTAGGAGAAAGGGGTAAGTGTGGCCAAAGTTCAAATCCCTTTTTTGCCATGGGAATCCACTGGATAGCACTGGATAAGTCAAGCTCTCCTAATCTCAGAGGTAGGGAATAATAAAACCCTCTGGGGTGGTTGGACTGGATGGCCCTTGTGGTCTCTTCCAACTCTATGATTCTATGAAACAATGCCAAGAAAATCCTAGGATAGAGTCACCGTAAGTTATAGTCAAAGACACAAAATAACAAATTTTAGTAGTAGAAATAGTGATTTTATTTTGTTGTTCGCTTCTATTACTTTATTTAAAGCTTCAATCCATGGATGGCCAGCCTGCCAACAAAGTGAACTTACTGTATTTTGCCATTCAGCCCCTGCTCAGTATTGTGTATTGCTACAAGATGTTCTTTTAAACATTTTGCCTTTTTGTCCCTGTGCTTTGGGCCAATAAGTACTTATTTGCCAAGGACAACTTCCATTCCAGTGCTTACAAGATATATTGTGCACTACAACCACATTAAATTACATGACTTTTAAGAGGTCAGATAATTGCATTATAAATATACAACTTGCTTATTACTATCTCTCCCCACTCCCTACTCCCCATTTCAGCATTGATTTTCAGTGTTTTACTAAATGGGTAAATGTGAGCAGGCAGCAGACTTAAAGGAAGGGTGCACACACACTTAAGAAAACAATTTTCAAATCTCTGTTATTAATCTGGATTTCTAAATGAGCATCACTAATGAAGTCAAGAAGTGATGAATAACTGAAGTCTGGAGGACTGGTCAGTTAAACAGTGGCTGCTTATACATATGTCTACAGCAAACCCTACTCACTCTGGGTCAGTACTATGAAGTGAAATACTTGATGATGCTTCCCCACACCTGAAATGAAAGATAAGTTGTCTTGAGTGTAACTGTAAAGCTTTTCATTCAGGCTTGAAATTATTCTCCAGTGTATGGACCTCCTATTAGGGCTAGTCTGCATATAAGTGTATTATGTGAATTGCTGAGGATTTTTGCACATTCATTTTTCAGAGCAAATTCTTATTTATTCATCCTTCCTCTGCCAAAAATGTGCAGTCTTGTGAACACATGTGAAGTGAACAGATGGCCATATGTTTGATAATGTGTATCCTCGCAGATGCTCGTGGGTACTCCAGTAAAATACATGATTTCTTTTTCTGCAGAGTTTGAGGATTTTTTTTTCACTCTCCTGAAAAAAAGCCCCAATCCCTCCAAGTGGAAAGGTCATATTTTATTCCAAAAGAATGAGTGGTATTTAGGTTGCATAAACAAGTCCTTAGTTTTCCCTTGACCCCCCTAAAATGTTTTCCAAAATACACTAGGAGCTTGAGTGTGTGTGTGCACGCACACACAGTCCCAAAAAACCTCCTATATTTCTGTATTGTATTGTTCTGTAGAGCTCTACCAGAAATATTTTAAATAAATATATTGGCAAGCAAAAAAAGATGGAAAAATAGAATTACCGAAAGAAATGGTAATCATTTGGTCTCTTTTCCATCTAAAAGGTTTTAAACTGGTTAATTTTTCTTCTTAATCTGTGGCCATTAAGGGACAAGCTGAATACAAAGCTTTTATGCCATTTTTGGAAGATGTGAAAGCTCAGTGTTTGGTGATTGTCCAGAAGAGAAAGATTTGATGGGCAACCATAAAGAACATCTGTCTGCAATGCCCTTTGCAGACTGCTAGTAATAGTGCAAATTGAGTCCACTTTAACTGCCCTGGCTCAGTCCTAGGGAATCATGGGAATTGTATTTTTTTCCCCCCGAGACATTGACCCTTCTCTGTCAGAGAGCTCTGGTGCCACAATAAACTGTGCTTTAATGGATTAATTAATTTGGGGTTGTTAGAATATGGTGGGATTGGATGACTGTCCCTCGGCAAGATTCATTAAATAATAAGGCAGGACACCTTCAAGATGAAAAGGATTTGGACTGGAAGAAATGCTTCACAGGTTGCTAGGTTGACTAAAGTGCCTGTTTTGTCATGGATTTCTTTGGAAGGAGGGAGAGAGGCAGAGAAACCTCTAAAGCTCAGGAGCAGAAAAAAGAGTAGTCATAGAGAGAGATGGAATTGGGAAGCCATGGAAGAAGAAGGGAAAGAGAGATAAGAATAAAACCTAGCCTGGCATAGAATGGAAGTATGTTGGGGGAAAGAGTGATTTGTTTTCTTCATTGGATGCCCTCAAGCAACAGAGTCTTTTTGAAATGTCAGATCCTTTAGGTCTGAAAGTCTAGTTTTCTCTCTTACAAGTTGGCTTATATGGAGACTGTTAGGAGACTGTTATTTCTGGGGAGTGAGGGAAGTACATTGTGACCATCTTCAGTTTTCCTCCTCTAGTCATTTTATTCTGGTCTCTTTTATTATTATTTATAACATACAATATTGCATATTATTGTTTGGAGTGAGCTGCAGTGTACCACTTTGTACTTTGTTTTTGTTCACACAGTGATGGGCATTTATATAATTCAGTGGACAATTATCCTTCTCCCAATTTACTCCTCTCTTGCTTTCACTCCCTCCCTCTTCAATACTTCTTCTGCTTTCTGCCCCCTCCACTGCTTCAGCATGTCAGATGGTTTGATATGTTTGGCTCCATTGATCCCATTTTTATTAAATGATTGGGTGTGTGTGAATGAGGATATTTTAAGGTGGCCACAGATTAACATCAAGGTCAGGCTATCCGATTGAATACATTGGACTGGCTTAAAACAACAGCAACTACAAAACATGTATAGCTATTTCTGGACTAATTTAATTCCTTCCTGAAACTTTGTGTCAAACTTTTTATGTATCATGTGAAACACAGAGAGACAACAAAATTAATGAGTGCAAACATTGCTTTATTTGATAAGCAGTACAGTTCATTAGCCTAATAGTTAAGAGAGTTAAACAAAAAATATTAAACAGGACTTTTACAGACTGCCAGAAATAATGCAGCTTGAGACCACTTTAACTGCCCTGGCTCAGTGCTAGGGAATCATGGGAACTGTAGTTTATTGTGGCAGCAGAGCTCTCTGACAGAGAAGGCTCAATGTCTCAGAAAACAACTACAATTCCCATGATTCCCTAGCACTGAGCCAGGGCAGTTAAAGTGGTCTCAAGCTGCATTATTTCTGGCAGTCTGTAAAGGCCCTAAGTTGCCTACATAGTGGGATGCAGTGGATCCACAGGTTAAGATGCTGACTTTGTGGATTGCAAGATCAGCAGGTTAGTATTTCAAGGCCCGGGTGCTGCATGATGGGGTGAAGTCCTATAAGTAGTCCCAGCTTCTGCAAACCTAATAGTTTGAAAGCATGCAAATGAAAGTAGATAAATAGGTACCACTTCGGTGGGAAGGTAAGCAGTGTTCTGTGCAATTATGTGGCCACATGATCACAAAGTAGTATCTGACAACGCTGGCTCTTCAGCTTAGTAACAGAGATGAGCACTGCCTCCTATGGTCGGACATGATTTGACAACCTTGTCAACAGAGAATACCTTTACCTTTACCTAAGATGCCTACATAAAATTCTTTGGCTTGTACATACTTTATCTTTTAATTTGGAAAGTCCTTGGTTCCTGCCTGCAGAATGTGTGCTGCACTATTAATGCAGATCATGCTGAGATATTATTATCACACAAAAAAGAAAGCAGAAATGGAACCAAAGAGTAGCACTTTTCTTTGTGCCTGACCACATGATATTGTAGCACTTCAGTTCTCCTCCTATGGGAGACAATTTTAAAAGTGTGTCCTTTGTCTATCTGGAAAACTATGTTGAACAAAATTCACAGTTTTATAACTGTTTCCCGTGGAAAGAGAATTTAATTGCTATGTCATGTGATAAGGTATGGAAAAAGGCATCACGGGGGGGGGGGGGGGGTTTGCGGCAGTACAGACCTCACTGGTTGACACCCCAGAGGTGAATGTCACCCGATTGAGTAGTACACCCAAGGAAAGAGGTTTATCAATTGGGTTAATACACATGGGTGGAGAGGCTGCCTTCTGGGTCTCATGCAGCCATGGGAACGAGGGACTTCCAAGGCCGGTGAGGCTGCTGAGATGGCCAAGCATGACCCCCACCTTGCTGTCATGGTGTCATTCTAAGCACCATGGCAGCAAGGTGTGGCGGGGACTGTTATTTTAGCCCCACCCCAGAAGCCCCAACCCTGGAAGCCCTACCCCCCATACTGGGTTACACCCTGGGTGTGGATGCAGCTGCCTCCAGCTCCATTTCTGCTTTCTTTTCTTTTCTACTAAGGTTGTTTGATTAAGGATTGGGCAAGCAGAGAGGATGTTGTGTCTCAGTTGTGCAGGATTTTTTTTTTATTATTATTATGCTCAAATGAACTCTAAATATATTCTTCTCCAGGTTCACTAACTGATTTTTGTAGCTAGGCACCTCTTGCTCTATTTGCAGTGGATAAGTGTCCTCCAGCTGAAATAAACACATCATTGATTACTAACTTTAAGTGTCATTCCTTATCAACTTTTACAAAAGAAAGTGTTTGAAAGTCAAATGAACATTGTGCATGTTGGCAATATTGAGAGTGACAGAAAAAGATCTAGAAGAAAATTTAATGGATAGCTTTTAAGACAAGATCCCATGCTTTAGGATAGCCACTCTGAACCTAAACATTTCTAGACATGTTGGACTTCAACTCTTCCAGACATTAATAGCATTATGGGCTTTGTAGTCCATCTGGAAGAAAACATCCAAATTGGAGAAAGGCAACATCAAAATGCCAAAAAAAGCAGTTTTGAAAATGTCAATAATAAAATACGCCTATACACATCAGTGGTGACAACCTCCAGCACATTATCTGCAAATTCCATAGTCTATTCTGAAAACTAACATTTTAATCACCAGACAAGCAACAATATAACTAAATATTTTTTGTTGATTACTAGAGTTATCAGTAAGATATTCATTTGCTAATTCCTTACATTTAACATTATCAAATTAATTTTTAAAGCCAATAATCTAAGTTTTGAGTTTAGTTCTCTTGTAGCTTCAAAATCCTTGTTCCCTTGTTCTCCTCTGTTCCCATTGCCCACCTTTCCCATCCTGAAAAATGGACTGTAGCTACTCTTTCTTTGCAGAGATAGTAAGCAATTTTCTGCTATCACTAACTGGGCCTTTTGTTGGCTGACAGTTTTCCACCTTTCTCATTAAGTCCTACCTTTTACTTTTCTGAACTTAAGTTAGATGTGAAAGGGGTTTTAGGACAGTGGGTGATAAGGTTGTATAGTCTTTCAGATCTATTGACTCTTTTTGTTCCTGCTTTGAGCCTTGATATAGTAAGATGACAGAAAAAGTCTGACAAAGTGAAGTCGGGCTTAACTATCGAGATGTAGCACCTGTTAGAAACAGATTGAAGGTTGAGTCAGGATCCTGTCACAGACAAAAGTAGTTTAAATGATGTTTAAACCCACCACTATCCAAGTAAGGAATTATACATTGTAATCTTTCTACTCCCTTTAATATATGTGAATTGAAAAAAATTCTACAGGTTGTCAAGTTGGGGAACATTCAGTTTATGTCAGTTTAAAGCTTATACTGTGGATGTCCTATTACTATGCTGGTGGTGCATTGGTTGAGACGAAGCATTATCATATTGTGGTTTTATGGCAAGTTGATTTAGTTGACCTCACTGACCCCATTGTTTTGTAAGTCTTCTCAATAAAAATTGTGGCCTGTTTAAAATCAATTTTATGTGTACTGGTTTTCTTTCCATTTTCTGCTTCAGCTGTCTCCCTTAACTGGAAATGGTTCTGGGCTGACTCTCATATTTTTTTCCACATTATCTGCCACTTGAGATCCTATCACTGTAAAAGCTAGAGAAGCTTATACATGCATGATGTGTGGTTTGTTATTGAGTTATGATCCTGTCCTATTGCATACAGAAGAAGTGTTCCAGACTTTTAAGGAGTGTTTCCATTTTGAAAAAAAAATACAAATAAACAAAAATACAAAAGAACACCACCAACAACTGATAAATTGTTTGCTGGGTGGAGCTACTGATCACCGCTATTGGATGACTGGATGATTAAGATATTAGAATTAATATAGTTGGGATCTTACCAAAAATGGATGGGAAGTATTGGCAGAAGCAGAAGGCAACTGATCAGCAAGGTACAAGTATGCAGTTGGTGACTGGCTTTCAGGGTCAGCTTGCTAGTCAATAAACACACATTAGTATAGTATGGTATATTACTCCCATACCAGTGGTCTTTTATTTCTTTTTCCTTCCAGGAGAACCATGAAAAATCCAATGGATTCCAGCCCATTCCTGGTCCCAGAAAAAATTACAGATCAAAAGGCAGTAAAAAGAAAAAGTGACTAGACCCTTTAAAAGTGATGAGACAAGCTTGGTTTTTGTTTGAAGAGGACAGCATGATTGAAGAGGAACACCTGAGAGCTCAGAATTTTAGCTCCTCAGGATCTAGAACTGATGGCTTCCATGCAGGCAAAGAAAGGGAGATCAGTATGGAGAGGATAAAGATCAGCAAGCATGTCTTGTCCTCTTTTTTTTTTTAAATGAAGTACAGAAGGTTGACCTCTTCCTCCTTGTGCCCCTGTCCAAGCCCACCACCACCCAGGCAGCAGCCAAGCACCATGGGAGAGAGGAGGCAAGGGAGGTGACTGGGTAGTGTGGATGGCCTCTCGTCTCTCCTAGTGTTAAAGACAGAAGGAGAGAGGAAACAGAAGCAGAACAAAGATATGTGCATTACTTTGCTTCCCTCTTACAAATATTGCAAGGGGATGAGGACATAGTCCAGTTGCCTCCTCCCTCTTTCTTCTCCACAGCCATAAATGGGATCCTAGCTGCTGGCTGGGGGAACAAGCAAGCACAGAGCTGCATGCAGGGGCACTTACATTTGGTACCAACCATTTTCTATGTGTGATTGTGTGTGAAAGAGAAGTGTATGTCTCCTATGTGTGAAACTGAAAATGGAAGAGACAGAAAAGTGGAGACCTTCTCACTCCTTCTCTCTTTCTCTCCTTGTGAGCTACAAGTGGGGAGTGTATGTGTGTGACGTGTGTGTGTCTATGTATCTGCATGGAGAAAGACAGGAATGTGTTTTATGTATCTGTAAGCAGGGAGAGATTAGAGTTGTGCCCCTAAACAAGCATTTTTTCACTGAAAGTAACAATTCAATATATGCATATTTACTCCAAATAAAATCAGCCAAAAAATGTTGGGATAGCTTTCCATATTCTCCTGTTGCTTGGTTACACCTCTTATCAATTTGCATGTGTGTGCCTGTTTTCATTTGTGAAAAGTTGGGGAGAGTATCCCTTTCTTTCAAACTGCTCCTCCCTTTTTTAAAGAACTTTAGTTCCACCATGCTGCTCAAATGACCTATAGTGAAGTCCATGAGTTCCTTCCAGAGGACAGTTCCACTGGCCATGGCTGAACAGCAGTTTGAATAATATTTCACTGAAGTGTAAGTATTATAATTCCTATTAGTATAATTCTGGGAAATAAAGCAGCAAGCTCTTTCTCGATCCCACTTGTTTTCTTGCAATTGACTGGTTGTGTTTATTTCACACACACACACACACACCAAAACATCCCAACACTGCTGCAAAATAGTTGCCTTTTTCTCTGCCATAAATATTTATCAAAGTTTATAAGCTATTCAAAAAACAGCTATATGAGTTTTCCAACCACAAGTGTCCTTGGGCAAGTCATTTTCTTTCAGTCTCAGGAGATTATCACATGGAGGATGGGATTGCTCTCCCATCCTTGTTCCATCCATGACTCAAGTGAAAGCGATTGAGCAAATCACTTTCACACTGCAGCTGGCTGAAAAGTGCTTTCAACCGTTATGGTACTAATGGGTTAATACAAAAGACTGCAAATGATGGCTGAAAGCGTTTTTCAGCTGGCTGCAGTGCAAAAGTGATTTGCGCTATCACTTTCACTCATGCTTCCCTGCTGGGTCAAGTGCAGGTCAAGTATGAAAGTCCTCCCTGCAATCAGGCAGAAATGATGGGACAGGGACGTCATGTGATAGTCTTCACAGTCTTTTCTCTCTACCTCATGTGGTTGTTGTTAGGCCAAATGCATAAAGCACTGTCCTAACCTTCACACACTGGAATGTGCTATAGATAATTATGGCAAATATTCAACTATATAGCCATGTTAGTCTGTAGAATCACTATGTAGAGAGATCTTGTGGCACCATTCAGACTAACTGAAATAAAGAAGTTGGCAGCATGAGCTTTCATAGACTTCAGTCTATTTTCTCAGATGAATATATATGGCAAATATTGTTTGGCATATAATATGAATGTCTGCTTTTAGCTGGAGAGATTTTTAAATTATTATTTTGATAAATTAGTTTGATATAATCAATGATGGGTTATTTATTTTGATACAATTAGGAATGGATTAGTTATGAGCGAAAAGAATTTTTTAACAATGTACTCTATTGTTCATATATGTTTTGTAATAAGTATTTTTGACTGCTTTACATTTTGTTGACAGCTTAATTATAATTTAACTTCTGTATGTTTTTACTAATATGATTTTTTAAATCTCTTATCTGTTTAAATTTTTTAGGCTTCCTTGTGTCCCACTACTGATGAAAAGGAGGATGAATAAATAAATTGATGAATGGCAACAACAATAATGATGTCTGGACTAAGATATTTCTCAAAAACAAAACAAAACAACCCTCAAGCTTTGGAAAGCATGTCCCACTTGAAAATGTTCTTGTCTACGTAGAACAAAAAAAGAAAAGGTGAGGTAATTGCAGCTCTCCGCATTTTGTCATAGATTAAAACCAAGTGAACAGATGTCTAAGGATTCAGTGCACTGAAGACACAATTCTCTCCCACTTTTAGGACTTCCCTAATGTACCCACTATGGAGCCTTTCCCTCAAGAAAAGGAGCCACAAGAAATTAGAAATTTCTCACCATCAACAATAATGAAATTCTATCCCCCCCACCCACTCTGTGTTGGCTGTCTTTGTGTGTTTGAAGACATAGGAGAACAGTCACATTATCACATCGTCCTTTTGGTGATAATGGTCCACATGTTGATAATTATTGTTTTTACCAGGAGAAGTGTTTGTGGAGAACAATTCTCAAGATGTTCATTCAACAACAACAACAACAACACCTCAAATCCCACCACTGTTGATCAATTCAGCAATTTACTGGTCACATTCCTTGGAGAAGCTAAACCAATCTGAAGGCCTTTGATAACCATTCAGGTAAATAATGAGCTGGTATATCATCAACCAAAACAGTCAAAAGGGCACAGTAAAGTAACAGAGCAAATAGTTTGTGTTTGTTGGGAAGCTTAGTCTTGTTGGGGAATGTTCTTAACTGTCCTGTCTTCTACTGATTACTCATTAAGCTTCCCTATAAAGAACAATGAGCATTTCAACAGACACTCAATAAAAGATAGACATTTTGTCTGTTAACCTTATCAGAATGTACTTTGCCCTGATCCCCACACACTTTGAGATGTTTGTAAAACAGCAGATGTTGCAAAGTAAATCAGAAATAAAATTTGTCAAGTTCTGAATGTCTCAAGATGAAAATGGAGAATAACTATCTCCAAATGGTTGCATGAGGTGTCCAGGAAAAGAAAAGGATTATATCACAAATGAAAGCATTCTACCATGGAAACTCTGAGGAGGAAGATTACTATGGGTAAAAAACAAAACAAAATTCTTTGTAGAAGAGGCAGAGATGGCTTGCAAACAATTTGGACAGAATATTGTGGTTCCACTAACTCAGGTTCTCACTCCAGAATACCACAGACATTCTGTAGGATGTCATGCTTCTTAGCAAATCTGTGGCACATTCTGCTGGATCAGAAAGTCTGAGTTAATGAGATAATAAAAGTGTTATTGGATTCTGCCACATAGTATTGAATGTTTCCTATGGACTGTGTATAAGAAAAGCCACATGATTGAATGTTTCCCAGTTAAAATCTTGAAGATAATTTTTTTTACATAATGATTTGATGTTTTTAGTACCATCAACAGGGCTTTACAGAGTACAAGAGAATGCATCTTACATTCTGTAGCAGAAATGAGGAAGTTATGGCTGTAAAATGTTGGACTGCAGTTCCCACCAGTCCTAGGCAGTACAGCCAAGGATAAAAGCTGAAGGAAGTTGTGGTTCCACAGTTTCTGGAAAGCTACATATTTTCTCTTTCCTGCTTTGTGAGTTAGACCAAGGATGAGAATTATGAAGTCCTCCAGATATTGTTGGATTGCAACTCATAGTACTCTTCACCAGCCTATGCTGGCTAGGACTGCTGGGACTGGCAGTCCAGCATCATATGAAAGGCTACATGATTCTCAGCTCTGGGTTTGAAAGCAATGCTTAGGGTTAATCCATTGAAATCAATGATTGACCTAAGCATTTATTGTCTTAGTGGATCTACTATTTTAGCTATAATTGTCTGGCTCAAACCCTGTAATTTAAGGAACACAGAAAAGGAAGAGTGAAGAGAGGGGACAATGACATACAGTTTATTGGGAACATTTCTTACCTCCATAGGCTATTGATTTATTTCTGTGCTCAACTGAAGGTGCTAGTTTTTCTAACTTTCAAGATCTACTGGGCTTGTACTTTAAGGGACAATTATTTTCACATCTGCCTGACTGGAAGTTGATTTCTTCTCCAGGAACCATCACCATTGGGTCAAGAAATATTTATTTGAAAAAAAAGAGAGTTTGTCCCCTTCTCGGGTATCATTGCTATCTGTTAAGCACCAGAAAAATAATCTCTGTATGTGTGTGTGTGTGTGTGTGTGTGTGTGTGTATTTATTTTATTGCTTTTGATTGTTCTGTAATTTTAGACTATATTTTGTGAATGAAAACAGATAAACAGTGTAGACTGCCTGCATTTAAGCTTAGAAATGCTAGTTTATCGGCCTACAAAATTGTTCTAAGGCTTTATAGAAAAGGTAGATTTTTGAGGCAGGAGTATTCATTTTATTTCTTGTATTTTTTACATTTATAACCTATGATGAACTCAAGATGGTGTAAGTGGCTGTCCTCTTTCCCACTTTTACCATCATGCTGGCATCAAGTGATTGAGCCAGGCTCACTAACCGTGTTGTTCTTCTAATCTCCTAAATCTCAGCTCAACATTAACCAATATATGTGTTGAATGAGAGAGAGAGAAATTACATCACTTCATACATACTGTGTGAGGTGGTTCCAAGCATATGGGTTATGAAGGGAGAAAGATTAGAATCAGTTCACAGTGCAGGAGACCTTCAGAAAGTTGAGAGTGGAAGAGCTGGAGAGGGTAAGGTGGGAGAAGACTGATTGCGTGAGAAATAGTGTCACAGGAGCAGGGAGGTTGTACACATCAAGGGACACAAATACGAGGCAACTGTGGTTGTCCAGATATTGTTGATCTTCAGGGCTCATTGGTTATGCTGGCTAAGACTTGACATTGCAGTACAGCAACATCTAGAGGGCCACAGCATGCCAACTTGTAGCATAAGAGCTACATCAAATAAGTATTGTTCCCCTTGGAGTGGCAGTGGTATCTACATCTTGAGCTATAGTGTGAGGAGAAAGCCTCTTTCTGTTTTATAGGATGTCCCATTCAGAACCAGCCTTGTTAATCCACAAGTCTATCTGTCACTGGACACAATGGAACTAAAGGGAGGGGAGGAGGGAGAGGGGGAATATCAGAGTTGTTAATCCCAGTTTAAGACATTTACATCAAAATAGCAGTGATTCATCCAATGAACACAAAATAGCAGTAATTGATGTAATGAAAACACTCAGAGTGTTTTTAGATATGAGACTTACACCATCAGTGAGACTTCCTTCTGCTATTTATGTTAACACAGGATCATGGTAGTCCCTTCACAATGCGGGTAAGCATTCTGTTCAAAGGTTGCACACTTGTGGTGCAAACTAAATAGCTTTTATGGAGGCAATCTCCTGAGATTATTGCACTGCAAATAATGTGCTTTATCTCCTACAGGATAAAGTCGTGTTTGCGGATTTTATTATACTCATTGGCGGCCAGGCGAGTGCAAGGTGTATGCATCCCAGACCCCAGTTGTGGTTCTCTGGTGAATTTTCAAAACCATTTTTGAAAGTCTACTGGAGAACTGCGGCTGGGGTCCAGGATGTATACGGCTTGATTCGCCTAGCCACCAGCAAGTGCAATAAAATGCGCAAATGCAACTTTATTCGGTAGGGGATAAGGTATGTTATCTGCAGTGTGATAATTTCCTCAGTCATGCCTACTTAGAAAATAGTTCCATTGTGCCTAATGGGACTTAGGTCAGGTAAGCAGTTCTAGGATCAGTGCTTATTTCCTAAGGTCAAGCCCACTAGGACTTGCTTCCAAGCAGACCTGTATTATACAATAGTTCTCTAAGCCTCCTGCTTGGAAAGATCTTTAGCTTCATTTATGATGTGTCTTTAGGCTGTAATCCTATAGATATTGATAAGGAAGTAGAGCAAGTCCTGTTAAACAGAAGTAAGTCCTATTTTGGAGTATTATTGTGCAAAAGATTGTGGGGTAAGGGTGCTATCTATACTGGAGTGTAGAATTACAAAACATATTTTGTAGCTGACAACAAAGCACAAGAAGATGGGTACAGTCTTACTGCATAATGTTGCCAATCAAAATGGTTAACCAGGTTTTCAAAACTCCAACAAATCACAGAGTTTAAGATATAAATTGTGAAATACTGTTTGCTTTTATTGTTCAGATTTTTCTTGTACAAGTGTGGGGGTAATTTAAGAAGCAAGTAGAAAATGTAATATCCTGTTTCTCCAGAAGCCTTTGAGAATTTGTTTGTTGACATAAATTTAAGATAGGATTAGATTGTGACAGTACCTTGTCAACTGTATTTCAGTTCACTACTCAGCCTTTTTTTAACAAAAATGTTTTCAGTCTAAGCACAGTAAACATTGCCATCTAGAGGACATTTTTATGTACTGCTAGTGATTGCCAAAATGCACATAATTTGATAAGCAATAGGAAACCATTCTTCAAGCAAGCTGCAGTAGTAATGACATTACTACCAAAATTGTGCTCAGAGAAAATAACAAAGCAAAGCTGGAGTTTCCTTCTTTGGTGAAATTCTTGAGGAAATACTGCAAAAAGTTTTTTAAGCAAAGATCAAAAATGGCTCAGCAATTGTTTATATTGCTTGCAAAATGAAAGAGCAAAAATGGCTCAGCACTTGTTTATATTGCTTGCAAAATGAAACAACTCCCCCCCCCCCATACCAGAACTTAGAGAAGAAAATGAAAAAGAATTTTGGAATGAAAACAACAATTGTTTGTGCTGTCATATGTGCTTTTGACAGCCAAATATTTTGAAAATATTGGTTACTTTTGAGACAATAATCCCAATCTCAACAAGCATATATAGCACTTAAATGTGATTATGGGCCTTTGCAGACTGCCAGAAATAGTGCAAATTGAGTCAACTTTAAGAGTTAGGGTTAGTGCTAGGGAATCATGGGAATTGTTTTGTTTTGTTTTTTTCTGAGACATTGAGCCTTCTCTGTCAGAGAGCTCTGGTGCCACAATAAAATACAGTTCCCATGATATCCTAACCCTAACCCTTAAAGTGGACTCAATTTGCACTATTTCTAGCAGTTTGCAAAGGCCCTATATCGACATAATACTTGTTAAAATAAAATGAGTAAATACATATTTAATTTATATCCCACCTTTATCCCAGAGCAGGACTCAAAGCAACTTGTGAGATAAATTAATGTCTTGTTTTGGGGAACATTATGACACATCTGTCCCCAAAACTAGGACTCAAGGTGGCTCATACACAGCTAAAAGCAGTCAGATAACATAAAAGTACAATTACAGAAATCAAATAAATGAGATCTATTTAATCAAACGTCATCAAAACAGTATGTTTTATATAGCAATAGAACAATAAAGTAAAAGAAGTACAACACACACAAACATCAAAATACCCTTCCATGGTAGCCCATGGGTGAAAGGAAGGTCTTTACTGACTGGGGAAAAAGAGCAGAGAGCAAAAGATAGTTCTAGAGCCGGGGAGAAGATCTTCACCAAATGTGCCTATGGACGTTATCACACTGGCG
>JAIPUX010001232.1:28303059-28314785 GCA_020142125.1 Phrynosoma platyrhinos
TGGTTTTAAGGACTGTTAACAACATATCCATCAACATCAATTTCAACACAAAATTCCCTTGATTTTTGTTACTTCTTAGTAGTCTTGTCAAAAGGTTTCCTTCAACATCTCTCAGCTGGCCTCCCTCACTATCCTACTGAATAGAAACCTCAGTAGAAATTGAATAGAAAATTTACTTTGAGTTTAGATGTAGGCAATCTCTGATGGCAAACTTGATATGAACCCTGTTTGAGAAGTTCCTTATGTTTAGCTTTGACACATGTGTGGACAGATTGATGCGATGCAGACTGGAATCTCTGAGAACATAGAATGCCCCCCCGACTTGTCGGGGGGGGGATCCTTGTTGTGCCGGCCATTTTGGGACAAGGGACGACTGGTTGGCAGGGTGCGCAGGAATTCCCACCTCGGTTCCTGCACGCTTAACCAATCATCTATTGTAAAAGTTGTGTGAAAGCATGCTGGGAAATCTCATGGTGCTGAAGGCAACACAAGATTTCCTGCGAGATTTTAGGATTATATAGCCTTGTGCTGCCACGTGGCGGCAGACAGTTTAGAGAAGCAGCTGAGCAAGTCACATCACTTAGCTGCTTTCTCTGGCTACTTGCGAGGCTTTGGGCCTAGAAATTCTTCACTCTGCCTTTTGCTAATTGTTTGCTGATAGATTTTGAGTACTATGTGGAGGAGATCAATTTTGTGCTTGTTGCTTTGGCAGCTTAAGACCGAGTGAGGCCTTCGGGCCGGTCGCTTAAGGCCTTAGGAGTGGCCTACAGTACTTCGAACACCCCGCTAGGGTGGACACCAAACCGAGGTGGGTGCTGCATCAGGTGGCTCTCTGCCATGTGTGCGAACTGTGTTGGCTGAACTTGAGGCCTAGCAGTGCGCCGGTGACTCAGGACCAGTAAGGTTGGGGTTCCACTCATCTGGTGGGGTGAGGTAGGGCACTTCCAGCCTCCACAGGCTCAGCAATCTCCCCCTACGGTGGATGTTTGTTGGAAAGGGTCCCCCTTTGGATCCCATTGAACACCTTCCCCATGTGTTTGCCAGTGAAGCTTCCTGGCGGTTGGTGTCTTGAGACTTAGGAAGGGTGGTCTGGTATAGTCATTTGAAGTGGGTGCCACATTTGGTGGACCCGTGCTTGCAGCTAGGTGTACACTTGTGCAGGATAATGCCCCGCATCAAGGCCCAATCAAAAAGGCACGCAGCTCCTGCTGCGTCAGGTCCTGGACACTCTGCACCAAAGAGGCCCTCAAAAATGGCCAGCAGAGACTACGAAATTGTAGCACAGCTCACACAACTGGGCAAGACCATCCAAACCTGTGTTGCAGTGTGCAATCAGCTTGCTCAAAAGAGGCTTCAGGCTACAGCTGCTAACCCTTAACCCCTCTGCCAGCACTTCTTTTCAAAACACAGAAGTGCTGCCCCCTCAACCTTTGCCTGAGTTTCAGGCAGTTGACACAGTGCATGGTCCTGTGGTGGCTACAGCTATGGAGGTAGGACAACCTACCAAAGCCGATGTGTGGGAACTCCTGCAAAGGGTTCCAGGTGTGGGGCAACAGGGTGCTGCTGCCCCCTGTGTCCGATCAGCCTAACTTGACAGATCTATATAACCTCCTGCGTGGAGCGTTTTTTCCAGGTGAAGGCACAGTGGAGTGGACCTCCGAGGTGGGGGAGAGCAGAACCTGCAAGTGCCTCTACGTCTCAGATGGACACCCGAGATGTTTCAGGGACACACTTCAGGGGAACTCCATAGTCAGCTGGTGATGCTTCCCAGCAAGTTACTACATCAGGTGTGTCTCTTTCTACCCCTGCACAGGCATCATGGCCCACCTTGGTATGGGCTCCAGGTGGGCAGGTGGGACAGGGCCTGGGGGTGGTATGCCCCAGCTCTGCATTGCTGGAAACACCCTCAATGGCTCTGAGTCTTCCCAGGCATGTGACTCGAGGGCACAGGTGGGGCAGCCAATGGTTTCCATGGCTGGTGAGATATCAAGAATGTCTTCTTTGGGAATGGTTGGTTTGGCAGGAGTGGACAGGGTAGGGGAATGCAACCCATATGTTGGAATGTCCACTCCCCTGGGCTCGCACCTTCCGCTTACCACCAAAGAAAGAATCTGGAAAGGGGAATATATAGACTTATTCTCCCTTGCTTTTTGTGATCCTGAACCAAGGATCATGGTAAAAGATGGTATAGTGTTTAGCCTCCCCAAAGAGTTCCAGGTGTTTAAACACCCTAAGCTGGAATGTAATTTCGTCAACTGGATAATGGGTTTCACTATATACAGGGGAGTTGTGGAGGAAAAAGAACCTCATAGGTCACCTGATTTCTCCAAATATCAGGAGATCATGATCAAAGCATATACTAACTTCCATCACAATTCTTGTGGTGCAGCATGGTTGCAATATGATAAGCAGTTCAGAATGAGGGCTGCACAAGACCGCTCTCTATTCTGGAGACACGTGCAATCTGAGCTGTGGGCAGATGTAATGGTGGGGGCCTCCCCTTCGAGCCATTCTGACAATGGATATGTGCCCATGGTTACACAGCCAAGAGGGCAAAATGCAAGGCCTAGCACGGAAGAAAGAAAGCAATTTGGTGTTTGCTGGGACTTCAATGCAGGTAAGTGCAGGAGACAACCCTGCAGGTTTGAGCACAAGTGCAACACCTGCGGGGGGGGGGATCACCCTGGAGCTTCCTGTGTTAGAGGCAGGAGGTCAGGAGTCGGGGGCACACTCCAGCCATTGTCACCAGGAGGCAAAAGCACCATCACCAGTTACTGTAGAGGCACTGGTAGCATGGCTCTGGATATACCCCAACAGGGACTCAGCCTCTTATATATTCAGTGGTTTTTCTATGGGTTTTGGCATCCCGTACTCAGGTCCCAGGGAGTATCGTTATGCACCTAATGCTCATTCTATGAAGGATTTGCTAGCTATAGTAAGGGACAAGCTGGCTAAAGAGGTTGCAGTGGAAAGGATTTGAGGCCCTCACAATCACTTGCCAATTACTACCCTTTGCTTATCCCCTCTGGGTGTGGTGCCCAAGAAGGCTCCAAGGAATATAGGTTAGTCCACAATTTATCTTACCCAAAGGGGGATTCCGTTAATGATGCCATAGACCCAAATCTAACATCTGTTAAGTATGTCTCCTTTGACTCAGCGGTTAAGATGGTCAGGGCATTAGGCAGAGGGGCACTGTTGGCAAAATGTGATATAAAATCCACCTTCAGGTTGCTCCCAGTACACCCTGATGACTTTGATCTCTTGGGTTTTCAATTAAAAAAAAGTATTATTTCAATAAAGCCATGCCAATGGGGTGCTCTATTTCCTGTTCAGCTTTTGAAACATTTAGCACCTTCCTGCATTGGTGTGCTGTCAAGAGGTCAGGCAATACTGCAATTACCCACTACTTGGATGATTTCTTGATAGCTGGAGCTCCCAATTCATCAAGATGTAGTGATACTTTAGCTGCCTTTCAGGGTTTAATGGTGGAGTTGGGGTTCCTTTAGCAGAAGAAATGACAGAGGGTCCTGACACATGGCTTACTTTTTTGGGGATCGAGATGGATACCATTGCTGGGATATTTTGTTCCCCAATGATGGGGAAGCACATGGCTACACTTTATGACTTTCAATCCCTTACAGGCTTGTTAAATTTTGCATGTAAGGTAATAGTTCTGGGACAAGCATTTTGCGCATGACTTTATAGAGCCACTAAGGGGTTTCTCTTCCACATCATCATATAAGAATCACCAAAGGGATTCATGAGGACTTGAAGGTCTGGGAGTCATTTTTGGAACAATTCAATGGAATTTCGTTCTGGAGGTCTGAAATGCTGCTGAGGGAAGATTTTCAGGTACACTCTGATGTTGCTGGTGCCCATGGATTTGGAGCTTATTGGAATGGGCAGTGGGCTGCCGAGGCCTAGCCTCCGGCTTGGACAGAACGTGGTCTGACTAGAGACCTGACATTTTTGGAACTTTTTCCCATAGTTGTGGTGGTACACTTATAGGCAAATCAATTTGCAAACAATACCATCTGGTTTTGGTGTGACAACCGGGCAGTTGTTCAGGTAGTAAATTCCCAGTCCTCCAAGTCCTCAAGGGTGATGAACTTGGTTAGGGCCATGGTGACTCAGTGCTTGATGTTCAATGTTTTGCTTTAGCTCACCATGTGCCAAGTTTGCTTAACCCTTTGGTGGATGCCCTCTCTTGTTTTCAGTTCTCCAGGTTTCGGCAGCTGGAGGCCGAGGCTTCGACACACCCATTGGAGATACCAGCTCTTCTATGGACCCTTGGAGACTAGAAATTGACTGGGCGATCCTTCAATCTATCGCCCCATCTACACGCAAGTCTTATCAGACAGCTTTGAATGCATTTAGACAGTTTTTGTTGGAATTAGGGGAGGTAGAGGTCTAGCCCATTAAGGTGGACCTTGTTCTTCAATTTATACTGTATCTCAGGAAAATGGGTTTGTCTCCTGTTACTATCAGGGGCAGGTTGGCTGCCTTGGCATTTTATTCCAAGGCTAGTGGTTATCATGACCCTACCATAGATTTTAAGGTTAGGAGAGCTTTAGAGGGTTAGACTAGAGAATTTCCTGTTGTTAAGAACACTCGCCTCCCAATAACTGCCCCAATTTTAGTAAAATTATGGCAACACTTAGCCAATACTTGTTTTTCACTAGAGGAATTGGCTTTGTTCAAGTACGTGTTCACTATAGCTTTCTTTGTGGGCTTGAGAATTAGCAAGCTTGTCCCTGGCTCCCACAATGATCAATCCAGTAGGGCACTTCTTCTTTCAGATGTCATATTATTACAGAATGGGATTCAAATTTCCATCAGGTGTTCAAAGACCGACCTGTTAGCTAAAGGTCAGTCTGTTACCTTAGCTAAGGCACCTGAGGGTCAGATCTGCCCTGGGCTGGCACTGGCAGATTACTTAAAGGTTAGACTGAAGCTGCCAGGGTATTTGTTTATGCATACATCAAGTATGCCTCTAATTCAGTTTCAGTTTAGGGCAGTTTTGAAGGAGACTTTGAGGCGAGCCAACTTACCTTCTGCTCACTTTTCTTCTCAGTCTTTCCGTGTTGGTGTGGCGACTGCCACAGCTGTTCATGGGCTAAGTGATGCCGATATTTGCCGAATTGGCTGGTGGTAATCAAAGGCATTCAAATTTACATACGCACTTGATGGAACTGTCCAATTTGTGTTAAAACTAATTGGCCTTATTTGTCATTTCATAGCAGGCTTCTTCCGTGGAAAGATTTGGATAATAGGCTACAGTTTAGTGTTCTGGGCAGAACGCCATATAGTGGAACAACATGACCCCACCTTGGGATTGGTGAACATTGGCAGCCTGCAATGGTTTGGTCACAGAGGCATGCAATGGGGAGCTCTACTTCCCACGATTATTGAACTTTTAAGGACCTGTCTGCACTCCCGGGTTTTAGTGATACACCTGGGAGAGAATGTCCTAGTGAAAATTCCATGTCTTCAGCTTGCGAAGCAAATGGCGAAGGACTTGCAGGAGATAAGAAAGCTTATTCCTGGCACTATCTTGCTATGGATCAAATTACTTCCAAGATGTAGCTGGCCCGGGGCCCATAAGGATGCTGCCATTAATGGTGCATGACGTTGTCTCAATCATTCTGTGTCTAAACAACTGACCAGATTGGGCATTTTTGTAATTGACCATATCGGCATTCAGATATCCATGCCTCAGATGTACAGGGGGGATGGGATACACCTCTTTTCTGTGGGTTCCGAGGTTCATGTGCAGTCACTTTCTGAGCACATCAAGAAAGCAGTCGGGGGGGGGGAGGGGATGCCAAGTTAGGCTGGCCCCCTCTTGTGCTGGGTAATGACCCCTACCCACAGAAAAATAATTGACTAATTAAAATTTGATTGGGATTAATTAGGCTAAATTAAATTAGGGGAAGTGACGTCAGTAGTTAAATTCATGGTGTCATTAATTTGGTTATGTCATATAAAGACATATGACATCTTTTGAAGTTGGGAGGGGCGAAATTGTTTGTTATTGTTATTTACATGCTTTGTCCCATGATGTGAGGGACCACCCGCTTGGAATTGGTTACACTTTCATATACACATGTGACAAAGCATTGTGTATTTAATTGTAAATTGTTTTGTAAATAGACCCTGTACAGCAAAATAAAGTTGTGGCCTGTTTATACCCATAAGAGGCATCACTTGTCCTTTGTGCTTGTGCAATAGGCTAGTCTTCCAAAGTATATTAATTAATTAGGGAATAATGACATGGTTAATTAGGAAACAATGACATCTGAAACTGATGCAATGTGTAGTTCAAAGAAGGGTAGTGTGACATTGGTCCCTGTGTATCCCCCCCTTTTTAAAAAAAATTCTAGTAAGGTCACAGATTATTAAGTGTGGGGTAATTTAAATTTTTAAGGCTTCAGCCTTTGTAAAAGAAACAATACCAAAGGAAATACCAAAGCCAAGCCTGTTAGAGAGAATCTGGCTTTAAAACAGCAGAATAGCAGAAATGTGCTTTTGTCTAACTATGCTTCCCTAAGAACTGAAACAGACTAAAAACAACAACAAACATGTAGTGTTACAAGTACCAGAAGTCTTCCATTCTGATATAAAATGTGGTGTGTGCTACCCCTCTATGATCCTAAATGTAGCCTATAAATGTAGCAGCCATGAGCCTCAGGTCACTTAGCCAAGAGCCTCAAAATTCGGATCATGTAGGCAGTTTGGGAGTTGTAATTAAGGGGAATTCCCATCCTCACATTCCAGGAAAGCTAGGTAATTTACAACCAGGATGTTTGTCTCTGAAAGAGATGGCACCCTTACAACTCCCCAATTTACAACTCACAAGCTGCCATCCTTTTGATATAGAATGTCAGGTCTTTACCTTGGGCTAAGATTTCTATTATTAAAAGATCCCAAAATTTCCTTTGTTCCTTGGACTAGTTTGGAGTGCAGGGTGACCCATGTCATTCTTTATTCTGCTAGTCATGGCTGACCATGGCCCTCCAAGTGCTCCTAAGCAGTTGAATCCAACACCCAGTCATTGGAATTCAACATCAAGGAGCAACCATGTTGATGGTAATTATACCTATAGTGAAGCCTTTTCTATTCCAGATCTTACTTCTTTTATTCCTAGCTCTTGTGTATATATGTGTGTGCTTGAAAGTGTGTGTGTCTTTCCTTTTAATAAAATACAATTCATTGGAAGAATCCTGTCTCTGCAGTCCTTATCTACTTCCTCTTGATATGCAAATTGAGACAAGGTCTCAGGGCTGCTTGAAACTCAGCCCATTGATTGAGCTAATTAATATTCCTCTGATTCTTAGTTACAGTAGTTTGTAGTTAAAAACAAAACAATGGCTTTAATCTATATTTACATTAAAGGCTACATCCTAATCTTGCTAGTGAATAATTTAGGTAAAGAGAAACATTTATCTCACCAGTTTTCCAAACAAAATTGAGAGAGCAGGAAGATGGGAACAGCTCAGTTGAAAATCTTGAGAGAAAGTCTGTTAGTCCCAAAGAGGGAGTGACCTAATGAGATCACATTCTTAAATAACTCAATTTACCTGAAACAGCTTAAAATTAAATGCAGGTGGCGTTCAGACCCTATTGCAAGGGTTTTGCCACTGAAATCACCACCCAAATACAGCCTGGGGCCATCCTCATTCCTAGAGCCACTCAGCACAGATCTTTTCAAAGTTGGGAGTTTTCCAGCTTGAGAAAATGGCCACCGGAGCAGCTCCAGGAGTAGGAATGGCCCAAGATGGTCCTGAGCAGCGATTTCAGCTGCAAGACCCTTGCAATAGGGTCAGGACACTGCCTGAATTTAATTTTAAGTTGGATCAGATAAGGTAAGTTGTTTAAGAATGCAATAAGCTCATAAGTCACATGGCTAGTTTTTGAATGAAAGAGAAAGAGAGAGGACGAAAGAGAATGCAAAGATTTTTCAACACTAAGGACTTCAAGATTCTTAGGAAAATATTTTTTGTAGTTTCTACTTCACCACTAATAATTTCTGCAAGTATAATTGGAAGTGTATGTCTATGCCTATGTCCTTCCTTCCTCCCTTTCTTCTTATTTTTGGAAGGGGGGGTGTCCATAAATCATCAAAGGTAATGCACTAATATGTTGAATCTGCCATACTAACAACAAAATATTCCAGAACTAGGTCTAAGTTCAAAAGAGGTTCAGTATTAAGGAATAAAAAACATAATTTTGCACCCACACAAATGGCATTATGCCATTGGATTGTCGTGATGTTGAAGTATGATAACTGCCTTGAGTCCTAGTTTTATAAATAAAGATAGCAATGTCAACAAGAACACCATGTATTCTGCCAGATAAGAACACCATTCAAGCGCAATTTCCTATTTATCTATTTTGAGAACTTTCCTTGGTGAACTACATGCCCCAGGATCACTAACGTCAAGATGCTAGAGAGTAGGCCAGGGAAACTAAATAGTTTCCTACATGGAAGCTCCTCACTGTTGCTATTCTGGAAAAAAAGAAGGCAGCAGCAGCAAGTAAAAGCTTAAGAATATGAAGTTCAAGGAAATATATTTAGGCCATGTCACACTCCTGACTGTATTTCTGGGACTGTAGTGAGAAAGTATGGGTAGCACAGCTCATTTTAGATGAATGCATTCTGAATGAGGTGAGTTTACCCATCACTTGATTGCTACCAGAATAGACAGTGGTCTGACTAGGCAGAAGCAGAGCTTCATACTTCAAAGCAAAGCTGCTTCACTTTTATGGACCCCAAAGGAAGAATAATCATGTCCATGGTCCAGAATGTTTGACCCCAAATGTCTGTAGAGTTAGCAATTCCAATTATTCTATATAAACTACTCTCTCAGAAGGATTAGTTTCTATTTTGGTAACATAACATTAAAAGGGCTTTCCTTGAAACACACAAAGATTTCTAACTTGAGTTGCAGATGATTACTGTGAAGGATTTAAAGCCCACATGGCTCTAAATAGGTGAACCAAGTTGTGATTAGGTGTGGTATGTTTTTAAAATAAAATAAATTAAAATAGGTGGATCGTAGTCCTTTAATGTGTAATTGAGGGTTTCCTCTGATATTCATAAAATTTTATTATCTTGCACAATTTTTTTGGAGCCACCTGATTCAAACATGGAAACTGTTTTTAAACTGTTATAATTAGACTGCTAAGCATTAACAGTTAATTATCACATTATTCTCCTTCTACTCCTGATCATGCTGAAGTGGTATGATTATGCATGCATTGCTTTTGGGCAAGATAATTGTCCTTAAAGGAAATCATTACAATGTAAATGAAATGGGGAGATACTGGTGAGGAAAAGCTGGAGGGCATGCATAGCCTATACTAAACAAGGTACTGTAATTTTCCCAAATCACATCTTTCCAATTTCACACCACAGGATTATATCTGTTTTGTTAGAGAGAAAACACTTCTCTCTCTCTCTTTCTTTCTCTCTCTGTCTTTCTTTCAGTTTTACAAGGGCATTGCTTACCCAAGGACACACAAACAAATGTACTTTAATAGCATCCAATTGCTTCAGCTGGTCTGGCAACTCTTAAGGAACTTTATGGCTCTTAAAATTTAGCACTACTGCCACAGTATGTTTTTCAGCCCAGAACATCCAATTATGAGCCCATACTGTCTTTTTTTAAAAAGACTCCCCCTACCTTTGGCAAGTATGCTAATTCAGGGGCAATTGGTGAGGCAGATCACTTTAGCAATTTGGAATGTTAAGCAGTCACCCACCTCCAAGCTGGGGGAGGAGGCACTGAAATGGGTTGCCAAGTGTGAATGTGGGCTTTGGGCCAATGGACCCAAAAATGGAAGATGCAACATTGTTAAGGAGCTTGTAACTGCTAAAACTATGAGGTTTATCACATAGCTAAAATAAAGCATCTTGCATGAATTGAATTGCATTTTAAATCAATTTAAAGCATCCAAACCCTATTACAAAGATTTTGCTACCAAAATCGCCACCTGAATGCAGCCTGGGTCCATCCCCACTCGCAGGCACCTCTTTTTGAAACTGGGAGTTTTCTGGGTTAAAAAATGGCCACCAGAGTGCTCCTGGAAGTGTGGATTAACCCAGGCTATATTTGGATGACAATTTCAGTAGCAAAATCTTTGTGATAGGGTGCAGATGCAGCCCAATTTAAGATTAAATTTGATTCTGGAAAGACGCTTTATTAGCCAATTGATAAAGTCCAATGATTCATTTATGGATTATCTGGTGCTGTTTATTGGGCTATTTGAAAACTGTAGTGTTGGAGGGTGATTTGGATGTTGCTTTGAATGAATGGGTTCATGTGTATTGACACTGCACATTTTTGAATGTTGCTCAATCCCCCCAAGAAACTTTTAGGGAAGATTTGGGACTTTACCAAGATTAGCATGCTAAACAATCTATTCTGAATCAGCATAGTACATCTAGGATAAATATGAATAATAAATGAAAATGATTTCAGCTATTGGTAGAGAGTCAGTGTAGATCTTAACAGACTCCAGTGCATCTGTTTACTGTTTCCCACCTCTCCTTTCTTTAGGTGGAAAGAGACATCTCATTGCAAATCTCAGACTTTATGAACATTTTGTTTAAAGCCAGAATCAATTGTGGGTTATTTCTTTTCATTCTGACAATATTTCTACAAATTTTCATAAACTTGTTTGACTTGTGTGTTCAGAACTATAATTCTAACTGCTAATGGTATGCACTAGCTAATTCATGACTCACATTTTGAAATATATCTGCATATAACTAACAAATACTCTACCTTGTACACAGACAGAAAGGATCTGGAAGCATCAGACTAGGACAAAGATCTGGAGTCAAGATAGAATTGCCAGGCAAGGAAAAGATTAAGCCAATTCCTGTTTCCATAAGATCACAGAACTGGAAGACACTTCAAAGGTCACCTATTCCAATCTGCTGCTACTGCAGAAGTCCAGTGCTACAGCATTCCTGACAGATGGCCATCCAGTTCTGTTTAAAAACTTCTAAGGAAGGAGACTCCTTCATCTTATGAAATAGCCTGTTCCTCTGTTGAACAGTTTGTACCATCAGTAAGTTCTTCATGCTGCTTAATAAGAATCCCATTTCTTGTCATTGGAGGCATTCACCAACCCTCTCATATATTGCTGTTTGCTTTTTTTGCTTTTTTTTTTTTTGTAAGTGGTGTTGCCCAGAACTGGACTCCTGGTAAAGGCTGATAAAGACAGGATAGTGTGGCATCAGTACTGTTGCCACTATTGATGCTATTTAATTATTATTTGTCATCTATATTATATTCTTCTGATGGTGCAGCTTTGAACTACATCAACCTTTTTATCTACCACATTGCATTGGTGACTTGTTTAGCTTGTCGGACACTAAATGGTTTAGTTTGTGGGGCACTAAACCCCTTAAATGCAACTTTGTAATTGTCTCTGCTGAAATTTAGTTTTTCTTTTTAGTTTGGTGCAAATCACTACAGCGTCAATATCATTTAGTATGTGAGGCCTCTAGGGTATTCTATAGAAATATTTGGAAAATTTGCTTCATGATCTATGACACTTTTCATTTTAGATACTGAAGATCTAGGGTTGTCCATTTGTGAGAGTGGAAAGGAAATTTAAACTGTGCATGTCAACTGATTATAGTGGGTCTTTGGTATCTAATAAATAATAATAAATAATAAAATTTTTATTTCTACCCCGCCCAATGGTAAACC
>JAIPUX010001232.1:28314885-28328072 GCA_020142125.1 Phrynosoma platyrhinos
CCAGCCAGGTCTCCGTGAAACAAGCCAGGTCGGCATCCTCATCCAGGACCCCCAGTAGATACCAAAATCCATGCATGCTCAAGTCCCATTAAATACAATGGGGTAGTAAAATGGTGTCCCTTATATAAAATAGCAAAATCAAGGTTTGCTTTTTGAAATATTTTCAATCCATGGATAAGGAATTCATGGATATAGAGGGCCAACTGTACCCCCCCCCACACACACGTTTGTAATCCAGTAATATACTTATACTTGTTATTTGGTTTTGTTGTTTAAAAATAATATGGAATATCTTTTGAGGTATTTCTTACTTCTCCCAAGTTGGAGTATTTGTGACTTTGATGAGTATACCTTGTTGTCCGTTGTCCATGCTGACTTTTTAGATTTTCAGAAGAAACATCTAATTTGCCCTTTAGAGGTCCCTCCAATAATTTGTCTTGACCTTGTTTGGTTATGTTCAAAATGTTAGCATAGTTACGCAGTGCATGAAGATCCACATAGATGTGCAGCACCAGGATCACAATCTTCTCAGATTCAGCAGGTAGCTTGTCAGCTGGAGAAGCACCTCTCCCCTTCCAGATAGAGTAAAGAGACTCTACAGACAGACATCTCTCAGATGAGGCTTTAATCTAAGTTCCTCTATGTACAAGGCTATTTACAGTAATCATCCAACATGACTCTACAACTCAACATACATCAACCCACTACAACAACACCAATCACTCACATGTGTGTCCAGAGGCTTCTGCCTTATACAGCCATGGCTCCACATGGCTTTCTGGCCCTGACTCTTCTTCTTGGACACCTGTCACTCACCTGAGTGACTGCAGTTTTGCAGCAGTTTTGTTTGCTTTACAGCACAAGGTGACCATCTCCATGATGTCACATCCTATGACACAGTATTGGTCAGCATGACTCAGCACTGATCAAATGCTCTGTCAACATGGCTGCTGCTATTCCCCACATTGTACATTTTACCCCTGGGACTCCATCCTAACACAAAAGCTTGTGGTCTTTGAGAAAAGACAGATAATTTGGAATTTAAAAATATTTTCTTTCATAAGACATGTTTGAATGAATGTTATTAAGGGAACAGCTGTCTGGTGATATATTATACATTCACTGGTGTGTGTCAGATTAAAAAACAACCTTTGTACTAGCTGGTTAGTCACTCTCTAAGATTAAAAATGGTGTTTGCGTGTATACTCTTGTTCTCATTTCTTGCCATCTGCATTTATGGATCTATGAAACATTAAACTCTATATATTCTCACAAATAAGTGAAAAAAAGCTTGTTCCTTATGTGCCATATTTTCAAACCTTTCAAATGATTTAGCTGGTTCATTTGGTTTAATTTTCTTGCTTTCAGTTGAACAGTGGAGTTTGAAATCTCTAGCCTTTTCTTTGATTGAGAATTAATGAATGCTTTACATAGCCTTAAATTGCTCTTTAGTTTTAAGTGACTGACTCATGTTAAAATCAAGGTTTCCTTTAAAAATAATAATCAAGTGTTGGTCTTGAGTGTTTTCAAATTAATTAGTCCATAGCTGAGGGTTAATTTTATTAATGGGTAGTTTTGTGGCCCATCCGTAATGCTCAACTGCTCCTTAAAAAAAAAAAAAGAAAGAAAATGAAAATGTGCTTGATTTCCCCCCTCTTTTCAACAATGAAATAAGATTTTAATATCAGAAGTGGAAAAGCTTTTCAAAGATGTTAGCAGTGTCTGTGGAATTAAATATTACTTAGTCTTAGAGAAAATGTTTCTCAAAAGTCTGACCTACATATTACAATGGTTGTGTAGATGTGGCATGAAATTTTGCCTGTTAATAGTGTTGAAAACCAAGAACCTTCTCTACACAATTTAAATATTATTTTACTGATCTGAAATAGCTAAGGACCCCAGTAGGGTGCTAGAGGGCTCTTCTGGTCTCTGAGTATGAAATCCCCTTCTTTCTTTGGTGGGGATGAAGTGAGTAGCAGGGATGAAAAGGACTTGGGGAATTAGAGTAGGCAGGCAGGTCAACAAACCTCTTAAGCAGACGGCTTAAAGGGCTGTCTTGGGGGCAGGGAAAGGGAGGGGCAGCCGCACGATCAGCACCCCAACCCCTTCCCTAGGTCGTCCTTGGAGTAGTCGGCCCACTGCACGGCTGGCGCTCCGAGGAGGACCTCCCACCACAGCATTTGCACACGCTGTGACGGAAGAGTCGCCGAAGGTGCACCGCAGCCTTTTGCGGTGCACCTTCAGCAACTTGTGAAAGGAGCACCAATTTAGCACTCCTTTCAGGGGCAGTGAAGCTGCACCGCAAGGCCGAGGTGTGGGGATACCTCGGCCCCACAGCACAGCTTCCTGGGGTGGTCCATGGCTGCCCATCTGTTTCCCCCCAAAGAAGGGGAGCACAGACACAGAGCACAAAGAGTTCAGGGAGCTCAAAAACCCAGCTGAGAAAAAGTGGTGGAGGAGGAAGTGGCAGGAGTGAAACAGCCTTGGCAAAGATTAAGTAAATTAGCAGGGATGAGAAGGATATGAGGAATCAGAATAACACACAAATCAAGAAAGAATGGAAACACAGACTCAGAGCTTACAGGGTTCAGGAAGCAAGGTGTGTGTGTGTGTGTGAGAGAGAGAGAGAGAGAGAGAGAAAGAGAAAGAGAGAAAGAGAGAAACAAACAATAGATGAGAAAGAGTTATGGGGGAGATGGGAGGAGAGAGCAGCCTTAACAGGGATGATGTGAATTAAGAAGGATGAGAAGGAATCAGAGTAGGCAGCCAGGTCAAGAAAGAAAGGAGGCATAAATTCAGATGCCAGATATTCCACTGTTTGGGGCTTCCTTAGACTAGAGAGTCTAAGGTGGAGTGATGGTGATATTTGTTGGAATACTTGGAACTTCTGTCTAGCAAAACTAGAAAACCAGCTCCCAAACTCCAGTTTGCAATGCAGTTGGCCCTCAGTATCCACAGATTCTGCATCCACAGATTTAACCATCCACACCTTGAAAATATTAAAACAAACACAGTAAACAAATCTTGAATTTTCATTTTATATAAGGGAAACTATTTTACTATGCCATTGTATATAATGGGTCTTGAGCATCCACAGATTTTTGGTATACACAGGGGGTCCTAGAACCAAACCCCAGTTAATACCAAGGGCCTACTGTACACCTTTATTTATTTATTCCTGATATCTAATCCATCCATCCATGTGTTATCTTGTCCTCTTTTTTCAAAAGTTTGCACAACATGAAACAATAATATCTGGAGTCCTACAACTATAACTGTGCAGTTGTTCCTCAGAAACTTGCAGTTTTGAGTAAAACTGCCTTTTCCTTGACATCTATTGGGAAGTGGAAAAATTGAGAACTTTCATCCCTTTTATGATGTCTGTGCTATCAAATAGCACCAAGTTAGGAAAAGCTAATGTAAACATGCCACATAACTTTTGCTTATTTAAAACAAACAAACAAACAACTTTGCCTGTTGCACCTACACAAGCCTAAGTCATATTTGTAGTTCCATACATAGTCATATTAGTAGTTCCATTGAATTCATGAAATTTTAATAAATATCAAGTCATTATTTAACACTTGATTAATAGCTGTACTCTAGTTTGGATTGCTAGTAAGAATCAGGCCAAAGTTAATGTCCCTTCAGCTCCTTTCCAGCCAACTTTCCAGCCAGAGAACAGAAATTAAAATCTATGTCTGAGATATATTGTACAATCTCCCTTCAAGAAGTGACATTTGCATCACTTAAGACCATGCAAAAATGGGTCTAGTGGTAGACAGCACTGAAACTGCTGCTGGTTTAAACTGTCATGTTGAAAGAGCGACATTCAATTGTTTGGTCCCATTGACACTGAAACAGCTGTGCTCAATTGGCTATGCTGAAAGTGCCACTATAAACACTGAAATCGCAGTGCTGAAATGGCCACAATGAACTGATTGCAATGAATCATCCTAGATCCTGCTGGAGGAGAGTTCTATGAATAACCTGGATTGCAAAAAAGACAAAAGAACAGGTACTGCATCAGATCAGGCCTGAACTCTCTAGAAGAAATCCTCAAAATAGTGATTTGTGGGCAACAAAAATGCACATTACACATGTTGCAAGCTTTTGAAGAACCACAGACTTCTTCATCAGGCAAAGATGATAAAAATCATGCAGGAGAAAAGAAAAGGAGAAAGGGGGGGGGGGAATACAATGTTTGACATAGGCCTGAATTTTGTCAAGATGTTGTGGCTGTTGTCTTCAGTTCAGATATTATGGAAGGGTCTCCTCCTTCTGGCCATGTGAGTATTGGGAAATTCAGTCCAGGAAATAAACTTTAAATTCCATTAGCAAGACTGCCTTTGAGATCCAGTTTGTCTTGAATCCTTTGTGAGGCTATGGACTAAAGTAGATGCCCCAGAAGGAGCAATCTCTGACTGTGATTACTGCAGAACCATGGTGACTGGATGGACCACTTCTGAAGTGGTCCCAAACTCTCTTTCCTTCAGTCCATGGAGTCTCACTGTCCCATTTTTCTGCTACAGCATCACTGTTTTATGGATTTTAGATGATATTGTACTTTGCTATATGGCCAACATGGCTACCCCTGGATATGTTTTCTTGAGGCAATCATACTTTGGACATATTATGAGACATTGTGACTCACTGAAAAAAGATGCTAGTGCTTGGTAAACTGGGAGGCAGTAGCAAAAGAGGAAGACCACTTTAAAATTAAATACTTTGGCAGCTATGGCCCTAAGTTTACAAGCCCTGATCAGTGCTGTTAATGGCCAAGTCACTTGGACATCTCTTAATCATGGTATTGTCATCAATCAAATTTGAGTCAACAGGAAATAACAACAAATAACAAAAAGTTAATAAATGAACAACGAACTGTAAGAAGAACAAGAAGGAAATATGTTCAACAAACAATTAATGGTTCAATTTTGTTTGTTTGTTTCTTGGTACTTTTGTTGCTCTTGCCAAAGCCTGCTTGGCTCTTTAATTTTTTATCTTCTGGATTTTAAAAATTAAATTCAATGGCTTAACCTTCATGAAATGCACAGTCAATATTCAGGTGATTTCTAAGGAGATATTTTTATTTCTCTAAACATGAATTTCATCTACAGTGTCACTTTCTACTGGAACATTAAGTATCCAATTCTATAAGTTGCTGGTAATGATTGGGTTGACACTTCTGATAATTGTAGGGCATCCCAAACATTTTTTTTAAAGGCAGGACAGATGATGTCCCCCTGGAAGGAATCTAGCAACTGTCATGACCAAAATCATCATTGTTGTCATTGTCATCATCAATTTTGAATCTGTTCCACCTCAAAAATCCCAGTTGCAATTCATTTTATTTTTAATGTATTCTGAATGTCTCCAATTTTAAAAAGTGCTATCCCATATTAGGCATCAATTTTTGCCTAATGTCCACACAAGCAACACATACTGATCTCACAATGTGAAGCATTTCAGATTAGAAAGAAGTAGTGAGACTTGCAAAAAAAAAAAACAAAACAAAAAAACAACCTGATGCATTGTATCCTCCCTCTCAGTTGGATTCAGAATCTGAGTAGCAGCTTCATTGCTTCTCCTATCTATTTTTTCCCTTTCCAAAGGACACTAAGCAGGTAGAAACATGTTGACACAGGTAGCCACCCATGTTGGCATTTATATTACTTATGCAATTAATTTGATACAAATGTAATGCCATAACAGGTTTTCAGCTCTGTCAAATAGCCCTCTTGTAACACTATCTCATGGTTCCTGCTTCATAATTGCCCACATTGGCAATTGGGAAAATAGTATTTCCCCATATTGGAAATGACATGTGAATTCTTCATTGCAGCAGTGAGGGCTTGAGCTGACCTACAAGTTCTCTTACATATTTCTCACATAGATTTTTAGTTTTTGAGGCAGGGTGAGTTTGAATGTTCCTATCATTACTGAAAATTTTGTGGCTACTACAAATCCTCACTTGTAATAAGATGTTTTGTGAGGAGTGTGTATGTCTCTTAGATTTTTTTTTTTTTGTAGAACTATTTAAAAACAAGAATAAAACCTTCTGTAAAAGTTGGTTTCCTCCAAGTATGCCAATTGTCTTGTTTTTGAATGGTCTTATTTTGGCTCCAATTCTATTTGCACTGAATTTACTATTAAATAGGCTGATGCTATTGAAATGTAATGGTTCATGCATTTCTTTTGGTGAATATAATTCAACCATCACTGTACTATTAAAAATAAAGTTACAAAGAGCTAATTTGCAACTGTGTTTTTATGACACTTCAGAATACAGCTTAGATAACATTTAAGTTCTTATGTATTTGTTGGTCACAACTTGTATTATTTTTGACCAAGTTTTAAAATAATTAATGTATTCATTGTGCTACTTTAAACCTCACATTTTTTTAAAAAATGATGTATTTACTGTGTATATTAATGCATTTACTATGTCCCAAGGGAGTATAATTACAAGAAAGAAGAGGATGAGACAGCAACTCTTTTTCATGTGTTTTGAAGTTTCACTCATGTCTGAAAGGAAATATTGGTAATCTATCTATCTATCTATCTATCTATCTATCTATCTATCTATCTATCTATCTATCTAATCAGTATACATGCATCAGAGCAGTGCTGTCAGTGATATTCATTGCCCCTAACTATTACTGGTATTTGGAACCCTATCATTTTCTGCTAGTTTTAGGAACTGTAATCCTACATCATATGCTGTACACCACTGATTTGTGATTGTCACTAAGGTGTAATAATTAGTGAGTGCAGAAGAGATGTACCAGTTTCACTTGACCCAAGCTGGAGGATCAAGAACTTATGATTAGAGGGCCAGTACTATCAAACAAGTATGTCAGAGGAACAGAATACAGATTATCCCTTTCAAGCAGAAAACAGGCCCTTGTGTGTACAGTGGTAATCAAAGTAATGTTTATGTTGTGCTTCTTAAATGATATAGTATTTGGTGCCTATGGAGATAAACAACATGGTCTCAACATTTGTCTGTAGTGTTGCAATTTTGTACTGGATAGAGAGTGATTTCCCTGTGTTTGTAAGACAGGAAGGAAATTTTCAGTTCAAATTAAAACTCTACTATTGGATATATTCTACATAAACTTTACCAAGTGCAGTGTATTTTAAACCCATTTTGTTATGACATTTTGGAGACTAAGACTTTAGACTTGTTATCAACAAGGGTCAAACAACCTTGCTATATAAACCAACAGACTTTAGGCCATTAACAAGTCTTAGTTTTAAAAAGTGCTTGGTTCATTGGACTGTTATAAATCTCAAGATGTTGCCTGAGATATAGTAGCTTTTAATCAGAATTTTAGTAAGTACACTGAACATTGTAAGTACTCTGAAACATGGGAAGTCAAGGATAAGAGAACTATCCTTCTGGTCTTCTAAATGGGGGTATTGATAACAACAACAACAACAACAACAACAACAACAACAACAGACTTTATTGATAAGTTGCCTTTTCCATAAAACAGGCACTCTCTGTAGCTTCCATTTCACTCCATTAAAAAACAACAACACATTAATCTTTTTTTATTAAAAAAAAGAACCTACCAAAGTGTGTAAAGTCCTTGATATTCAATATGAAACAACTTGAGATTCTGGAAAACAATCAAATGTGTAAAAAAACTGAGAAAAATTCATCCATCTAGACCAAAAGTTTGACTTTGAATTCCTGTGTAATCAGCTGTATTTGAGATGAGGAATTAAAGTTGGCACCATTTTTTGTAAAATCTTGAGAAATTTCTTATCTTTAATATCCATATGGGAGGCAAACAGAGCACACTTTTCTCCAAACTGGGAATATCTGTACAGATGAATGAATCTGGCCAATCTAATGGAGCAGCCTCTCGTTATAGTATGTTTTTTGAAGAATTTTCCAACTATCGTTCATTTCTTCATAATTTTAATGAGAAAAAAATGATGCGATTTAAAACATTTGAATGTATGATAAAATAAGGAAGATGTTTCTCAGACCTTCTCCCAGTTTTGTCTTGTCAGATATTCTAGCTTTTCAATAATTATATTTTTGTGATGTCCAATATGCTCATTGGACCCAACTCCTTCATTGCATCCTTGCCACTTTATGAGGTCACCTTCCACAATATGGGAGATGAAAATCTTTAGCAGCTCCCTACTCCATATATGTGTACTAACTGTGTAATTTAATGCTGGGGGGAAGGGTTTCTAAATTTTTTAGGGAGCCTCTAAATCAGGGACAATGGTATGTTGAAGGTTAGAGAACCAAGCTGGCCTTTTAGTGGAAATTGGTGGGCTGAGCCCCTGATGCAATTTGAATATTTTCTCCCCTAGCTCTCCACAACACCTCATGGGGGCATAGGGATTGTGGCAAGTCACCAGCAGAGTGGAGTTTCTCCAACATTCCATCAGAATCAGGCTGGCTGCAAAGTGGGGGCTGCCTGAGGAGTGACTATAAATGAAGAGGAGACAGTGGAAAAGGACTGTAGTGTGTCAGTTGAGAGTTTAATAGCCAGTTCAGGGTGGTTCATACCTGCCTTATTCTGTGGGAATGTTAATCATGATTTGAGCCAGACTTCCACAGGATTCATAGTCCTGATGAAGGTGTGTTATAAGGACTTGTTTTAAGAGGATTAGAAAACAGGTTAAAGTTGAAACAAAGTCAATGTAGGAAGTGAAAAAGGAAACAGTTTGTAACAAGTGAAGAGCCACACAATTTGTGAACCAACTGTAAAAAGATACAAACTTAAGATTGGACTGTAAAGTTTATATTCTTTCTTGTTTACAGAAGAGTGTCTTGAATTAATTTATAATCACAAAGGTCATAAGCATACTACCAAAATAATAAAACACATATAAAATAAGGATATTGGGAGCCCATCCCTAAGTCATGTATCAAGAACTGGGACCAGTAGCAAGACCAAGGGTTAAAGAGTTGTTTCTGGATTAAAGGTAAAACCTCAGACCATTATAAGGAAATAAGAACCCTGTGGTCATCATGACAGGGACAATTTCACCATGGTCTTAGCCCTCTCTGGGTAATTTTAGGCTCAAGCGAGGTCCTTTTCCCAACAAGAAGTAAGCCTTTTTTTTGGGGGGGGGGGAGGCCTGTCCTTGGCCTAAAATTATCTGGAGAAAATGTTATAAAATTGTCTACTCCACCTGCTGGGAGGCATTTGGAAGCATTTTGGGACAAAATTTAGGGGAACACCTTCTTCAGCCCTGCTGTCCTGAAACAAATTTCAGACCTTCACTCTCCAATGTATGGAGAATCCTGGGATGTGTGATTTAGTCACAGCTCTGTGGATGAGAATTGTAAACTTCTAACCATCAAATCCTATCATTCCATAGAGAGTTGCCATGGCAATTACAGTGGGATCATTGTCTTTAATTCACACAAGGTAATAATAATAATAATAATAATAATAATAATAATAATAATAATTTATATCCTGCCCCTCTGCAGAGCAATCAGGGCAGCTTACAACATTAAAATTTATGTAACGATATGTTACTACAATGTAAACAGAACCTAAAAATCCCGAAACCCACTCGCCCCTTAAAAGGTAAGGGCTCTTCTTCTTAGTCTAGGCCCAATGGTGCTGGGCCTGTTGTCTCTCCCCCAGATGACATCAGATGGAATGGAGGGAGGGCTCCTCTTCTTATCCTAGGCCTGATGGTCCTGGGCCTAGCGTCTCTCCCCCAGATGACATCAGATGGTAATGGAGGGAGGGCTCTTCTTCTTATTTTAGGCCTGATGGTGCTGGGCCTAGTGTCTCTCTTCCAGATGACATCAGATGGAATGGAGGGAGGGCTCTTCTTCTTAGTCTAGGCCCAGTGGTGCTGGGCCTGTTGTCTCTCCCCCAGATGACATTAGATGGAATGTAGTAGAAAGAGAAGCCCATGTTCAGCTGCTCTGCAGTAGCGATGGGGCTGCACATCATCACTAAGGATATGCAATGGATGGACATTGCAAGATAAGAAAACCCAGTTGTCCATTTTGTCCTGCACTATTTCACCAGTAATGACCATTCAGATTAAATAGTGAAGACAGTCCCATAAAAAAAGTTTTGCATTATGGCTATTGGGGTATAAAAAGCTTTTACCACACAATGTGCTTTGTGGAATTTCTGAGAAGTGATTCTTTTTTGCCAGCATTTCTGAGAAGTGATTCTTTTTTGGCCAGCAAGACTTTTATTGTACTTGTTCAAGTGTGTATTGATCTGTCAGGTATGTTCTGGGGATTGTTGAAGTTCTCCATGATCTTGATGAGACTCACTTGAAGTGTGTTAAGTGGCCTGTCAGTCCCTATATCTTCCATTTATATATTAACTCCCTTGAACTTATTATCTGAAATCTTCAAAATCTGAATCTTTTTCTACAGTGGTAATAATAAAAACACTATACCATCAGTACTAGTTTTTTTTATTTCAGTTCTATGCTATGTTATTGTATAGATTTGTTAATCCTAGTGCTTCATTCCTTCTGTTTTAGTTAGTCAATGCTGTCTCTTTTGTGCCCATCTGTGTCATTTTTTTTAAAAAAGAATGCTTGAGATTATCTTCACTTATTCTAGTAAAGAATCACTTATGTCCATATGTTAACTGTTGTGTGAGGTATTACTATAATTTGTCACTCTTTAATAGAGGAAAAAGGAAACAAAAATGCTCTTTAAATGGAAAAAATAACAACAAAAAGGAAACTAATAGGATATATAGGGGTGTGCGTGTATTCTGCTAAACACTGGCAAAATTTTTGCAGTGTTGTATGTAGCATAAGCTTTCTGAATGCAGAACTCCTTGTTATGATGACTGGTTTGATATAAAGACCTCTTTGGGTCCCTGTCATAGCCCTATGCTGGAAGGAGCCTTCATTGCCATGAGCTCAAAGCAAACACATCACATAGGCACTCCAAAAAGTTACATCTGCATTTACAACAATTTGCAGATCAAAAAGGCCAGGCTTAGGTGCTGCAAAGCAGGACATTCACACTTAGAAGATTTATGAGTGCCAGCCAGGATGTGTCGGGCTTAAGGTGAGATAACATCAACATTCAATCTCCCCTCTTTTGGAAATTGTCTACTTCGAAGCATAGCAATCAGAATCCTTTGATATTAAGGGTATAAACGCTCCCCAAAATCTGAGGCACATAGGGATCTGGGTAGATTTCATTATGACATTCTGCCATTGTGATCTCTGACTAGAGTCCCCAGCTTTATTCGGTGTCCTTTCCCTGACATAATGGATCCCTCTTCATTCATCATTGGAGCAGCCTCCTTTTAGGTAATTATCACCATTAAAAATCCTTGTGTGCCATATCCAAGTTAACTACTTTATTCCTGAGTTCTTGTGTGTGTGCATGTATGTGTGTTTGACCCTCTGTGTATGTGTGTGCTTATTTATTGCTTTATTTTTCTCTCTTAATAAAAGTACCATTGTATTGGACAAATGCTGTCTCTACAGGAACTGTTCCCTCTATCCCCCTGCATACAATGGGTTTAGATCCTATTTAGTATTTTTTTGAGCTAATTATAAATTCCCCAAGGTCAAGTTCTTATTACACCCTTCATCCTGTTCCTGTCAACAGCTCTAGGACTCCCTGTGGGCTCATATACACTTACCAGAAATACTCTAGGCTAGCCATAGAATATTCTGGTTCCTCAAATTCATATTTTCTCCTTGCCTTCTTCTCTCTCTTCCTAGCAATGACAAGTGATTGCCTTCTCATGTGGTCACAGTTTCTTGTCTGGTTCACTGCTGAAGTCAGAATAATAATAATAATAAAATTTATTTATATACCGCCCAGTGGTGAACCAATCTAGGTGGGTTACCAAGCTAAAATACATATAACTTAAATGACAAAACTCCCTCCCCCCCTTAAAAATCAATTAAACTACATATCAATTAAAAACAGTAATTGTTTAAAATATAACAATAAACAAAGACAGTTGGATAGGGGTGACAATCTCATACAACTTGGTACTAACAGGGGATGTAAAAACAATCTTGAAGAGAGAAATCCCCATCAATAGCAAGGCACCAGCCATGCTATTGATGCTGTACACCTCTTTCTGACCTCAGAGTCACTTGTACACACAATATTGGTACTGGGTGATGAGCAAGGTGAAAAGACAGTTGCCTGTCATAGCTGAAAACTAGCTGAAAAACTGCAACAAAACATGATTTTTTAAAATGTGGGTTAGAGGGAGGAAGCCCAAAAACAGGTGTGGGCTTCTTGAAGACAGTCCAGACAGCTTTGGCCCTGTGTCTTGTAAATAGGATGCAATGAGTCTGAGGAGAACTTGAGGTAAAACACCCATGTAGAATTATGCTTGAATATGTTACTAATAGGATGTTATTCATTGTATTACAAAGATGATGTCAAATACAATGGAGCAAAGCCAGCCTCAGATATGTGTGCAATTATTTGTTTATCTATAAATTATTCTTTGCTTTTGTGGTTACTATTAGTGAAGATAATCTTCTTTCCTTTCCTTTCTTTCCTTCTTTTTCACTTTCTTTTGCTTTCATTTTGGCTCTGATTCCCTTTTTTCTGAATAATAGAAAAGAGATATAAATCCAGTTCAGATCTGAATCCTCAGATCTAGAGGATCTAGAGGCATTCCTTCCTGGATGAAGTTGATGAATTTTGATAAATATTCACGGAGTACATAATGTGTATCTAATCTAAAAACAACAACTTAATTAAATAAATAAATATTTATGAAAAAATCAGGACCTGTGAAAAGTATATCCAAGAAAGTGTTTCCAGGGCATCTTCATACATCAATGTATTAGAAGTGGATTTCCAGTATTTCAAAGGTTTGCTAAAATGCTAAAATAGAAAATGTAGCAAGTATGCAAATTAGCATCTCTTGTTAAATCAGTGGTTCTTAACCTGGGTTCGATTGAACACCAGGGGTTCGGTGAGTCAGTCTCGTGGATTCGGTGGAAGTCAAGACACACATCCGATTCATATGATTCATGATGACACGCCCCACTCATCCATCAGTGGCTGCAGGTGATAACGCCACATCACTAGGCGGCCTATCTATGCTGCAGGGAATTTGGTGTGCCCAGTATGCGAATTATAACTGTTGTGATGGTACGTCATGTGATTTCTTTCTTAATATTTAAATCCCTTCATACTAACTATGTCAAGCAAAAAAAGAAAGTGGTTGGAT
>JAIPUX010001232.1:28335101-28348754 GCA_020142125.1 Phrynosoma platyrhinos
AGGATTCCATGGATAGCCAAAAGGGCAAACAAATGGGTCCTAGAACAATTTAACCCATAATATCCCTAGAAGCCAAGATGACAAGGCCTAGACTGTTGTACTTTGGACACATCATGAAAAGGCATGAATTGTTGGAAAAGACAATAATGTTAGGAAAGGTGGAGGGAAATAGAAAAAGAGGAAGGCCACATGCAAGATGGATGGACTTCATTAAAAAGACCACAAATATGAGTTTGCAGGAGCTGGGCAGAGCAGTAGAGGAGGGGAGCCCTGAAGATGTCTCATCTATAGGGTCACCATGGGTCGAGAATGACATGAAGGCAGTTAACAAACACACAACCAAACAGGTCATAAAAGGAGTCTTGGTGGTGCAGTGGTTAAATGCCTGTACTGCAGCCACTCACTCATAAACCACAAGTTTGCGAATTCAGTACTAGCCAGTGCTCAGGCTTGACTCAGGCCTGCATCCTTCCGAGGTTGCTAAAATGAGTAACCAGCTGTTGGGGGGCAATGAGCTTACATTTGTAAACTGCTTAGACACTGCAAAGTGCGGTATGAAGTGGTATATAAATCAAGCTGCTTTGCTTTGCTAAAAAAGACCAAATACTTCAGAATTTGGATAACAAAAAGAAACACTGAAATTTGTGAAAATAATTATATCTATACCTGGAAAAAATTAACAAAGATCTAGAAAAATGGCCCAAATTGAAAGTATCATTTTCTGGAAAAAACACTGCTATCAAAATGTCCATTCTACCAAAATCTATTATTACAAATAACCAATTTTTTGAGAATTGCATTGGGGAGCTTAGGAAATTTATATTGGGAGGGGAAAATGAGGGTAAGGTGGAAGACTTTAATGGACACCAACATAAATGGAGGATTTAACTTTCCTTATTCACAACTTTATTTCCAGGCTAGCTCTCTAATTTGGATAAAGGACTGGGTGAACCTACAAAACAGTAAATTATTTAACCTTGAGGGGTTCAATAATTGCTACAGTTGGCATGCATACCTTTGGTATTAAAAATAACAAAATTAACAGAGACTTTGACCACCATTCCATCACCATTCTCGCAAATTGGACTAAAATAAAAAAAATATTTTCTACAGAAAAATCCCTGGTTGAATCTCAACCTATGAAGCTTTCTTTAAAAGAACTTAAATAACTACATGGTTAAGATATTATAACATCATAATAAAAAATAACCCAAATAGTTGCAGACTTTAATCAGTAGAAGAAATAGAATTGATAGAAATAAAAAAAATAAAAAACTGGTTCATCTACAGTCAACTTTCTGAGAGATTCAAGTTAGACCAGGCCCAAGAGAACTTTGAAACAGAAAATTAATTGGACAACATATTTAAAAAAACCAGACACTAACATCAAAATTCTATAAACTATTACTGGAAAGAAAACTAGAACAAGATGTAATAAAAGATTCCATGTTACACTGGGCAAAAAATCTGGGCAGGAAAATCAACCTAGATAACTGGCATTATACCAGGGGGGGCATTAAAATTAATCAAAAGTCAAAATTTATGTGAGAATTATGCGAAGATTAATTCCGATGGCACCTCACCCTTACAAAGATTGCCAAAATATATAAAGGAATGAACAGTACTTGTTGGAAATGTCATTCAGCTGTGGGCATGTGGTATCATGTGTGGTGGGAATGCCTAAAATAAAGATATTCCGGAATCGCATACACACTGAGATTGGTAAAATATTGGATATAAAATATGATATGTTTCCAGAAATATAACTTTTAAATTTGATCAACATATTACCAAAGAAACTGGAAAACCAACACTGGAAAAAATCTTTACATGATCACCACAGGAAGATTACTCTTGGCACAGAACTGGAAAACAAATAGTCTACCTAATATAGATGAATGGTTACTTAAACTTCAAGACATGATGGAAATGGATTGTCTAACAAACCTGAAACATGGAAAATCTAAAGAGATCAAGAAGGACTGGAAACAGTTACAACATATTGTAAAAATAGATGGAAACAGAACAAAAAAACCCAGAATTGTTGTAATAAGGAGAATAGGATCAGAGAAACTAAGGGGGGAAGCAGACTGGCCACACGGGACCGCCCTGGGAAGGTGCGCCGCAGGACCGAGGCATCCCCATGCCTTGATCTTGTGGCTCTCCTTCCCCATCCCTGAAAAGCTTGCGGCGCACTTTCACTGACTTATCCACCACAGCGTGTGCGGACGCTGAGGCGGGAGGTTGCCCCGGAGCACCAGCCGTGCTGAGGGCCGGCGGCTCCAAGGGCAACCTCGGGAGGAGGAAGGGGCGCCGAACGTACGGCTGCCCCTCTTCTTCCCTGCCTCGAGGACGGCTCTATTAGCTGTCTGCCAAGGCCCTACGAAAGCATTAGGAATACTGAAGTTATCTGTGAACATAAATCTAAGTGGAAGTGGAATCAATGTATAAGAAACAATCACACAATATAAATATTATCAATGGAAATATAAATAAAAAATAAAAATGAAGAAGACAACTGTAATAGATAAACAGTATAAAGTTTATTCATTTTTTCTTCAAACTGTAAACAGTAAAGTGATAAACACTGTTGTACATAAGAACGTAAGAATTGCAACATATATATACTGTGACATTAATAAAAATAAATATTAAAAAACAAGTAACAACCTGTATTGACAACAAAGACAAGAAAAACAAAAACAAAAATAGCTGCATAAGTCAGACAGCAGATGAAAAAATAGAAATACAAAGAGAAATTAAAAAAAAAGATGTACACAGTCACCAATCCTTTTATATTCTGAGAATACCTTTAAAGTAGTGGTTTTCAAACTTTTTTTCTCTACCTCCTTACATCTACATGCACATGTTGGGGGTCCCAACTCAATACAGTACAGTGGGCAGTCAGCATCCATGGTTTCAATATGCACAGATTTGAGCAACTTCTGATTAAAATGATAATAATAATAATAATAATAATAATAATAATAATAATAATAATAATAATAATAATAATAATAATAATAAGTGCAATAGTGCAATAGTGAAGGCTGCCATGGCAAGACCTGTGCAAGCTAATACCTCTCATGAAAGTCAACCCCTCCATGACGCCACAGCCAGAACTTAAACATCTTTCTCACTCTCTTTCCAACATTCACTACCAGAATTGAAACCCCTGTCTCACTTCATATCCCACAAGGAAATATGTCTCAGAATTGAAACTGCTACCTCACTCAGTTTCCCACCTTTACACAAGGAAGCCAGTGCCAGAACTGAAACCCTGCTTCACTCATTTTCCCACCTTCTCACAAGGAAGCTTCTGCCAGATCTTAATCCCTTTTCCTTCCAATACACCTCCTGCCCTTCCAATAGATGAACCAGTATCAAAAAGATTTAAATCCTGGCAGAGCCTTCATGGTGGGAAGGTGGGGAAAAGTGCAGGAAGAATGTGTGTCTGGTGCTGGACCTTGTTGCTCAGCTATTTTTTTAATGTTAAATACTGACTTGACAAAAAGAAGCACAGGAGGGGAGAACAGGAGCCTGCAAAAGGTGTCCAGTGTGTGTGTGTGTGTGTGTGTGTGTGTGTGTGTGTGTGCGTGTGCGCGCACAATCCTTAGCACCACTGCACTGGAGACTGGGGATAGGGGAAAGAGTGGAATGGCTGGCTAGAGGGTCAATGACCTTTCCTTCATGCAAATCAGGCTGGGAGGAGGATCACCACGATTGGGCAGAGGTCACTTCAATTCCAAGCAAATAGAGCACACGGTTTTCAGCCTGAACTCCTCTCTTCTCAGCCCCTTTGCTCAAGCAGGATCAAATGAGGTGGTTTGGGGGAATGGGTTACCTCCTTAGATCAGATGTCAATTAATTAGAGCCTATATTTCTTGCATTCCCCTAGAGCAACTTTTATGCTCAGCTTTTGAGAATCACTGCTTTAAAAAATCATGGGCTAATTCAAAAGATGGTGTCATTCTTAATGGAGAGATTATCAATACCATTTGATATGCAGACAATATAACATTGCCAGCTGACAATGTAGATGGTCTGCAAACCTTATGTGATAAATTCAGTGCAGAAAGTTATGACCATAATCTATAATTGATGTTAAGAAAGCCAAGATTGTGCTGATAAGAAGAAGGCAAGAAAACCAAGAAATACAGTCATAGACTCAAAATGAAAGTGGGGAACATGCTGACATACAGATAAATACCTTGGAGTTGTTGAACAAAAAGATGGATCATAATCTATGTTACAGTAAATTATAAAAATGGTTCTAAGTAGATTTTTAAAGATGAAACATGTAATATTCAGCAAAGAGTTAAAATTAGTCTTGTGCAATATTGGGTGTTATGTATTCCTGGTTCCACTACATGGCATGGGAATCATGGACTTTAAAAAAAGGCTTTACCTTTTTTTATCCACAAAAGCAGTAACACCTGAAATGTTTGTTTCTCATGGGATGGTAAGAATTTCATGGATATAGAGGGAGATGGGCAAAGAAGCAGTTAGAAAACGTATAAAGATGAAGAAATAATAAAATTTGGAAATGTATTTATTTATTTATTTATCCTGCCTACCATGGTCAGTCCTGCTGGAATCTACACTATTGGTATCTTTATATAAATGGACAGCACTTGGCTCTCATTTTATATATACATAAAAACAATATTTTGTCAACAATTTTAGATGTTAGAACTCTGTGGCAAATATTGTCTCATCGACTACAGTTTGATTCTCATTCCAAATTGACCTTATGAGAGAATCTGACTTCAAAGATTGATGACAAGCAAACTTTTTTTAATGGAAGGTGGGTAGATAATGGTGTTGTTACCTTAAATCAATTACTTGGGGGGTCATAATGAGTTTCTACTTTTTTCAATGCTAAAAGGGCAGTTTAATTTACCTCTGTTGGCAAAATGGCAATATTTACTGTTGAAGCACTTGCTACAATCCAAATTTGATCCTGCAGTCCTAAGCGCTTCTGAGGTTCCCTTAATATTAAACATTAGAAACATTAATTGAGGCTGAAAAGTACCTTAAGATCTATCTATCTATCTATCTATCTATCTATCTATCTATCTATCTATCTATCTATCTATCTATCTATAAATTTCTGTTATCAATAAATAAATACAACATTTAAATCAGCAATGGAGCAGGGAATTGGAATGTCCAGTTCTGGCTAATCAATCATCAACTATCTTAACATCTATAACAAGTATGGTTTTAGATCTTCAGTTACCTCTTATACAGCATAAATTGCTGTTCCATGTGTATTAGTTGCAGTAGTGTCTTTTAAAGAATGGGTTTGCCAAAATGGTAGAAATCAGCAAATTGTTGCAGATATAATACCATTAATGGTTCATGAACAGTTTTCTTTTGGAGATATCCTGTAGTTGCCTTATTTGGATGTAACTAGGCAGATAAACTTGTTACTGGAAAGCTTTTTTTAATATTTAGAGATGTGCATGTTCTTTTGAATTATTTACCTGTATCTTGGAAACTAACAAAGAGTCAGTGGAAATGAATTTTTGCACCCTTTTGATTGCTAAAATATTGATACTTTAATACTGGAGAGATAACATTCATTCAGATATGATCCAATGGATAGAAGATCTAACAGTGTGTTTTAACATTTGAAAGAATATTGTACAATGGACTTCTATTTGCACATTTGTTCAGCTTTTATAGAAACATTATTAGCATCATTGTTTTTCTCTTCTGTTTCTATTTTGTTTTGTTGTATTGGAATATCATAGTACATAACAGGGGACCTTCCTTGTGTACTTCTATGATCCATTTAATAATTTCATAACAGGTATTTGAAACTTTAAAAAAATATTTCATGGGCATTCAAAACCATGCATGTGTGCAGATTTGGATTAATCAATTAAGCTCTTTTTTTCTTTTATTACAAAGCCATGTTTTTGTTTGGTGTCAGAATGATACCAATGTTGGCACCAGTTGGACATCTAAAGGGAGACTATTCCACAAATGGGATATCACCATGGGGAAGGCCTTCTCTCATAGAATCATAGAATCATAGAATCATAGAGTTGGAAGAGACCACAAGGGCCATCCAGTCCAACCCCCTGCCATGCAGGAATTCCCAATCAAAGCATCCTCTTCTGTACTCTCTCTAGAGCAAGGGTTGGCAACCTACGGCCCATGGGCCGCACCTGGCCTGCCGACCCCCGCTGACCGGCCCCCGCCAGCCCCCGCCGCTGCAGTCAATCAAGGACAGATCCACAGTAGATGAATTTCTATGATTAAATTATGCCTGTCAGGGAAATATCAGAACTAGTAGATCAGCCATTGGAGGGGCCAAACATTTAAAGGTATAAGGTATATAAAGGTCACCTACTCCTCCATGGAGAATGCTTCTTCATCTGGGGCAGGTCACTTCTCCAATTCCCAGGCCCATGAACCACCAATCTACAGAGTCACTATATTTTTGAGATTCAATTTTAGATTATTGGCCCTTGTCCAATCCATTTCAACACCCAGACACTGGTCTAGCACCTGTACAGCTTCAGCTGACCCTGACAACAAGGAATAGAACTGAATGTCATCAGTATTCTGGTGGAAACTCACCCCAAAGTTATAATGACTTCACTCACCATGTTCATATAGATATGGAGCAAATATTGAAACAGAATCCCGTGGCACTGAAGAGTTTAATGGCTATGAAGTCAAACAATGCCACTCTCTGGAACTGATCATGTTGATAGATATGGAACCACTGTTTCCAACTGAACTGATTCAGTAGGATCTATGTTATCCAACTGAACTGATTCAGTAGGATCTATGTTATCAAAACCCTCTGAGAGATCTAAAGTAATCAAAAGGGTAATGCTTCCCCTGTCTTTCAACTAAGGGTTTTTGGTGCCACATCATGGCTTGAAACCAGACTTAAATGGATGTGAATAATCTATTTCCTCTCAGAATTACAACATCCAGGCATTGGTTTGAAGTTGCTCAGCCAACAGGGGAAAACTAGAATATTTTGGTCATATACCAAAGGACACATAGATATAATAAGAACACAGATTACTACAACTATTTATTCAAAGTAGTACAAATACAAAAATAAATATACAAAGAATAACTTCACTGTAAGTTCTTACAGGATGGCTTAGATGCCATACAACATTTTTGTTTAGAAACAAAATTTAGCAATGTATGATAATATAATATGCAATCTCACCTCTTTTTTTATAAATGATGATGATGGTAATCATTATCATAATTAGAATTACTAATGCTGCAACTTCTTTTGCTCTGCTAGTCTCAAAGATACTAAAAGATCCCCTTTGCATTGGAATTACTCTAATGAATGTAAACTCATCCAGTTAGTTTCATGGATGAGGGGGAATTTGAACTCAGCCTTCCTTGGCTACAGTTCAGTCCCCTAAGCATGTACTCTCACTGGGCTCCATTCTGCTAACATAACCAATCCTCTTTGATAACACTGAAAGGAATACTCAGTCTCTTACTAATATGAAGGTGAGTCCATGCTGTTGAAGGGAGAGGACAACACAGTTTTTCACTCAACACTGAATGACAGACAGCAGTTTCTACCCACAGAAATGAGGCTGAAAAAGAAGTGAAGCAAATTATAGTTATTTCTGAATTATAGACTTTAAAAGAAAAAGAATCTGTTTTCCAAATGCCAGCCATTAAGTCATCACTTGAAGACTCCATGCTACACAGCTCAGCATTCTCTCTCTTGGATAATACACAATCTCCCTGTTTAGGAGCAATACAAAAGCATCTCAAGCATTCAATCTCTCCTGGTGTATTATGCTTCTGTTCAACCAAAAAACTCTCCACCCCTATCCTTTAATATCAATAGATTCCATTATGTTTCAAAGCTTGTGCTTTTTCATATGTAGCATCTGTGAACTTAAATTAGAAGCTACATGTATCTAGAGTGCTGCCATTTTCACTTGAATTCGAAATATATATCAATAACTTTAATATGATTGGTTTGGAAAGATGTCATACTGAATGCAGAAGGGAAAATATTTTGAATCATAATTAGTCAAAGAGTATTGTTACACAAATGAAATGTATGCAATCCAGTCATTTCAAGAACACACAACTGTGCACACCAGAAGCCATATTTTCCAAGGATATTTGCCTTACTTACCAACACAAAATCCAAAAGTAACTGACAGAGTGATGAACTCTCTGAGATACCCCATGTCTGACCTCTGACTTTATTTTCCTTCCTGTGATACTTTTGATGAGCTGGATAAATTAGAGACTGACCCTTTTAACAAGCCATCTTGAGTCTCATATGAAGAGAAAGGCATGATATAAATTGAATAGCCAAACAAATAAATAATCTGTCTAAATTTTACTCCCCTCCATGTGTCTTTCTGAACAATGTGAAAAAATTGTCATAAGTAAACAAACCTTTTAATTGTACCCTTAAAGGCAGAGGTAAGAAACTGTAGCATACAGTGAGGTGGTATCATTCTTAATGCATCTTGAGCTAACATTTGCCAGCAGTCTGGGTACAGATGCAAAGCTGAGAAAGTAGGAAATATCCTTAGTAAGATCCTTTAGGGTTCTACTGAAATTCTGAGATGATGGTTATTTGGATTGTAGGATTCTTTTGGGCTTGCCATTGTCTCTACAGAAATCAGAGGAGACTAGTATTGGCTGGACCAGAGACAACAGCAGTAGGAAGTTACACATGGCTACCTGTAGCCCATAAATAAATATTTCTGTTTTTAAACAAGTGAATGATTGTGGGCTGACTCTCAGGTTCTCAGCACACTTGCCAATCCACAGAAATAGTAAATTAAGTTGTAACGCCATTCATGGATTTCAGATATCCATAAGGAAACACAAAGGGCTGATGCAGATGGGTAGGAAAAGGTGACCTGAAGTTGCCTTTTACCTAAGCGGCAGCAACTTCACTGTTTGCCCTAAAGATGCCCTATGGGGATGGAACAACTGCATTGGGGGGAGTCAATGTGGCTTTTCTGAGGCTGTATTGAAGCCCCATTAATTGCATTGCTGATCCTGAGGATGCTGCAAAGAAAGACGGAGCAACCGCATGGGCCAGCAGTAGTTGCTTTAATTTTTTTTATTTTCTCAGATGCATGTGCACATGCACAGGAACACATTCCTGCACACCTGCACAGAACATGTCATAGGCTGGTATACTGTGTACAAAGGTGACTGAAGTTCAGCATCTCTGCATACCTGTGCAGGACCTGTCATAGGGTGGAATACAGTCTGTAATTTTGTCTGTACAAAGGTGACTGAAGTTCAGCATGCCTGCATACCTGTGCAGGACCTGTCATGCACCCACTGATCATGCAAGGATTCACTGACCTCGGCTTCCCCCAAGTAGTACCACCCTTGGACAAAGGAATGAGTGTGTCAACTGAAAAAACACCTACTCCATCGTCCTCCACAAAAGATGTCCTATACAGATCAGGGGGGAGGGGACAGGTACATGCAAGGGAAGTTTGTGTGGACAGACCTGATACATGTAACTGGTGGTCATGCAAGGGACATGGTCAACAGGACACATAGACAAACATTACTACAGGACCCCTCCCCCCAAGCATGTCAGGAAGTAGTGTGCAAGTCTCTTTCATACAAACTACTGTGCATGCTGACAGCAAGCATACATGTGACAGAATGCATTTATTGTCATAATAGAGAACAGTTGCTAGGGAGCATGCATAGGGTTACAATTAGGATTAGGGTTCTAATATTCAAATGCACCTGCACCAATATATCCACACCTGGAAGCACAGGGAACTTTAAATTAAACTCTGCTTCATAGGGTGCATGCTCCGGATCGTTGACTCAATTTCTGCCGCACATGCAGAGGCGCATTTATATGTCCGTTTTAGAACTCTGGCACCCTTTTTCTGGTGCACCAATGTTGCTGCATACATACACACATGTAAAGGTGTGCATTTTTGATGAAGAAGCGGAAAACACTACTCCTTTTAGGATCAACTTTTCTTGGCATACAACGGCTAGAGGGTGCTTTCCTGCAGGCTTTTAGGCATGCGTCATCTAAACGCGACACCTTCAAGTCAGCCTCAAAGCACCTCTTTTTGCCTATCTGCATAGCTCCATAGTTGACTTACACCCATGCGTTGTCATTTTTAAAGATCCCCTGTACACAGACAAGAATGGAATCTTGTGGCACATTTAATGACAAGAGTTTGTAGCCTACTGTCCATGTCTTCAGATGCATGGAGGGCAGCCTCATTGGGAGAAAAAAGGTAGATACCAGGAAAAAGGGCAGCTCTGGTGGTGCAGTGGTTAAATGCCTATGCTGCAGTCATTCATAGCCACAAAGTTGTGAATTAGATCCCAGGCAGGGCCCCATGGTTGACTCAGCTTGGCATCCTTCTGTAGGTTGTTAAAATGAGTACTCAGCTTACATATTGTAAACAACTTAGGAAGTGCTTAAGCACACTGACGAGTGGTATAAAAATGTACTTGCTATTGCTATTGCAGTCTATCTTTCACCCGCTCATGTTTTTTTTTATATATATACAGGGATTTTAAACAAAATGAGGAAAGATTCAGTCATGCATTACTACACATATGGTCAGATTTGGTACATCCCAGGGACAGCATATGCCTTCATTTACTGATTGTGTGAATTCAACTAGGACGATATGCCAGTTCTCTGAATCTAGCTTGCTGTAGACAAACAGTGTGCTTAAGCAGTGAAGGACAGGAATGTTTATGCATTCATTGTTTGACTAAAGATGTAAATCTCACTCAGCAGGCCTAGGTCTCACGGAAGGCCAGAAGCACTGTTAAATTGTGTTAATCCTGACTTTGATCATTCCTGATGAACTGTCCACAGCACAAAGAAAATGTCATAGGCATTAACACATGTTCTTGTGCTTTGAGGTGTTGCTGATATTCTTGCTGTTCATTTTGTAAGCAGTTTACTAGGTCCTGAGAAGAGCCAGTCACTTTTTTTTATTACAGGAATCTAAAAGAGAGAAAGCAAGGGAGAGAAAGAGTATGCAAATAATTACACTTTCCAAAAAGCATTTCAAGGCCTTAGCCCTGGCTTGTTCCAAAGGTGGAAGTGACCTCTAGACAGGTACAGATTCTCACAGGTAAAGTTGCTATGTGAAGTACATATCAAAAATTTACTTTCTTTTTGAGAGGGGGAATTCAACAAATATAGGAAAAATAAAATTGGATTTAGAGGGACAACAATACCAATAATAGCTACCCAGACAAAGAAAATGGAAGGGAAGTTTAAAATCTCTCTTTACATCCTGTCATGACTCCTATTGTACAATGTTACAGAGCAACATTTTGGACTTTGGGAGACCCAGAGTATATACACCTGCTTATTTATCAAAGGAAATGGGGATGACTGTTACCAAAAAGGTGGGAGGGACTTGGGGTCCCCACCAACTGTGTCAATGTCTCCTCAAATGCTGGGGAAATTGTTTAGCTCAAAGGAGGTCTGCAAGAGGTTGGGTAACCTAAGATAACATTTTCATCTATGTTTACCAGTACTAACTGCAAGAGGACTCTTGATTTAATGAATAAAGAAGATTTTTATTTAGAAATATGCAAGAGTTCAATTAAACACACAATAGCAATTCAATCAGAAACACAATAAAAGGTTAACTGAAATAGAGGTATGGAAATTGTTTAGCAGAGGCTTAGGGGTGTAGAGGGGGTGAAGAGGAATCCAAGAAAAGTAAGATGTGGCACAGCCATCTGGGGTGATACAATGAGTGGAAGAGGTTCTCTGTGTATACACGAAGCTAGAACTGGGGCTAATATTTACATCTGATATCCTAGCCTCAAAAGGTATATAATGTTCCCACTTGAAATACAAAGAGTCTGAGTGCTTCCTCATGGAATTGACCTTTGTCTTTGAAATCAGTGTGAGATGATATGCATAAAGCCTGGAGGAAGATGGAATGATCAGCAAAGCCATTTAACCTTTATATTGTTATTACCTGGGTCCTTCACATGTCTTTGGGTCAATGTGCCCTTCCCATGGGAAAGCTTCTTCATATTCCAAAGATCATTTTGATCTCTTAAAACATGCCTGGCTCTAGATATAAAAAATATAAAAATATGAAGCCCAATAGGTGTCAGGTATGCTAACAGGACCCATTCATAGAGTTATTTACTCAGTCTTGTGATGGACTTTTTTTCCAGCACAGAGGGTACAAAGGGTATGTAGGCTAGAGGGTGTTGTTGCTTTTTAGTGCTTTTTTGTAGTAGTGCTTCTTTTGTAGTCCTTTAATGACGATAACGTTTGCTACTAGAGTAGATATCACCACAATACAAGACACATATTTATACAAAGTGCAGACTTATGGATGCATATGTAGAAAAAAAATTATTATCATTTAAATGGAAATAAAATTAATCTCACTGTAGGTGTGTTGTCTGTTCAGTTTGCAATCCAAGTGCTGACTCTTGATGGGCAACATATTGTCATTTGTGTTTTGACTTCTTGGGAGTATAAGCTTTAAACTGTACTGGAACTGGATAGCCCTTCAAATAGAGGATGCTAAGTGTTGAGATAGAGGGATGTCCTATGTAAATCAGAAGCCATAGCTATCCTACTTACTGCAGTTGCTGAAATAACCCCACATGTTATAGGAAGAATAAAATAACATTGTTTCTGAGAGGTCTGCTCAGTACCTCCTTACTTTTCTGCTCCTGTGAACTGCTTTTGTGAACTAGAAATACAATTGTCAGTTTTTAAGACCATTTTTCATAGATTAATGGCATCAGAGGGGGAAAAAATCTGGCTTGCTTCAGACAGTTCCTGAAATATTGTTTTCTTAGGGCTCATTCCCACTTGCATTTAATCCAGTTTAACACTAGGTTGCTTAATCAATTTAGGCTGATGAGTTGTTCCCACTATGGAAGCAAATTATTTCCTTATTCCATGCATTCATGTCTTTTTTGACATGATTGTCAATCCCACTTGGTGCTCCATCCTGGTCTTTTTTTGAAAAAATGTCTATCATATGATGCACATCTACATGTCATTAGTGATACAAAGAAGGAGGGAGAAGGGGGAGGTGGGAGGACCAGGCACCTCCCCAAAAGAAAGGACCGTCCAGGAAAATATATATATATATATATATATATATATATATATATATATGAAGAATGTCCCCAAATCAAAGCTCAAAACACTGCTAGGAATGTCAATGCATGCCTCTTAGTCCTGCTCAAAATGGAGGACATTTCCAAACCAAAGCCCAAAGCTCCCCTGAATGTCCTCCATTCTCTAAATGATACTCAGAATGGAGGACATTCAGAGGAGTAAGTAGGATGTGACCAAAATAATAGCTGAAAGCCAAATGGAGGACCTACCAGCAAAAATGGGGAACATCACACACACACACACACACACAAGCTAAAAGAAAAAGGTTGGGAAGAAGGTTGGAATGTAGGATGGGTCCTGGAAAGGAGGATGACCCCAAGGGAACCCTTAAGGGAACCTAAGGGAGTTTTCTTGGCCAGTTTCTTCAGAGGAGGGTTTGCCATTGCCATCCTCTGAGGCTGAGAGAGTGAGACTTGCCCAAGGCTATCCAGTGGGTTCCCAATGCTCAGTGGTGATTCAAACCCTGGTCTCCAGAGTCCTAATAATAATAATAATAA
>JAIPUX010001232.1:28353912-28364871 GCA_020142125.1 Phrynosoma platyrhinos
AGTAAGGCCCAGTCCAAACGATGCACAGCTTCTGCTGGCCCTAGTACTAGCCAGTCTGTGCCTAAAAGGGCTTCCAATCCCCCGAGTGAGGGTGACAAAATTGTAGTGCACTTAACACAGCTGGGCCAGACTATACAGGCTTGTGCAGCAGTTTGTGAACAATTAGCTCAAAAGGGGGTCCAGGATACTAACTCGGGACCCCAGGCCAGCACTTCTTCAATTGAGAACCAGAGTTCGGGGGTGCAATCTTCTCAGGTGCGATTGGCATCTTCACCTGACATACCTTTGGTTGACATGGTACATAGTTGATGTAATGGAGCTTTTTAGGAAAGTTCCTGGAGTGGGACAACAGGGTGCAGCTGCCCCTGTGTCAGAACAGCCCACTGTGGTGGATTTGTATAACCTTGCACAAAGGGCAGTTGTTTCAGGTCAAGCTGGTGGGTTGACTCCTGAAATTACTGAGGCTTCCAGCAGAGACCTGGTAAGTGCTACCACAGCACAATACAACACCTGAGCCGCTGCTGCGTCTCCCTCAGTGGGAGCTCTGCATGCATCTGGTGATGCTTCTCTCCAAGTGTCGAGCTCAGGTTTGTTTCATACCTTGAACTCGCTGGTCTCATGGCCCACCTTGGTATGGGATCCAGGTGGACAAGTTGGGCAGAGCTGTGGTGCTAAATGCCCCATTTCTGTGTTGGTGGGTGCACCTTCGATAACTCCTGGGTCCCCTCAGGTTTCTGACTCGAGGGTGCAGGCTGAGCAGATTTCAGTCGCTACGGTAGGTGACTCAAGGGGGGTGGTGTCCATGAGAGCTTTAGGTGTGGCTGGGGTGGACAGAGCGGCTGAGTACAATCCTTATGTTGGAATGTCCACTCCACTGGGATCACCCCTCCCCTTAACTACTAAGGAGAAAATATGGAAAGGGGAATACATTGACTTATTTTCTCTCGCGTTTCGTGATCCTAAGCCAAGCATCATGGTGAAAGATGGAGTTGTCTTCAGCCTTCCGAAGGAATTTCAGGCTCACAAATGCCCTAAGTTGGAAAGAAATTTTGTGAACTGGATAATGGACTTTACTACATACAGGGGAGTTATTGAAGAGAGAGAGCCCTCTAAGGTTCCCGATTTCTTCAAATATCAGGAGATAATGATCAAAGTATACACCAATTGCCATTTTAACTCAAGGGGGTCTGCTTGGCTTCAATATGATCAACAGTTCAGGATGAGGGCTACTTTAGACCCCTCTTTGTCTTGGTGGCATGTACAGTCCAAGCTTTGGGCAGATGTTATGGTGGGGGACCTCCCCTTCGAGCCGGTGTGACAATTGGTTTGTGCCTATGGTCACACAGCTGAGAGGGCAATTTGTGGGATCTAGCACATGAGAGAGACAAAAAACCAGGCTGTGCTCGGCCTTCAATGCAGGTAAGTGCAGGAGGCAGCCCTGCAGGTTTGACTGTAAGTGTAATACCTGTGGGGTTAACCACCCTGGCTCATCTTGTTTTAGAAGTAGGAAGCCTGGGACTGGGGCCCCCTCACAGCCATCTCCAACAGGAGAAAAAGGCACCAACACCAATTAATTTTGATCTGAAATTTGGTTCCATGGTGGTCGATTTACCCTAATCAAATTTGCTAGGGTAATGACACTGGTTAGGAATATGATGGGACAATGTTTGAAGTTCATTGTTTTGTTCTAAGCTCACCAACTCCCTGTTTACTAAATCCTCTGGTCGACGCCCTCTCGTGTTTTCAGTTCTGCATGTTTCTTCAATTGAATCCCCAGGCAGCAGTACAACTAATAGAGATACCAGCACACCTTGGAGCCTTGGAAACTAGAAATCAACAAGGCAATTCTCCAGTCCATCGCCCCTTTGACACACAAGTTGCATCAACTTGCAACGTGAGCCTTTAGACATTTCTTGTTAAATGTCGGGGGGGAGGTTTGGCCTCTGAAAGGGGAGGTTATCTTCCTCTTTACCATCTATCTTAGGCAGTAGGGTTAATTTCAGTGACCATGAGGGGAGGGTTGGCAGCCTTGGCATTTAAGGGATCCCTGGTAATTTTATTACAGATATCAGTTTTAAGCATTCACACTTGTTTGTTGTTCTACTAAGCAGGTTCGAATCTGGGTGAAACATGGATCCATGGTCACAGCCTCTTTTCCTAGGACAAGCATCACTTCCTGGAACATCACCAAAATTTGAATAAGACTAAAGGATGTCAGTAATTTGTTTGGTTTGGACATAGGGGCTTGTTGTAGGGACCCATTATTCCAAAATTATTGAATTGCTAGTGGCCTTGCCACATCCCAGGATCCTTTTCATTCACCTGGGAGAAAGTGGTTTACTAAAGTTGTCTTGTTTGCAATTGGCTAAAAGAATTGTCAGAGACATGCAGGACGTTAGGTGAACATTACTCAAATATTGTATGGACAAATTTTTTTGCCTCGGCACAGCTGGTCCAGTGCTTGGAAGGATGCGGCCATCATTGGAGCATTAATTGGAAATTACAAATTGGGCTAATTAAATTCAATGATTGGTATAAGTCATTAAGTTAATCAAATGTTAGATGACATCATCAAACAACTTGATGATGTCATAACTTGATTACATCATAAACTAATCTATGATGTAATTTCTGGTTGGGGAGAGGGAGAGATAATTTGTTGATGTGCCTATGATTTAAAACAGATGTTCTTGACACATGTTGTGATAGATATAGTTAACCTTAATAATAGCTGCAATCATCTACAAACACATATGCATTAAGAATAAATTCTGCTATTTTGTAAAGTTTATCTAATGCAAACTGTTGAGACCCTGTACAGAAATAAAGTTGTGGCCAGTTACTACCCAAGAGAGGTGTGCGGCATCCTTTGTGCTTGTGCAAAGATACCCCCCGACAAGTTGGGAGGGCCTCTCTGTTGTGTCAGCCTCTAAAAGGAAGCCAATGCCTAATTGGCTGGGCAGGCAGGATGTCCCGCCCTTCCTGGGCCACTCAGCCAATCGGGTTTGATCCTGATGGATCCATAGGCACTCTAGGTAATCTCGCGAGACTTCAACTCACATGAGATTGCCTGCGTGATTTCAGGGCTATTTAGCCCTTGGAAGCCACGTGGTGGCAGCCATTTGCCTGCTGCAGTTGAGCAACTTAACCCACCCACCCTTTATTAGTTGTTCATATTATTTACTGTTGTGGTTCGGCTGGTCACCTAAAGGGGTTGGGAGGGAATTTTCCCAGAGATGTGTATCCTGGGTTTTTCGCCCTTCCAGAGAATAATAATAATAATAATAATAATAATAATAATAATATCAATTATAATAAGATGAGAAATATTATACAAATTAATAGTGTGGGTTGGTACATTAGTTTTACTTATTTGTCCGTGTTGATCTAATTATTCTTGTGTACAATGCAATGCCTTCTTTGTCACAACTTCGGGGTCAGGGTCTAAGTTGGTTAATCTTCATTTATTGCATTGTAACTTAGGGCAGGCAGGGACACCCCCCCCCCCTCAGGGGGATAATTCGGTTAATTGGAAATTACAAATTGGGCTAATTAAATTCAATGATTGGTATACGTCATTAAGTTAATCAAATGTTAGATGATGTCATCAAACAACTTGATGATGCCATAACTTAATTACATCATAAACTAATATATGATGTCATTCCCGGTTGGGGAGGGGGAGAGATTATTTGTTGATGTGCCTATTATTGAAAACAGATGTTCTTGACACATGTTGTGATAGATATAGGGGGGTTGCAGACTGCCAGAAATAGTGCAAATTGAGTCCACTTTTAGGGTTAGGGTTAGAGTTAGGGAATCATGGGAACTGTATTTTATTGTGGCACCAGAGCTCTCTGACAGAGAAGGCTCAATGTCTCAGAAAAAAAACAATTCCCATGATTCCCTAGCACTAACCCTAACCCTAAAAGTGGACTCAATTTGCACTATTTCTGGCAGTCTGCAACCCCGAAGTTGACCTTAATAAAGCTGCATTCATCTACAACAGGGGTAAGCAACCTTTCCCCTTTAAGGGCTGAGGGACTTCAGCTCCCAGAATCCCAGGAGCTCTTGGCCAACATGGGACTATTGGCCAACATGGCTGAGGCTTCTGGGAGCTGAAGTCCCTCGGCCCTTAAAGGGGAAAGGTCTGATCTACAAGGACACATGCGTTAAGAATAAATTCTCCTATTTTGTAAAGTTTGTCTAATGCAAACTGTTGAGACCCTGTACAGAAATAAAGTTGTGGCCAGTTACTACCCAAGAGAGGCGTGCGGCGTCCTTTGTGCTGGTGCAAAAATGTATGCATTTTTGAAAGCGCACACCCATTAATAAGCACAAGGGGGATTAACATTTTTGTAGCCTGCTATGTGAAACAGGGAGGTATGAGAATGCCTGTAGAATTCTAAGAAACTCAAGAAAGACAAGGCTGGGAGATTATGACACCATTAATAAGGGCTGAACACTACCTCTTTAAGAATCTTAAAATAGAGCAAATGGGGATACAATAACAGAGCTTACAGGATTTTATTTGATTCTGACTTGTGATAGTTTCTTCCCATCAGTACAATAAGACCTGGGCTTCCAACTGAACAACAGTGTAAAGCTGCAATCCTCTCCTCTTACGGGTACCTTAAGAGGCTCATTATTTACAGGCCAGAGAAGAAAAGTATTTCCTTTGGACAAGAAATGGAGCTTTCCTTCAAAGAAAAATGCATCCCAGGTGTGCAGGGAAAGTGAAAAACTGGAGCTTATCTGATATAGTACTGATGGCCTACTGTGACCATTAGTTCTTTGAATTAAGACACTGGTTCTAATTCATCTTAATTTAACAAAGAACAAAATAGATAAAGAAGGTTTTTGTTAGTTTGTTTGTTTTTTAAATAGAATGTATGAAATAACACTGTCCAGGAAGCTAAAAGCAAGATATTTATCATTGTGTATGTCTTGCAAATGGTAAAAAAGAAATGTTAGTTTCTCTGTTAACTTTATTTCCCTCTTATTTGATTTTTCATTGCCATCTGCTTGCCTGTGCAGAAGAAAGAACTTTAAGTGAAAACCTGAGCTAATTTCTGCATCAGTTTAACAAATTAAAACTTGCACTCCATGGATAGCAATCATTAAGAGGGTTCTGTCATAAGAAATTGATCTGAAATGGGTTTTCTTTGTCAGTGTTTTGATGTGAGATGTTAGCTAGGATTGTTTGAAGAGCGATAAGTGTTAATCTGGAATGAGGTATGCCATATTGATTTAGTAATATATTTAACACTGACAAGCACATACACCTTTTGAAACAATTTACTCTCATATCTCTTGCAATATTTTCTCTTAGTTTTAAATATGTCAGCAACTGATATTTAAATAAGGACAACTCTTCTTTACAAAAAGCCCAAGTAATTTAGGAGTGGGCTATAGTCATAATGAACCTATTACTCTGTGTAGAAGAGGGATGGGAATTGTATGGTCACCATGGGGACTTTTTTCTGCTTCACAAACTTTTCCTAACCTTCAGGGCTCCAAGACTGATTTTTTTTTAAAAAAAAATGTTGCTTCTGGAGGTGTTAAGGAGCAGAAGATTGAATTTAAATGTCCCACCCTACCAAACAACAACAACAACAACAACAACAAAACCCTAGCCAAGCAGTTTAGATGTCCTAAGCAGAAATAACATACCAGTATGTTTAGGATTTTTGGCAAAGAATTGTTGCTTGCTAGTTGTTATAGTTATTTAACTCTATAAAAGGGAATTAGGGGAGATTTATTTCAATTCCTTTACTCCCTTTCAGTGTGCATCTATGTCATAGCCACATTGCTGAAGAAATTTCTTTCAGAAAATTAACAACAAAATCAAAGATTGGATTTATGTTATTTTATAGAGTGAAGAAAATTATGAGGTGATTTTTTTGACAACCATCTTAAAATTATATTTGTATATTATAAAGACTGAAAATGTGTTGCTTGGCTTAAGTGATGGAAAACTGAGCTTAAATCCTTAATTGCCTCCAAACCTTTACTGAGTTATAAGGTTGCAAATCTACTTCCAAAAGTAGTTGTGAAGAAAAAAAGGGTGAAACATGTACATTAAGCTTCATAAAGGAAGTATATAAATATTATCATTTCACTAATAGTGGGAGAAGCTATGGCTGGCCAATAAAAGGATCATATCAAGGTTTTCTGGCATTTTGTTAAAATGTGCATACCTCCTTATGTTGCATGTAGCACATGTTTGAAGCACACACTATTTGTAATACATTTCATGCAGCACAAAATGGAGCTGTGTTGTCACTGCAAACTTTGCAATGATATTGCAAAAGACATTTTGACTGTTTACATTTGGGTGAAAAAAATCACTGTTTAGCAAATCAAAGCTGAGGCATTATACTTTATATTCTGCTGTTCAGTGATGCATTATAACACATCAACTGGAAGCCACTATGGTGTTGAGCATCCCAGATGTGTTGGGCTTCAGGTCCCAGCCAGAATGACTAGTTGTGAGGGATTCTAAGGATAGGGTTTGGTATCTATGCATGTCTGATGCTCAGCCTGCATAAAACCAAACCTGTCAGGAATGCTGGGCTGAGAAGGAATACTAATGGTGTGTTTACCATCGAAGCATGGATCAAAACCAAAGTTTACTCAGTACAAGTTCAGACCTAGGGAGGCAAAATGATAACAGAAGTAAAAAAGAAAACAATGAGGTAAAATAAATGGTGGTTTTTTTTTTACAAAAAATAAATCTCAATATGGAGTAAACCCTACATGGTAAGTCTTTCTTGCCTATCAATCCTTCTTCTTTTTGTCTTCTTCAAAGGAATAGGCTTGTATAGACATAAACCAGCATGCTGGTTATCCCTGAAAATAGGAACCTGAAGAAGAACAGATCCAAGGGGCATATTGAAAAGTGATTTAGAAAAGCTTTGAATATCCCACTCAGCTACGAGAAGAATTTCAAATTGTCCTTGATAAATCTGCGTTCTGATAATAGAGATGCTGGTTTGTTCTACAGCTGTATCAAAAACCAGAAGGCAGTTTCCCATTCACTGCAGCAATAATGTAAAAATCAGTTGCAATTGATGCTCTAATGCTTAATCTTCATGTATAATTTATTCCTTCCACACTGCTGTTGCTAAATCATTTAAGATTTTTTTTTAAAAAAAATCATTGTAAAAGGAATGCCATTTTAGTTAGATCATTAGTGAACTTCCATGAAAAAAGTTATGTGCCAGAAATTAGAGAATATTTTTAGTTTTTCAGGTTACCATTTTATTCTCTGCTTCACTTGTCATCTTTATCCTATTATTTTCTGTCCCCCTTTTCTTTTATGTACTGTTTCAGCACAATATCTGAACAGAATTTACTGCTATTTGTACAGAAGTCAACCAAACAGACATAGGCAAAGGGTTAAAAATGAACACACGTATAACTTCTTAATTTTATGTTTCCTAAACTGGAGCATAATTGAATCTTTCATCCTTGTGAAAAACAACTCAGCTTTCATGTTAAAATGGCAGATCTGTATTGCCTCCACAACCAGAGTGATGCATGTGAATTGCACAGAAATCTCACACTGTCTCATAGAAAGCTCCCCACCTTTAGAGGAGGGATTGGCAATTACTCCAGTCTGGAGGGGGAAGCTGAATACATACACACACTGGATAGACCTTAGAATGCTGCACCTTTTCCCATATCACCAAATTATTTTTTTATTATTTAATCAAATTCTTTTATACACCGTGGGAGGCAATTTTGCCAGGTTTTAAGCTACCTTGTCCTGTGCTAGGCCCAGGAGAGGCTTTTTTCCCCAAACAGGAAAACAGATATATGGGTACAGAATTGCAATTAAAGTCTATAATCATGAAGATGGTTAATAGTGAGTAAGCCTCACTAAACACAGGAAGTCTTAACAGAAAAGAGATTCCATCTCAAAATTAGGAAGAATGTCCTGATAGTAAGAGATGTTTGACAGTGGAACACATTGCCTCGGAGTGTTGTGGAGTCTTCTTTGGAGCTCTTTAAACAGAGGCTGGATGCCCATCTGTTGGGGGTGCTTTGATTCTGTGTTCCTGCATGGCAGGGGGTTGGACTGGATGGCCCTTGTGGTATCTTTTAACTCTATGATTCTATAATTCTACTTTTGATTAAGCATGCACAGGAATTGTAAACACACTAGCTGAATTGAAAGCAAAAATTAAGAATAATTTATCATTACCAGAACGAGTGTATCCAAAGCTTGGGGGAAATGACATTTTTGAATTACAACTCCCAGAGTCCTGAAGCAAGCAAGGGTAGTAATTTCCCAAGTTTTTCTTTTCTTCAGGTTTGTAGGCTTTGCCACCATCCATTTTTTTCCACTGGCACAGTCATGAGGATGAGGTTGGAAGTCTTTGTTTCTAATCATAGTTTAACATTGCCTAGCAATTGAACTCTATCTATGAGGGATACTTTGGGAACTCATTAATGGTAAATTTGAATTTTTTAATAGGAAAGAATCAGATTTTTGCCTTCTTAGTGAATGTGTGGAAAACAACATAGGGATTGTCTACACAGGGTAAAAGGCCCAGGTTCCCTCTGGCCTCATGTTGTCTAGGTTAGATGACACAGGTCAAAGCCCTTGGGGTAGGATTAGACCCAATTCTACCTGTCTAGACATGGATACAGAGGACCTGGCCTGATCCCAAGGTAAAGGTAAAGGTAAAGGTGAAGGTGAAGGTTTCCCCTTTGGCAAGGTTATCAAGTTGTGTCCAAGTGTAGGAGGTGGTGCTCATCTCCATTACAAAGTTGAAGAGCTAGCATTGTCAGAGACTACTCTGTGGTCATGTGGCTAGCATGACTGCACAGAACACTGTTTCCTTCCCACCAAATTGCTGCCTCTTTATCTACTTGTAATTTTACATGCTTTTGAACTGCTAGGTTGGCAGAAGCTGGGACGAGTGACAGGACCTCACTCCATCACGTGGCACTTAGGTCTTGAACCGCTGACCTGCTGATCTTGCAATCATCAGAGTCAGTGTCTTAACCACTTAGCCACTGCAGTAATAGCCTTTACACCTGGGTAATTTACCCCTGGATTTCCACAGAGTTTCTTGGAAACTCCATGGCAAAACCTGGCTATGCACACACCCCCACTCCTTACATTGTTGGCCATCACCCAAGTGAAGAAGCCCCCTGTCACCACATGTGATGTGTGAATAGGGCATTTCTCTTCTCAGGTCTATAAATAATCTTTCATCTTCACACCCCTTGGAATGCATTTTTTGCTTTTAAAAAGCAACAATGTATTTCAGAATGAAATACATTAAAATATTGATACTTTAGAAACATGTATTATGGGAGAAAAAATATGCAAATATGACTATTTAGAAATCTATTCAAATATGCATTTCTGTGTATTAAATTTATACCTACCCTGGTTAGAAATATGTCAGAAACAGGATAGATTTAAGAATGAATATTGCAAACCTGATATAATAGATTGACCCATCTCTGGACTTTCTGGCACTGGGTTCATCTGCAGTTAGCTGAAAAAGCCAGGCCCATTTTGAACCAGTAATTTTGAAGGTGGCTTGTTTCAATTAACCAGTTACATGATTTTTTTTAAAGACACATTATGGTTGTCTTCAATTGGAAGTGAAAACTTCCAAATTTATTTCAGCTACACTTGCATAAAAGAAGAAAGAGGCATGTTATTACAACCTGTGTTTACAATGATAAATCATTATTTTTATCATGCCTCAATTTATATCCAGTCACAGAAGCTTCCATTTTACATGGAAGATCCTGAGGGCAAATATGCTCAAATGATTTTGTTAATATTGGGAGACACATGGATATTGATGAGATGTTAGGGTGAAGCTAGATTGCATATTTCTGCACACTGCTCAATTAGGGATGGAAAGCATATGTAAAAATATTTGAAAAATTGTGGAAAAACATGGGATTTGTGTGTATGTTGAGAAATCCTGATGAGTATAATCTTGGATTGGCGAGACATATTCCACTCAAAACTCATATATAATTGTGTGCACACACAAAAATCATTAATGTACACAATACATCATTTCCTCTGCAGAATACGAGAACTGTTTGTGCAATTTGGGGAATTGTTCTATGCAAAATTTGCACATGGTTGATTTGCATAGAAAGATGCACTTTTTGTGCAGGAAACAGATTTTTATGCACATTAAATAACATTACTATGCAAAAATATCACCCTGTTGGTGCTACTGGACCTCTCAGCGGCTTTTGATACAATTGACCAGACATCCTCTTGGAATGTCTGAAAGAATTAGGAATTGTAGACATTGCATGGCAATGGTTCCATTCCTTCCTCTCGGGCAGATTCCAGAGGGTGATGCTTGGGGACAGTTACTCAGCAAAAAAGAGGTTAATTGTGGTGTACCTTAAGGCGCCATCCAGTCCCCAATGCTGTTTAATATATATTTGAAGCCGCTGGGAGAAATCATTCACAGGAATGGGGTGGGGTGTTATCAGTATGCTGATGACACCCAGATATATTTCTCCATGTCTCGGTCTACAGCTTTGACTTCAGATGGTGTCTCTCCTCTCAATGATTGTCTCAAAGCAGTAATGGGCTGGATGGAGAACAACAGATTAAAACTGAATCCAGACAAAACGGAGGTACTTACAGTAGCAGCCCCGAACTCAGGTATTAGGATACAGCCTCCAGTCTTAGATGGGGTCACATTCTCCTCAAAGGACTGTGTTCACAGACTGGGGGTGCTCCTTGATCCATTGCTCCAGATGACAAATCAGGTAAATGTGACGGTCAAAAGTGCCTGCTATCAGCTTCGGCTAATACGCCAGCTGTGCCCTTTCCTAGAAGTTGGGGACTTTGAAACTGTGGTGCATGCACTGGTAACCTCTTGCCTCGATTTCTGTAATACACTCTATGTGGGGCTGCCCTTGTGCTTAGTTCAGAAACTTCAATTAGTACAGAAC
>JAIPUX010001232.1:28390794-28401717 GCA_020142125.1 Phrynosoma platyrhinos
TATCTTTCTGCACAAGCTGTTGTACTGTTGCATTCATAAAACTTAGTTTGTTTCTATCTCTCTTTTGTTTTTGTTCTCTTATTTTCTTTATTGCTTGTATTTTTTTCTGTCATTCATGTTTTTTTCTCTTTCTTTTTGTTTCTTGAAAGTGTCTGTCTGCATTCTTCTTTTATTATGTCCCTGGCTTCAGACCATAGTTCCTCTGGTTCTCAGTCTATTATGCTTAGTAATGCAAATCTGTTTCTTATGTTGTCAGTAAATTCTGTTGCTTTATTATTTACATCATATTTTGGTATAATCACTGGTTTTGTTTTCTTCTTGAGCCTTACTCTTATTTTTGTTATGTGTAGTTTGTGATCTATGCCACAGTCAGTGCCTAGTCTAGTCTTGGCTACCAGTATAGAGTTTCACCATCTTTTGCTTCCAATTATATAGTCTATTTGATTTTTGTGTTGACCATCTAATGATGTCCATGTTTATAGCCTTCTTTCTGATTGTATGAAGAATGTGTTTGCAATAAATAGGTTATTGGCTTCACAAAAATCTGTCAGATGCTCACTTCTTTCATTTCTTTTGCGTAAATCAAATCTGCCTACTGTTTTTAATTCTTCTTTGCTTCCAACTTTTGTGTTCCAGTTATGATCAGCTTGACATCCTGTGTTGATGTGCTGTCAGTTTCTTCCTGTACGCCTTCATAGAATGTATCAATTTCTTCCTGTTCTGCCTCTGTAGTTGGTGCATATACTTGAATTATGGTGATATTCATAGGTTTACCATGGAGCCTTACTGAAATGATTCGGTCTGATTTTGCATTGGATCCTCTTACTGCTTTTGCCACATCTTTTCTTAATATGAAAGCTACCCCATTTCTTCTTGTCTTTTCATTGCAAATTTGGGTGGGGGGTAATCATTGTTGCCTCTTTTTTAGCTCAACTGGAGTGGACTGAGTGGACTATGCTGGTCAGAGAAAAGAACTTTTCATTGGACTGGTTTGCCTCTTATGTTAAAGAATGCACTGGGTCTATTTCATTTATCTTGGTGAAAATGACTTGGGCTTGCTCATGGGCAAGGCCTCCCATTCACAGGCTCTGTTTTTTGTGATAATCATGGCAGATGGCCGCTTGTATATTGGGAGCACCTTGAGCTTCCTTCTCATGTTTCAGTCAATCTCCTTGGTGGGAATTACTTGGTCTTGCTCATGGGCAAGGGCCACATTCTACAGCAGGGGTAGGCAACCTTTCCCCTTTAAGGGCCGAGGGACTTCAGCTCCCAGAAGCCTCAGCCATGTTGGCCAATAGTCCCATGTTGGCCAATAGCTCCTGGGATTCTGGGAGCTGAAGTCCCTCAGCCCTTAAAGGGGACAGGTTGCCTACCCCTGTTCTACAGACTGTGGTCTGGCATACTTTTATCAGGCTATTTTTCCATGCCAAGTTTGAGGATGAGGGATCCTTGATATATTCAACTTGTCCATGGAAGGGTGAATAGGGAAGTCCATAATCCCTTGCATGAGGGGTTGGATCACTTTATTTGACATTTGCTGTACTTTTCCAATGGCCAGAGCACCTTAGGGCTGATGGCTTTCATTTATATGATGAAGGGAATATTTTGTTCCTGGGGGATCTACAAGCATCAGTAAAGGCTATTTTTGGACAGCCTGGTGGGGGAAAGGGACTAAGCAGATGTTTGTCCCTTGTCTGTGGTAGGTAGTGGGGAGAGACTATACGAATTCACTTTATACTTGGCACCCTTTTGGTGAAGCGTTCGATTCTAGAACAGCCTCAACAAATCAAGGGATCTGGGGTGGGGCTGGGGAAGCAGTCTGCACTTGGGGCTCACCTGGTTGTTTGTTCTCTCTCATAAAGTTGTGGAACTTTAGGGGGAGTGTCCTAGGTTTGCCTTCCAGATCTTGACTGGCTGGGGAGAAACTCATAATACTGGATTGCCCTTGAGGTTAGGTATTATGCCCAAGGGAAGGGTGAGGAGATGGCCACAAGGTGGCCTCTGGCCTCTGTTGGAGCCACATCAGGTTGCTTCCCTTCTTGCTCTTTCCACTTAAATAGGTTAAATACACTTAAATAGGTTTTAGGTCAAATAAAGCGGTCTTTGTTTAAACCCAAAGTTTTGTGTCTGGTCTCTTTATTTCATGGTTGATCACCAAATCATAGAATCATAGAGATGGAAGGGTCATTTAGTCCATCTCCTCCCATGCAGGAATATGCAATCAATGCACTCCTGACAGATGGCCATCCAGACTGTTTAAAACCTACAAAAAAGGAGACTCCACCACACTTCAAAATAGCATATTCCACTATTGAATAGGTCATAGCATCACAATGTTCTTCCTAATGTTTAAGTGGAATCTCCTTCCCTGTACTTTAAATCCATTGTTCTGTGTTCTAGTTTCTGGAACAGCAAAGAACAACCTTGTTTCATCTTCAGTGTGACACCCTTTCAAATATTTGAACATGAATATAATGTCATCTTTTGACCTTCCCTTCCCCAGGCTAAAGATAGCCAGCTCTCTAAGGTGCGCCTCATAGGGCATGGTTTCCAGGCTTTTTACCTTTCTGGTTGCCCTCCTCTGGACATGTTTCAGCTTGTCAACATCTTTTTTGAATTTTGGTTTCCCAAACTGGACACAATATACCAGATCATGTCTGAACAAAGCAGAATATAGTAGCCCTATTACTTGTTTTAGTCTAGACATACAACTCCTATAGATTCAGCCTAGAATCATATTAGCATTTAAGCTACCACTTCACACTCTTGATTCATGTTCAGCTTTTGGTCTACTAAGACTCTTCAGTCTGTTTCACATGGAATGTCATCTACATATCAGAATGCCAATAAGGAGAACAGTAACACCTGGCAATTCAAGGTTGTCATGATCATCCTATTGAGTTTGTGGCTGAAACTATCCTACCCCTTTTTACAGTGTTCCTTTCCATACTCCTACCCCAACCCAAAGACACAGAACAAGTTACATATGGGTGAGAAAAGATGCACAGGGGACAGTTTGGAGTGGCCATTTAATATATTTTTAAAAGCAAGTTGGGGGGAGATTGGGGTGGAAAGAATAAAACAACCTGTTCTTTACTACCATTATTTAAACTCAGATTCATTATTCCTCAGGCTGTTTTGGGTTTTAAAATGAGTGGGAAATAATAATAATAATAATAATAATAATAATAATAATAATAATATACTATATAAGGTGTGTTTTGATTTTAAAGAAAGAATTGTCTCATTCTCAGCATGCCATGTATAGATAATAATACTGGCTGTCTTTCAGAAAAGTACAACTCAAATGATCAAATCCCTACAAAGAAAGTTTACAACATTTGGAGGCTCTTTAACTTAGAAAAACAAAAGTTGAATACGTGGAGACATGGGGAAAGTAAATATATTTCTATGTGGTGTGGAAAAAGCAGATGGGTGAATTATTATCCTTCTCTCCTAATAACTTAACCTGGAGTCAACCAATGGAGTTGAATGTGGAAGATTCAGGACAAATAAAAAAGGGAAGAATATTCTTGTGATGTATAGGCAATGAAGGGCCACTGAAGATGGCCCGTTTGGGGTGGCTCTGGGCCGCTCCTGGGAGTGGTAGATCAGGCAACTACACACCCTGGCCCCAATATTCCTTTTTGCTGGCCCAAAGAGTGGCAAAATGCCTCTCCTTTTGGGGGCAGTAAAAGGTTGCCTTTTGAGCTGCCGCAATGGTTCTTTTGCACTCTTTTGGCATAATGTGTGCGCACACTGTGCCAAGAGGACTCCCTGATACTGCACACCATGTGGACAGGCATGTGGCACTGGGTCGGCATCAGAGCAGAGTTGGGGTGGCCAGTGTGTGGTTGCCCTGCCCCAACTCCACCCCTAGGCTGGCCCTTTTGGCTAGTCTCCATCGGCACATAGACATTACTGAAGAAGTAATGATGGTAGCCAGCTCAGCTGGCTTTAAAAGGATGTGAGGCAAAATCATGATGGATATGGTTAAATAGCTAGTAATCATGATGGTATATCCAATTCTAGATATTCTTCATGGCTTGGCTGAAAAGGAACTGATATTACACTATGACAAGGCACAACACTTGTGGTCAACAAGAACTAGAAACAAATACAGCTTTGGCCTTGGCCTAGAGTTAATTGAAAATGAGAATAGGTAGTTAACAGCTTTTCCTTTCTTAGGAGATTACAGGATGCTTTTTGTTCCTGGAATGGTAAATATAAGCTGACATAGACAAAACAGAACATAGAAGCCAGAGTAATTCAGGAGGAAAACAATTGAAAATGCAGCTCTTTCTTCTTAGGCTCACTCTTTGATGCAAGCTGAGGATTCCAAAGATTGCGTGGGTTTTGTCCTGCAGGGGGAAGGACTCTTAGAGATGATTACTGATCCAGTTGCCAAAAATAAATAAGGCTTTGTTGTAAGGACACAATCAGAGTGACTAAGAAGCTGAGCAAACACACTGGGAATCATAGAATATGGCCTGAAACAACTATGTTGCAATACTGCCCTCAGAAGTGTGAGAATCTGACTATTCATATAAAGGAAAAACATAAAGCCTTAGTGAAATTATTATGGGAAGCCTACCATGTAAGTTTAATGTGTGGACTCTATTAAGGAGGTCATGGGTATGGGGTTGCAGGAGTTAAGCAGAGCAGTGGAGGACAGAGGGCCTTGGAGATGTCTCATCCATAGGGCCACCATGGGTCAAGACCGATTCAAGGGCAGTTAACAACAAACAACAAAAATATATACAGGGTAAATGTTAGAACATACTATAATACAGAATAATGTGAACTATTTCACCCAATCAAGGGATAATGGCAGGATTAAACCCCTGATTTTCCCCATGTGATAAATTCCTAAGACAAGTTTATTAAGTTCACACAAGCTATAACTACTTTGCAGCAAACAAAAAGGAAAAGTTCCTGAAGACAATATTGTGCATGATTATCTTCAGTATTTGCATAGCTGAGCTAAATCATCCTGTTTGCTGCTTTATGAACCAGCTAAAATCAGTCCAGGCTAGCCTTATGGTCATATAGTTCCATTATCTAAGTTCTACAGACAAAGCCTTTTCAGTTGAAGATACACAAAACGGATACCCTTTGATTCAGGCTTTTAAAGCCCCCCCCCCCCAATAGTATTGTGGCAGAATAGACGGGAAACTGTCTTCTTTAAGTTTCTACCTGTGGGATTTAGTGGGATGTAATACAGGGTTAACCAGTAAGAACCAGTGGAATGAATAGCAAATTGCTTTGGTATCTGGAAACAGTGAGATAGGGATTTAGGCAAATGGGAAGAGTCTGGTTGAAAAGAAAACAGTGGTCCCAGGGACAACTTAGGAATTGTTAGAAATGCATCTAATTGAGTTTTGGGTGGGAACTAGCTTGGCAATGATACGTGTTTAAAATAAAGCTTTAAACAATAACCTGTTCTTTTAGAACCATAGCATTTCTAGCCCCTAGCTATGCATCTACAAAAATATAGGACTATATATGCCTAAATCACCTTATTCCTCTTGATATGTAGTGAGAGAATGAGAGGAAGGGTTATGGTCAGACAAGTTTCCCAATGTAAGGACCTTTATAGACTGCCAGAAACAATGCAGTTTGAGGCTACTTTAATTGTCCTGGCTCAATGCTAGGGAATCATGGGAATTGTAGTTTCTTTCTAATATATTGAGTCTTCTCTGTCAGAGAGCTTTGATGCCACAATAAACTACAGTTCCCATTATTCCCTAGCATTGAACCAGGGCAGTTAAAGTGGTCTCAAGCTGCATTATTTCTAGAAGTCTGTAAAGGCCCTAAGTAAAGGGCAATCTGGGGCTGTGTCACAAACATGTAACACAAAAATATCCACATCTTTATCCAAATGGTAATATGTGCAAGATCCAGTTTTATCTCCTGTTATCCCAGGACCAGGCCTCCGTCTTCCCCTCATATTTCTATGTGAATTTAATATTAAGAGGGAAGCTTGGGGTGACCTAGCCATGATCCCACTGTGGACACCTGACTTGCTTGCATGTGGAAAAACCAGTTAGGGATAGCCAAAGTCTAGAAGGCACCCACCATGATGGGATTCCCCAAGGCTCCAGCCTAATCACTTTTGTCTACAGAGGGCAGTAAGAGGATCATGGCCAAAGGTATTGCTCAAAACTACCTAAGACAAGGGAGCACTGGCAAATACCTTTATCTACCACATTTACAGCAATCACCCAACTACCTGCTTCTAGTCCAAACTATTCTTTCCTCCCTGGGAAACCATTTAGGAGAGCTTTCAAACCTTGGTTTCTGCCCCTAAGACACAATTTAAGTTATATATACAGCTAGCAAAACAGCTAGCCTTCAATCTAGCTTGCAAGCAGACAAGCACTCTGTTGGTTTGACTAAACTAGGCTCCTCATACACTGGCTAATCCCCCCTTTGCCACAGTGGTTATTTATAGTTTTCTCCATTCTGGACTCCCATCAATTTAAATCAAGATCCACATTGGTAAGTATCACCATTAGCAAGACCTCAAATCCATTCACCTCTCCAACCTTTGCTTCCCTAGCTCTTGTGTGTGTGCATGAGTGCATGTGTCCAGATTGTTTCCCCTAACAAAGGACAAAAACCTATTTGAATTTGCCTCTGGTGTTCTGAGTGATTTGGACCTGGTATAGCTGGGCTGATCTAAAGACTGCTGTTGCCCCAGTTGAACTGTGGGAGAAAGGTGGGATACAAATCCTGGAAATAAATAAACAATAATAAATAAATAAATAAATAAATAAATAAATATATCTCATTTGACCTAATTTCCCATAAAACTAGATTAATCTGTGGGCATCCACCCTGGACCCCAGCCATTTGGGCAACACTCCAACATGTGTTTGCTCATAAAGGGTTCAAAGCAGATGTTAAAGCATTTCTTTTCCATTCTAGTTTTTTTTAAAGTTTCACTTCCATACTATGTTAGTTTGTAGCACAAGATTTTTCAAGGAAGTTTTTAAAAAATAACTGTGATACTGTAGTAGAAATAACAGGCTATGAGGTATTCAACCCACAACATCTCGGGTTACTTGCAGAGCAAAAGTGAGAGAGAGGACCTTGATAAGTTTGTAAACACAGTTTATTATGCTGGCAGTCCCAAAGGAATTGGCATTCCATATCTTTGGGCCCAGAACAGAGGAAAATGGCTTTGTTTTATACACCATCAAACAAAGAAATCCAATTCTCACACCTCATTGGGCATTTCAAACTCTAAACATATAGAATCTCAAGCAATGAGAATAAAGATTTCAGAATACATTGTAATCTACTTAAAATACATTCTAGCCACATACCAACCACATACTAAGCTCCTTATCAGTACCATGGAGTCTTCCCTCCTATCAATAATTTATTATGGCTAACATATACCATCCTGGCATCTAATGTATTCAGAGTCTTCAAAAGGTCAGGCAGTATCCAAACATCCCTGAACATTCTTTCTGTTAAAACTTTCTAACAATTCATCTCGTCTAAGAGGCCTCAACTCCCAAAATCCTCTCTGTGTGGCTGCTTGGCACTTGGCATCTTTTTCTATATATTTAATTCTATACATTTCTAACATAGGGCCTTTGCAGACTGCCAGAAATAGTGCACATTAAATTGAGGCACTGCCCTGGCTCAGTGCTAGGGAATCATGGGAACTGTATTTTATTGTGGCACCAGAGCTCTCTGACAGAGAAGGCTCAATGTCCCAGAAAAAAATACAATTCCCATTAATCCCTAGCACTGAGCCAGGACAGTGCCTCAATTTAATGTGCACTGTTTCTGGCAGTCTGCAAAGGCCCATAGATAGCTAAAATATATTGATTATTGAAACTCTTCCAACTCAATACATATAGTTCTTTTCTTAAGGAATTATAGCAGTGTTCCATTCCCAGACAATTTATATTGCTATGGAAGAGGGTGCATGGTTGCACAAAAGTGTCATATTTTGCTATTTAAAAGAGAGAAAAGGAGGAGAAATGCAGTACAAGTTGTGCCTTTGCATGAGATTTTTGAAACATAGGAAGACAATGAACAACTTCCTTATGTGTTGTTTGTTGCAGGCACACACACACACCTCCAAATGGTGTTGTGCCCCATCTCCTCAGTATTATCTTTGCTGGCTAAGGATGACTGGGGATGCAGTTGAATAGCATCTGGAAGGCCAAAAGTGCTATTCACAGGCATCAATCACACATCACTGAGCACTGGATCTGTTCTGGATTTTAGTATAATTTTTAAAGACATTATCAAAGACACTATCTCTTCACACAGGGGTGGCTGCAATGTTCCACAGGCATGGATACTACAAGTTATCCCTGCCTAATTACTTGTACTATCTCACTATTAATTAGGCCACTATTAGTATCCATTGTTGAGGTACCAGGAGCCAAGAAGATTTTAACTGAGGTTTTCAAGTATAGTGGCTTTTTTAAAAAAATTAAAAAAATAATAATGTATACATCTTAAATTTAGCAGTAACAATGGAGAAACTGGGCTGTGGAAGTGTTCTGTAAGAGAACAGGCTGTGTCCCCTTCCTGTTGTCCCTTCAGCATCAGGCAAATTCTTTTGTAGTCAGGTAGGTATTGAACAGTCAACTGAGAGCCAAAGATGTTGTAGTAAATGTTGTAGTATATGTGCTGTTAAATTGATCTTTCTGCCAGAATGAGGATAATTCATAGAATCAGTGTTGGAAGAGAGCACAAGGACAATTCAGTCCAACCCCTGCCATGCATTCCTGGCAGATGATCATCCAGCCTCAAAAAAAAAAAAAAAAAAAAAAAAGATGACTTTGTGTAAGAGCTATTATTAAAATCAAAAATGGTTAAAGTGGACGTTATAACACACAGTGGAGTTAATATGAGAAATTGCTGATATATGAAGATAATGAGTGAACTTTGAAGTATGGTTGAGTACAAACTGGAGATACTTTGGAAGTCAAATGTAAATATTTTGTATATAATTATGGTAGAAGACATTAATATTTCAATTTGATATGTATATTTGAACAATACATGTTAATAAATTTATTTTTTTAAAAAAGATGACTTTGTCACACTCCAAAGCAGCCTATTCCACTGTTGGACACCTACAGTCAGGAAATTCCTAATTTTTAGGTGGCATGTCTTTTCCTGTAGCTTGAAGTTGTTGTAGCTATTCACATCTGCAGACCCCAAGCCTTGGCTTGATTGATTGATTCAATTGATCTGTAATGCAGTATTCCTCTTTTCTTAACTGCCTTAACTTTACTTTCCAATAACTTTCCAATTAGTTATATCTTTGTTACTTATTTTTTTTTACTTGGAGTTACTTTGGTTAATTGTCCATTTTTAAAACCTTCAGCCTGTAACGTCCTGCAGAGAGTTAAGAGCCTGGAGGAGGTCCCCCCCAACCAATAAAACCACTGCAGTTTTCTTAATATCTTTTCATTATATATCTGATATGTGTAGCCTAATTTTAGGCATTTTGACTTCTAGTGCTTCTAGTGCTTCAATCTTGATTTGCTCAATTTATTTGGTTTGTGTAAACATAGCAATATTATTAAAAACATACAGATCAGACAATTAGCCCTCTTCAAAGCAAAGACAATGTTGTTTTTTTATGAGCACATTGTTAAGGGCACACTCCTTTCTAATACTGTCCTGACTTAGTGCAGGTTATCACAAAGGACATCCTGAAAGATAATCCTATTGCACCGTTGTATTCTTACTGCAAGTTGAGTGTTAAATCTCTCTGCAAGGAAGCATCCATTGATGCCATACCGTCACATTTTAGACAACTGAATTTCATTAAGACTCTTCAAAAATAGTCCTGTGTGGACTCCATTGAAATAACTCAATATTTGAATTGATGATGATGATGAATGATGATGATGATGATGGCTGGATCTAACCTTCTCAGCTTGTTAGAAATCACACTGCAGACTGAGAAAAGCTTTAAACTCAGAATCTCAAATCAAGATAACTGGTAGAAACAACAACACAAATAAGCCATGTTTAAATATTTGAAGGGATGTCATATTGAGGAGGGAACAAGCTTGTTTTCTGCTGCTGCAAAGACTAAGACGTGAAACAATGGATGTAAGCTCCAGGAAAAGAGATTCCACCTCAACATTATGGGGAACTTCCTGACAGTAAGGGTGGTTCGACAGTGGAACACACACCCTCGGAGAGTGGTGGAGTCTCCTTCCTTGGAGGTCTTTAAGCAGAGGCTGGATGGCCATCTATCGGGGATGCTCTGATTGGGAGTTCCTGCATGGCAGGAGGTTAGACTAGATGGCCCTTGTGGTCTCTTACAACTCTATGATTCTATGATTCTAAGCCTGGATTCTATAGGTACTGTTAAAATTGTAGTTCTTCATGTGTGTGTGTGTGTGGTGATGGTGGTGGTGATGGGGATTAAATTATTATAGAACCGATGAATTAGCAGGAAATGTCAACAACCTTTAGTAACAATTACATCAGTTCCCAGGAGCAATATATCTTTGGCTAAATGACTGAGTTGTGAAGATCACCTGGGACAGCCCAAGTCATTTTGCTTCTTGAGACAAAAGTCAAAATCCTCACTCCACTCCAAAATCCAAAGAGATTATTAGTGGAATCTTAAATCAACATTGGACATGGAATAATCCTCAATTACACCTGAATCAATAGGCTGGGTTAAGGCCTCAAAAACAGGCTCTCTAGTGTACATGGATGTGTCCTCCAGCAAATAGGAATAGTATGCAAGTACAGGAGAAACAGCAAGGAGGCTGCCGTGATTGCTCTCCACCATCACCTGCATCCATGGCAATTGCCTTTCTCTGGCTAATGGTAGAGTCAGCCTAGAATTTAGAAATAACTAGTTGCAAGCAAGACATAACAAGTTGCAAGCAGGCTGTGCAATGACTAGAGCGCAACTGG
>JAIPUX010001232.1:28431975-28443700 GCA_020142125.1 Phrynosoma platyrhinos
CAATTCAAAATATCTTGATATTTCAGACATTGTTTACTGTATGTTTTAGGTCTTATATTCCATGCTTCTTGTGGAGATAACAAGTCTATAGTTATAGTTATATAGATGTCAATAACAATATCTATATTTACACAGATATATGTTCAGCATTATTCATACATTCTTACCAGATGATCCTAAACATATTTATTTAGAAGTTGTTCAAGTGTCCTTGTTGCCTTCTCATTTTGTATTTTAGGGGCTAAGTCCAATGTATCATTGGCATTTTCAGTGAAACTTCCTTTTCCACTTCAGCTGTACATAAGACAATAGCGCAGTGTACAATTAGATAAAAAATTAAAATACTTCAGAATATAACATTAGGATAAAATGACCATAGAAGCAGAATAGAAAACCAGGATTAAACTAGCAGAAGAGAGAACACAATGTGACAACATATAACTCCAAATTAAAAACAAGCACCAGGATTACAGTAAAAAGGTATAAAGGGCAAAAAAAAAAAAAATTCAAATGCCTTGGGGAATAAAAGATGTTCACTCAATGCCAAAAGAACTATAATATTTATGTCTGGCAATTTTATCCAGTGAGGGCACTCCACAGATGTAACACACTGAAAAGGCACTGGTTGTATCCAAACTGCAGAAATAAAGCAGTTTGACACCACTTTAACTGCCATGACTTATCCTATAGAGTCCTGAGATTTGTATTTTGGTGAGGCACAAGAGCCCTCTGACAGACCAGGCTGATTACCTCACAGATCCCAGAATTCGACAGGATGGACCCATGACAGATAAAGTGGTGTCAAACTACTTTATTTCTGCACTGTTTCATGTAGTCAACCACATTGCATAATTTGGTACAGCTCTAGGAACATAAGTATGGCAGGAGACACTCTTTTACATGACCATTTAGGGAATTAACATTAAAAACAATACTTTGAAATGGGCTCATAAAAGGAAAAGCAGCAGTACAGATTTTGAAGTGTCATGATAACATTATTATATCAGCCAGTCCCAATTTGCAGTGCAGATGCATTGTTCTGAACCAGTTGATGTTTCCTGACTGTTTTGAAAGGCAATTCCATGTTTTATATTAGATTTATATTTTTTTTCTTTTCATAACAAATTACAAAACTATTAATAAATAAAAATAAAAATATCAAAATTGAAAACTGGTGTATCTGTGGAATTTATCATGTGTTTAGAGCAGATTTACATGTGCCTTGGTTGTTGCCATTGTTATTGTTGTTGCTTTAAATATATCTTGAAAGAGCTCTTTTCTTTAGTGGAGTATTTGATGAATGGTGATACAGGGATTGGTTTAATAATCAAAACAGAGGCACAACCTGGGAATGCTTTTTGGCCCATGTTTGCTGATGATTGAGAAATAGGTAGCTGTGGATACTGCCTGTGCTTAACATCACCTTCACTGATGGCCTCGTACTCTACTATGTTCAGACAAGTTCTTGCTATGCTGATCCATGGTTTTGTAACTTCTGGAGCTAACTACTACTATGAGTTCCACATGGGACTGCCCTTCTTTTGAAGATAATGTTAATATTTAACCTGTATTAGTTCAACATTCCTATAAAAGAAAAGAAAAGAAATTGAAGCAACAGCAACATCACTTTAAATAAGTTTGTTTCTCGTTCATGACCCTCAAAATCAGTTGCCCAAAGTGGCCATATATATCTGAAAGTCTGAACTCAGTAGGTTGTCACTGCTGAGTAAGTATGAATTGGATCTCACTGTAAAATTGTGAAAAATAGTTCACTATTACCTGGGATGGAGATACTTAATACTAGGATAGCTGAAATTAGATAATTCAGCCTGTTTATGCCTCCCTTTTTATCTCTCTCCACCCTTGAATTTTCATTTAATTGGAATTTTGTAGTTTGTATAGTGTACACTAAACAACCCAGATACTATCTGATCTTGGAAGCTAAGCATGGTTAGTACTTGTATGGGAAACCACCAAGGAATATCTAGTGCTGTATATTTAGTGTTGTAGGCTATATTTAACAATGCTAAACCTTCCTTGTCTAAGAAAGTCCTATGAAACTCTTGGGATCCCTATAATCCAACAAGTGAGTTAAAGGTGCATGCATACATGCATGCAAACACATAGGTGGACATAGACAACATATACAGCATGATAAAAATTGGCAAAGACAAAACAGGACTCCTAAATTTAAAGAGTTTTATGGAAAGGAAAATGCAGACAGAGATACCTTTTCATGCACTGGTAAAAGTTTAGAAAAATAAATTGTTTTGAATTCTCCTGGGGTTTCAGTCCAAAATGTAATGTTTTCAAGCTCTGGCCCATGTTCAAATGTAGTTTGCACAGCAAATAAAGGTACAAAAGCTCTATCCTTCTTTGCAAACAATCCATTCTGGAATTTTCTTTTGAAGAAACATCACAGGGAGGGTAGTATTTAAGACTAATACTAGATCAAGCATGTGAATCCCAAAGGGCCAGCTTGTTTACTTGGAAACAACCAGAAAGGATGTGGGTGTAATGTGGGATCACTTGAAAGATCAGGCATTCAGCTCTAAATGTGACCTGAGCCAGAGCTGCATCACAAAGAAGCCAATTAACCTGCTGTGCAGACATGACCCTTATTTACCATAGAGATGATCTTTGGCTTTGTATCTGCAGGTACAACATTTGCCTGAGCTAATTAAAGAGGCTAGATGAGCAACATTAAAGGAACTCAGCCAGAAGAAAAGATGGGGTGGGACAAACCTTGAACAAGAACAGAGGCATGGATCAAGACTATATGGGGATGCAGATGGATTGCCCCGGACAGCCCCAGGAAGTAGAGGATCATGGCTGCTGCTAGCACACACATTGGCCCTGATTCCCCCATTTTCTGCCTCTTAAAAGAGCGGCAAAATGCCGCTCCTATTAGAGGTAGCAAAAGGCCTCCATAAGAGCCGCTGTGTGGCTCTTCTCTGGACCTTCTGCCATAGTGTATGAGGATGCTATGCATGGAGGACATCCTGATGCCATGTGCCATGCGTAAGGGCACGTAACTTCAAGACGTCTTCGGGGAGGGGTTGGAGTGGCCAGCGTGTGGCTATCCCTCCCCTTCCCTGCCTCTGACTCACACTTTGGGCTTGTGTGCAGAATCCTTATGTCAAAGAGAAACTAGATTGAGAAGAATTTGACCTTGGGAGCTGATGTACAAATTCTAATAGTTACTAGTAGAAGCTCTCACCATGGATGACTAATGATAGATCAGACTATTATTAAACAACTTGTGATTGTGTGGGTATGTACTTTCATATCATCTGTTGACTTATGGAGACCTCATTAATTTCATAGAGTTTTCTTAGGCAATACATAGTTTTGCCATTTCTTTCCTCTCAAATGTAGCCTACCACATCTTGTATTCATTAACAGTTTCCCAGCCAAATACTAGCTAGAGCTGATGCTGTTTAGCTTCCAAGATCAGACAGGATCTAGTACCTTGAAGGTATGCATTTTTCTATGTGGATTTTCATTGAATTTATCCTAATCCCACTTGTATGATCATCTTACCTTTTCTTCATATCAAATTATAAGTTTTATATTGATTCCTACTTGAAGGTTTGTGTCCATTTTCATTTGTATTTTTAGCAATAGCAAGTACATTTCTACACTGCTTATCAGTGAACTAGCACTCCCTAAGCAGTTTTCAATGTGTAAGCCAATTGCCTCCAACAAGCTGGGTACTTATTTTTCTTACCTACTGAAGGATGGAAGGCTGAGTAGACCTTGAGTCATCCTCTAGGGTTGAATTGACAATGTTGTGGCTGACTGCATTTAACCACCGCACCACCAGGGCTCCATATTTTTCATAATATATTTTTATTCATTTCCCTTATACACTAATATCCCTGCATGTTTTCAGTTGTACCCATTTTAATTACTTGCACCTGAAAAATGTATGCATGGGTTATATTTTATTTCTCTGAAATGCAGAAGACCCCAAGTTCACTTTCAGGTATCTCCATGTCAAATGATGAGAAGATGAAAACACTGCTGAAGAGTTACTGTCCAGAAGAGGAGACATGGCTTACAATATTTTTTTAAAAGTCCAACTAAAACATTAATTTGCAAAAGTTGAAAAGGAATTAAACATCAACATTATTAAAAGCATGATTAAAAATAATTAAAACACTGAAAACCTTTAACATATGTTTTAAATACAGTTTCAATAACTTCATGTATATACACACACACATACAGAGAAATATATACACTTACACACAGACCACACATCACTTCACACACTGCAACTCCATAATTAAAATTCAAAAGCCTGCCTTAAAAAAAGTCGGTCCCTGCCAAAAGAAAGGAGAAGGGAGAGTGCCAGCTGGATCTCCTGTGGAAATCATGTGGATTGATAATTACATTGAATATGAGGTTGACTATCCCACTGGACTTAGCATTAATAGTGCATACGATACATTCCCCTGTGGTTATACTGAACTTTGGTGGCAAATTGATATGTCATTTTCTTAAAATAAAACAAATCTAGAAACACTATAGGATGCAATAAGTGGTGATGAGGGTTCCCCATGCAGCCTACATGTTGAAACTGTGTTCACTCCTCACCATGCACTGGGATGGAGTAGAGCAAGATGAAGAATTAAATTAATTTAGCTCCTAAAAATGAACTGATCTGAACAGCAATGATCAAGTCTGGGCAAAATTCAGCTCAGGCTCATCTGTTCATAGCAGATAATCCTGGTCCAACATCCCCTTTATATGGGTGATCTTTGGGCCCACTGATGGCTTCAGCAATATGTATCATTATTCAGGAATTAGAGATGCATCATTATCTTCATGAATGGAAAGATGAGAAACCAGGTGGACTACTATTTATTAATTTTGGAAAGTAAAGCACCAGTCAATAACCTGAACCTGGGTGATGGGGGGCGGAGGAAGGAGATAGATATTCTTTGGTGTTTTCCTCCCCATCCCACATCAACAGGTAGATTGCTATGCTTTACTTCCTTTCTTCTTCTTCTGAGGTTACTTCCTGCTTCTTTTTCTCACAGCTATTGAGAAACAGGCATCCCATGGATTCTCCATAAAGGGTACCTTGTACACATGAAAACCAGATTTAGAGCTCCTGTATGACAATTAGAAACTCAGTAATATCATTAATTATTCTCTTGAAACAATAAACATGTTTCTGAATTAGCCTTACTATGAGAGAATAGTTATTCTTATTATTAATTATTAATAATATGTTTAATAATTAATAATTATAATATTAATAAGCATTAATTAATTGATTGATTAAAACGATTAATTAGAATTATAATTAAAATGGCTATCCCAGGCCTCCAGTTGCCTCTCTGGATAGTGTGTGTAGAGGAGGAAAAAGAGGTGCACGCCTGTTTCTCTTCTTCTCTTCTCACCCCCTCCCCTCCAGGCCTTCAGCTATTTTTGGAGAGGCAGCTGAAGGCCTGGGAGGGTGGGGAGAAAGAAGTCCTGCCCTGGAAGTCCCATCCTGAGAGGGCAGAAGTCCCACCACTGGCACTAGGTAACATCTGGTGCTGGAAGACCTTTTAGTCTGGGCACTTGGCTCCTAAAAGTTTTGCCATCACTGCACTAGCCCATGGCACACTTGCAGTATAAATACCAAGCAATTTCTAGATGTAGATTATCACTGACTTTTGCAACAGTTCTCTCAAGCACAACATGAGAGAATATCTAAGGTGCAATAAACAAAACTGTACTCATTTTCTCTCTTTCAGTCAGAACAATCACCACCATAAACTGTTCAAATTTAAGAGGATGAGAGAGATGAGTATATAGTCTTTTTTTTTTTAAGAACTACATGCCAGTAGGCTTTTTAAAAATATATCATACTATATTCTTAATCCAGGGGGTTTCTCTTATTACTGGTGAGCTGAGTGGAGTGGTGCAATTCTCAATACCTAAATCAGCATCAGTTTTAAAAGTTATCCATGGACCTTTAAAAATTCACTCATGGAGCAAGAGGTGGAAAGAATCACAGGACAATTGAATAAATATTCTGACTCACCTATTATCTCTAAAGCTGCTTATTCTGTTGGCCATATGCTTTTCAGTTTTGTATTTCAGTCAAGACCAAGGTAGAAAACTTGTTTTAGTTACTAGAAAGAATCATTTGGCTATAGTAGTTAGCAGACAGAGCAGAGGAAAAGAAAAGTGGGACAAAATGTTCTGGTAGTACATGAAGGATAGAAAATTTGTTTTGATAAAAGGCACTCTGATAAACCCACATTTGCTATATGCTCTTAGTACCTTGTCATATAAAGATTCTGCTGTACTTAGAGCCTGTAATATGTCTTCACATTCCCCTTTGCCCTGTCCTACTGTCTGCTTTCCCATCAATAGGCCTGCCTCATCCATTTGTCTTGGTATTCATGTTGACCCTAGTTCTTTAGTTACAGATCAGTGTCTTTTCTGCTACCCCCCCTTGAAATGTTCTAAAATAACCACTCAGTCCTGTTTTAAAAACTAGGCTAATTGTGTATAAGTGGAATGAATTTTCTTTTCTTCTTCCCATTTTTGATGTAATATATCATTGTTATATCAGTTAACAGGCAACTTGGAAAAAACGGTATATAATGAAAGAAACTGAGTCTCTTTTATACTTAAATATTGTTCTATTTTTAAAAGATCTCATTCTCAGGAAATATAGTATTGTAAATTTAAAAATTCCCTTAGTCTTATTTTTCCAGTTTTTTATAAATCAGAAAGTGTTTTCTAGAAAACTATTTTTCTGGAAATCTGTTCCATAACATTAAATATTTGAAACAAGTTTTCAATGAGATAGCTGTCTCTTTCAAGATAAAAAGAAGTGATAGAGGGAGAGAAGGAGGATAGAAATGTGATAGCACCTTTTAGACCAATGGGTCTTTGTTCTTTTTTAAAAAATTAAGCTAATAGTCAAAGCAAGTGGGGAATTGTAAACAGTTAAGAACAATACTTTGTTGTAATAATATACAAATCTTTGTCAGCAGAACCAAATACTTTTAGAATAGAGAACTGTTGCCAGATTGTATCCATTCAGAATCCAATTTCTATACTGTCTATCTTGTTGTTGCTTAGCTGAAAGCTATGGATAAGGATGTTATAATGGCCAAACTAGGTCATCTTTCCATTAAAATAAGAGAGGAGAACATTCTAACCTTTAAATGTCCTGGACAAAGGAACCTTTTCCTAATCTTATCTTAATAATAATAATAATAATAATGAGGAGGAGGAGGAGGAGGAGGAGGAGGAGGAGGAGGAGGAGGAGGAGGAGGAGGAGGAGGAGGAGGAAAAAGACTAGGAATGGGAAGGGCAGCTATGAAGGAACTGGAAAAGATACTGAAGAGTAAAGATATACAACTGAGCACTAAAGTCAGAATCGTTCAGGCCATTTTATTCCAATTACCATGTATGGATGTGAGAGCTGGACAGTGAAGGAAGCAGACAGAAAGAAAATCAATTTATTTGAAATGTAGTGCTGGAAAAGAGTACTTAGGATACCATGGACAGCCACGAAGATAAACAAATGGTTTCTTGAACAAATCAGACCAGGGCTCTCTTTGGAAGCAAAGATGATCAAGTGGAGACTATCGTACTTTGGCCACATAATGCAAAGGTATGGATCACTAGGGGGAAAAATGCTAGGAAAGGTAAAGTGTAGAAGAAAGAGAGGAAGACCACAACCAGATGGATAGATTTTATCAGGGGGAGCAAGAGCTTGCAGGATTGGGGCAAGGCAGTGGAAGATAGGGATTCTTGGGGGTGTCTCATCCACAGGGTCACCATGAGTCGGAACCAACTCGAGGGCAACTAACAACATTGACAAATCCTAATGATACTCAAAAGCAACATAGTATCACTCATCAAATGAAGAGTACTGGATGCTTCTGTGACCTTCCACTTAACACCAAGTATACCAAGCCAGGTTCTATTGCCCTCTTCTGTGATCTTAATTTCTCTCTCTCTCTTTTTGTTTCCCCAGAAAGTTTCTTTCAGCTTAGTTGTCTCATACTACTGTGACTGCTTTTGATGACATGGCCTTCATGGTATCCCTGTTGCCCACATGGGTCTCCTGGAGCTTGGAGTCTATACTTGAATTTATGTATTATTTCTTCTTACCTAGATAAAGATCCTCCATGGCCTGCAAAAATACCGTACATCACCTTCAGCATCCTTGGAGGACTACAGACTGTGGAATTCCTCCCCTGCCCAGTAACATCAGGGCACAAAGGACGTTAAAGTGTAGGGACCCAACTGCAGCACAGCAGCAGTAACTACATCACCTGCAGCTGAGGGAGAAGCAGAGACTTTAAATCCCGCTCCCTGAAAAGAAGGCCCTCCCTCCCTCCATCCACCATCATCTGGAGTGAGAGAAGGCTGGCCAACTCCATCGGGCCAAGCTTGAAAAATATTGTATTTAGTCTTTTAAGGGGGGGTATTGTATTACTGTTGTTGTTGTAATGTGTTTTTAATTTGAATCTTATGTTTGTAAGCTGCCTTGGTTGCTCAGGCAAAAGGCAGGATATAAGAAATAAATTGTTGTTGTTGTTGTCGTCGTCATCATCATCATCATCATCAGTGCTGGCTGCATAGACCCACTCTTCCTTGCATTTGCTAGAGAACATGTTTCATTTTCCAATTCTCCCCTGTGGTATTGGTATGTCCCACAGAATGAGAAACAACAAAACCCAGAGCCTCGATGAGCCTGACAGCCCACCTGGCTGAGGTCCAAAGGAGGAGGATGCATTGCTCTGCAGCTGCCACTACTGTTAGATCAATGGATTGCCTCATGGATTGGAGCTCGGACCACATGAGAGACCTGTTGGAATATATGCAAAGGGAGGGGGGCTGTGCCCATAAGCACAGACAGAGGGAGTCAGAGGGGTGGATAGACTTCTGAGAGAGGTGCCTCCAGCATCAGGAACAATCCTTCCAGCAGCAAGAGTGCCTCAATGTTACCCTAGAATTGCAGACAGGTATGCTGGGTGACCTGGTGGAAATCATGAGGGCAGCCCAGGATGGCATCAGTGGCAGAGGGGGCAATGTGGAAGAGGGCACAAGAAGGACCACCCCCTCCATTACCCACCCACCTCCATTGGTGAATCTGTTGGCCTCCTCAGAGGACTGAAAGTGACAGAGCCCAATTGTCACCCCCAGGTGAGAGGTCAAGGTGGCCAAAGGGGGAGGCCACCTAGAGGAAGAAGTCGACCCAGTACCAAAGCCCAAATGACAAGGGTGACACCAGCTACAGCCATCAGTAGTGTCTTTCAACACACATGCACTACCTCTGCGCACTCACCCATCTCTTACCACCACCATACCCACCTCACTGATTCACTGTGTAGATTCAACCCTCTGCATATCCATCCCTATGCAGCTGCGAAGAATACATTACTTTTTAAAAAATAACAATTCTTTAATACAAAGTATAATAACAAACTATTGTGGTGTGTAAGTGGGAGGTAAATGTGGGAAGGGAGAAGAGTAGGTGGAGGTCAATTCTGGGGGAGACCAAGGTGCTAGATGATGGCTTCCCTGATTTTTTGAAGCCATAGAATGTTGCCCTCCATGGCAGCAATCTGCTCCTCCATCTGACGATCTGCAAGGGAACATGGATGGGAAAAAGCTGGTTAAGAAGACAGATGTGGACCCAATCACCCGATTCCAAAGGCAGGATTCCTGGCCCCTCCCTTCCTCCCCCTATTTCTTTTCCCCTCTTGCCTCATTGCTAGCCCTGCTCCCGGGATTCGAGGAACCATTCCAACAGGTGGAGATTGACTCCCCGCTCCTGTCTCACACCCTGTACTCCATGGCCTGTACCAGGGTCTGTATGAGAGGGGGGGAATGTTTATCATTCAGTTTTGGGGGAGGGGGACACACATGAATGGCAAGGAGTCCACACCAGGCAGCCATGACCATTCCCCTTTGGGACCTATCTTCAGAGATGGCTGGCTGTTGTGGTAGCCCTGCAATTACAAGGGCTGCCGTAGCCTTGTCCTCTCCCTCTCTGGCATGGGCACTGGAGGAGGAGGTGGATGAAGAGGACAGGGCTGGCTGCCGCTCCCCTCTCCAACCGTCTTGCTGCTGCCACTGCCATTGCCACCATCACATGCCTGTTGTGGGGGTGTTGGGAAACCAAGACCTAATTTTGGGGAAATTATAATTAGCTCAAAGGTGAGAGGGAAGCACCTAACTTTGCTTCTGAGATCTTCTCCAATTGTCTACCAGAGACATAAGAATTCTGATAGGGAATGACGCTGAAACGGACCAAACTCCAATGAAAGTCTAAAATATTTATTTGACAAAATAAATGAGCATCCAAATGAAGCACACACACACACACACACTACAAGAATGAGTGGGGAAGAGTGAGAGTGGGGAAGGCAAAAAGGGGAAACCAGGCTAGAGGGAGATATACTCACACCCGAGAGATTCCTCTGGGCTTCTGGCGGTGAATGAGGATGAGTTCCATGGAAGGGGCATGACTGGCATGAGAGGGGGTCATGGGAACTATCTCAGAGCGCAGACCAACAGAGATTCAGCACGCACTTCTAAGGTAGCAGGAGGTCTGCTAAAATCCAGGGGTTCTTATAGGGAATTTCTGCCTACTGGCCATGAGTTAAACAATAGGTGGACAAAGGCTTGATGGATTTACCATTGTTTACTTAAGTCTGGGCATAGTCTAAACAATGCATTTGGTTTCAAAACTATCAAGGAAAGAAAGCTAGAGAAAGGGGTGCAATCAAATCTGATCACTGTCCCATTAAGTTTGAGACTAAGACAAACAAACACCATTAGGTATCTTTTACAACATAATGGGATATTCCCAAGGGCAACTCCCAAAACCTGCCTGTCCAGGAAATATTTAGTGGTCTTAAGTAATAATAATAATAATAAGTTTTATTTATAGCCTGCCTCTCTGCCCAACAATCGAGGCGGGTTACAGCATTAAAACAAGACAATGTAAAAACAGACCCAATCCCCAAGTCCCAATCTCCCAACCCCTTAAAACAAAATTAAACAAGAAAAAGATTAAAAGCAATTAGACAATTAAATAATAAAACAATAAAATTCAACACTAAGTAGTTGCACGGTGAGCCAATTAAATAACAGACAAACTCGTCCCCCAGGGCAGATATATTCTGGGAGGATAGTATTCTGGGAAGGCCTGCCGGAAGAGAGCCGTCTTCACTGCCTTTTTAAAGGCAGTGAGCGTGGTAATAAGAAGGATCTCGTCCGGCAGGCTGTTCCATAGCCTGGGGGCGGTGGCGGAGAAGGTCTTCTGGAAGGTCTGAGACAGCCTAGTTTTTATTGGCTGTAACAGGTTCCTCCCAGAGGACAGAAGGGCATGGGGGGGATCATACAGGAAGAGGCGGTCCCTAAGATAAGATGGACCCAAGCCATGTAGGGCTTTAAAGGTTAAAACCAACACCTTGTACTGTGCCCGGAAACTAATCAGCAGCCAGTGGAGGGATTTGAGCACATGTGTTATATGCTCCCTCCTAGATGTTCCAGTAATTAGCCTGGCTGCCATATTTTTCACCAATTGGAGTTTCTGGGTTAGGCACAAGGGTAGCCCCATGTAGAGCGCATTGCAGTAATCCAAACATGAGGTAACCAGCACATGTACCACAGTTTCCATGTCCCTCATGTCCAGATAAGGGCACAATTGGCGTATTAGCCGAAGCTGATAACAAGCACTCCTGAC
>JAIPUX010001232.1:28446203-28458042 GCA_020142125.1 Phrynosoma platyrhinos
ATTTTCTCCTGGGGCTTTATTCAATGCAAGGGCTGCTATCAGCTTTTTGATCTTGGACTCTAAGACAGGGGGCCAGTAAGGCAAATAAGTAGTTCTTAAAGCAATAGAGGAATGATGCTCTACATATATATCTCCATAAAGTTTACTGCAATGGCCATACTATTGCTGCAATGTAATGTTCCCAACAATAACCGGTCTGATCCTGTTCATGTCGGAAGTGCTGATATCCCAAAACTGCTTTTAATTTTTTTCTAAATCAGCTTGTGCTAATTGTTTCCATTGTGTTCTAATATATGCATCTTTTTTTATGTTTTAGAAGTGCCTTGTAAGATGACCTCATAGAAGCTAGGATGTCAGGGGGTCTTAAGCAATTTTAGCTTGCTTACCTAACCTTACATCTAGGGGATTATGGCTGCCATCTCCCAAAGGTCAGGCTGGGGTCATAGGGAATGCCACATGGCTAAAATATATATGAAAAATGGAGCATATTTACTAACAGGGGACATGAACATGATCCTTAGCCATGGGCAAGGGGAGGGATAGCCAAGGATGGGGGTGAGGTGGGGGTAATGGGCATTGAACAGGGTGGAACTTACCTGGGGCTGATGATCTTCCCACTTTGGATGCCCTGCCCTCATCCACAGGGCATGCAACTTTGTGTGGAATGGTGGCTGCTTCCTCACAAGTGGCTGCTCCACATATTCCTCCAGGGCTCCAAAGAAGACCCCTTTCAATGCCTTGAACTTTAGCCGGCACTGTTGGAGGGTTCTCATGAAGCTCCAGCTGTGCAGGGCTTGAGCAGCATGGCAGTAGTAGGCCCAGTTAAGGCAGTTGCTGCTTGTCATGACCCAACAAGCAGCTGCATCCTCATCAATGTTATCCAGAAGGATGCCCACCTCCTCCTCACTCCAATAAGCAATCCTGATGGACACCCTCCTGGCAGCCATGATCATGATCTAAGCTTCACAGGGCCACATGGACATTTATGTACAGTTATGCCTGAGAGGGTATCAACTCATCTGGCTGGTAGCCAATCAAGACCCTTGTAAGGCAAGTTTGAATGATGTCCCCCAATGGCTGCCCCCAGGACTACAAATTGTCACCATCAATTGACCATTAGGGAAATCTGAGCTGGAGGGAGTTGATATGTTGTCAGATCGTTGGTTGGCTGTTGCAATTGTATGTATCAATGGCAGTAAAATTGGTGCTGGCTGCTCCTTGCATGACCTTTTGCACCTGTCCCGTGTACATGTGTGCTTGTCCCTGGATGGCAATAATTGCCTGGCACAATAAATGACAGCTACACAGAGGGTGATGATGGGACATGTTTAATATGTAATGTAGAATGCATGACACAGCACACTGGTGTCCTAGAACCGCAGGTGGAGGGGGGCACCTTAGATCCTGCATGTTACAAAGAAGTCTCCCAGTGCATTCCTTACAGCCTCCCCTTCTTGCTGTTTCACAGCCTCATTTTCTTCCATGGATGCCCCCAGGGTAGGAAGCACAAAGTGGCACCTGCAATATTCTCCCTTGTCCAGCACTCTGCCCTTTGTGTTGCATAAATTATGGAGTATGATGCATGAGGTGATGATGAGGATGAGGTTCTCCTCTGCCACAAGTGGTGGGAAAGTGAGGCACCTCCATCGAGCCTTCAGCTGCCCAAATGCCCTGAAATGGCTTCATCAGCCATTTCTGAATGGGATAGGTGCTGTTGGCCAGCAGGAGTGGCCCAATCTGCTGGCCGCTCAGATAGATGCTGTTGTTCCCTGGCACGTATATGCCAGCCTCCATTATTTGAAAGATGATGGAGTTCTGAATGACCCTCACATCATGAGTCAAACCCACCCATCTGTTTTCCATATCCATGAAGCATCCCTTGTGGTTGCATCTCCCCTGGACATATTCGGTGTACTTTTGGTTCCAAACTCATTTATCTGGCCCATGGGTGGCACAATCAGACAGTGGCATGCATCTATGGCACCTACTACTTGTGGGAAGCCCAGTTCAGAGAAGCCATCCATAATCTGGGAATGACAAGGGAGGGAAAAGTGATGGATAGATATAACAGATATGATGTACCTGTGCAGGATGATATTAAGAACACCCCCATTCATTCACCTTTGTATAGATATGACAGATATGGCATAGGTGTGCAGTGATGGTGTGGGCAATTGGTAAGGGTGTTTATTCTGCCTACCTGATGAGTGTCCCCAGGTACATGGTTTGTGATGGCAGAAGCTTCTTCATGGCTAGGGCAAACTGCACCAGCACCTCACCTGCTGTGCTAATGCTAACCCTGAACTGCTCCCCAGTCTGTTTGTATCTGGCATTGTGGGTGAAGGTCAAGATGGCCATGGCAATCCTCTTTTCCACTGGGATAGCTTTCCTCATGGCAGTGTCAGAGCCCTCTAGTTCCAGATGCTGTATTTCAACTAGCCTGTGAAAGAGTACATGGGGCATTTAGAAGAATGTCCTCCACTGCTCATCTGCCTAGATAGCTATGACGAACCCGTCCCACCAACCTGTGCTTCTGGGGTACATCCACCAGAGGTGTGCACATCTCTCAGGTGGCATAAAGATGGCAACAGCATCAACAGACTGTAGCACGACCGTGGAACCCATTGTAGCAGCTATCTTAGTGTGGTATGTGTCATCATCATCACTAGTGTCAGTGTCTCTGAATGTCGTTGAAGTTGATAGGACCATTGTGCTGACCGCTTTGCCTGTAGATTGCAGGGTTAGTGCCAGCACAGGTCACACAGCTGACATGGCATCCATGATATCGGTTAGCTCCTGGTAGGGATATGAATAGTGTCACTGCGATGATATAAAGGGTCATAGGGATGTGGATGGGAACATTGCTATTGCAGCATTATTCCTGTTTCTGTGATTGTGCTCAGGCATAAAATGGAAGCTAATAATAATAATAATGGAGCAAGCACTGCGGCTCGAAGCTGCTTTTTCATCTGTCCAGTGTGGATGATTCCACCACATTGGGGCTGGCTTCAGGGCTGGCAGTGTGTTTGGCAGGACTCAATCCAGCTTCAGAAAAGTCTGACATGCAGAAAATGGATGTGCTTAATCCTAATCCCCCATAGCCAGCACATATTTAAAACAACATTGTGCATTGTACATTTTGGGGAGAAACTGAATGAGTATCTAGTTGTGTGAGTTCAAATGATAGTGGAAAAATGATTCAGTGATCTTTAAAATTAGAATTATTCACAAAATGATTGGAAACAATTTATCATGGATAACGATAAGGTCATTTGTGTGTGATCCACATTGCTACTCAGAAGTGATGTCTAAAGTGTATTGCCTGCACCCCTGTTTAGCATAAGACAATTAATATTATATCATTGTACAAGTCAACCAAATAATTTTAAAATTACTAATATTACTGTGAAATTACATATCATGCCTTGGCTATTCAGGTTTACTAAGGGTTTTTGATATGATCCTTGCATATCCTTCAGTTTTGTAGAACATCAATTAATTGGTGTCCTAATTAGCAAGAATAACTTTCAACAGCTACAGGGCATAGTTAAAGTGGAATTAATTCTGATTGTATAATGAGAACAATATTTGCCATTCCCTATTAGAAGTCATTATGACAGTGAGGAGAAGTGTTAACAATTTTTGTTGGAAATGAAGTGGTTTTCAACAGCAGGAACAGGAAAGAGAGAGAGAGAGAAGGGGAGAGAAGGTTTTAGAAACTTTTAGAAAATATTTTTTTCTCTGTGAAAAGGCATGACAGTACAGATTGAATAGATCATATCTCTAATTTTAAAATCCAAAATATTCTAAAATACAAAATTGTCCATATGGGTGGCTGAGATGGTGCTGCCTTTACTTTCTGGTTGTTCAGTGTTCACAAACTTTGTTTCATGCAGAAAAGTATTCAAAATATTTAATATTTAAAATAAAATATATAACATTACCATCAGGCTATGTGTATAAGATATATAAGAAACTTAAATTGTTTTTAATTTAATGATTTTTTTACATTGTATTAACATAGCTTTATGTAAATTTTAATGTTGTAAGCCGCCACGATTGCTCTGCAGAGGGGCAGGATATAAATAATAATAATAATAATAATAATAATAATAATAATAATAATAATAAAATTATTATTATTATCATCATCATCATCATCATCATCATCATCATCATTATGTTTAGATATGATTATGTATATGGAAATATTCCATAATCAAAAGTAAAAAAATAAAAAAATAAAATAAAAATAAAAATCTAGAATCCAAATGGATAAGGGATATTCAGCCTATAATGAAAGAGAAATCAGTTGCACTCCAGAATTTGCAATGTATAAGCTATTGTGATTACTGGCACCTATTGGCTTCCATGTCAGTGAAAGGTATTTATTCTCCAGCTTTTAGTCCAAATTTTAAAAGAGCTAACCCCAATGTCAGTTCTCGAATCTGAATTTGAATTTGAAACCTGGATCAGATTCACAGCAACACTGATATAAAAGCCATCACTGATTCTAACTGTTGCACCTTCTGACCACTACTGGTATCACTGTCTCTTGGAGGCACTAAGCCTTGTAAATGGACCATGCTTGCTATTGTTGGAACTGTTCTTGAGAAGAAACAGTATATTTTACCCTAAATCTTAAACCTGTAATCCTATACACATGTATTAGATATTAAGTCCTAATAAAATCAATGGAACTTACTATATACACATGTATATATGATGGTGTTGCAAGTTAATGATCTGGAAAGACCCTAATTTGAATCCCACCTCAGTGCTTGTAGCATTATCTTAAGACAAGCTAATATTTTTCATCTCCCATGTCTAATTTGGTAAAGTTTTATTAACTTTATACTATCCTATTTTTACTTTTTGTTTCTTTATGCCATTCCTTTTTAAATTCCTTTCTTTTGTTCAAATTCTTGCTTTTCCAAATTTTTGTTTTTCTCCATTTCCTTTTATTTTTCTTTGTGTATCATAAATAACTAATTATGGCTATGTTTCCCCACTGTTCTTTAAAATATTTCAATATTGGTGTCCATTCGCTATTTCCATTTTCAATAGTGTTGCCTCTTAGGTAATGAAAGTGTGTAAGGAGATGGTTGGAAAGAAAGGAGATGGTAGTGATGTGGGAAAAGGAAAGAATGAAGGCGTAAGAAAGGAGTAAGAAAGATAAGGAAAGGGACATAAGGATGAATGAAAAGGGAAGGTTTTGAGGACAAAGGTAGAAAGAGAAAGGAAGAGATTATTATGGATTAGAAAGAATTATAACAATGACTCTATTAGAATAACAAGTAATTGATGTAATGAGATAATCAAGGTACTCCTCTACAACTTGAAATGTTCGAAAGGTATGTCTGGATATATTTGGTATATAATTTATGATGGTGAAACTAATGCAACTTTTTAATGACAAATGATAATTATGTACAACAAGAAGTTAAATGCATGTTTTGAATGTAGTTTTTTTAGGTTTTAATTAATATTTTTTCTTAAAAAATAAAATAAATAAACTATATATGCTTTATAGACTATAGCAAAGCCTTTGAATGCATACATCATGGAAGGCTATGGAATGCCCTTGAACACATGAGAGTACCGATACATCTCATATTCCTAATGAGGAACCTGTACTCAGGATAAGAGGCTACTGTCAAAACAGAACACAGAGAAACAGAATGATTCCCAATTGGCAAAGGGGTCAGACAAGGCTGTATCCTTTCACCCTATCTGTTCAACTTGTATGCAAAACATAGTATAAGAAAAGCAGGCTTGGACACAGAATGAGGAGGAGTGAAAATAGGAGGAAGGGATATCAACAATTTAAGATATGCAGATGACACCATAATACTAGCAGAAAACCTCACAGACCTGGAACTCCTGCTGAGGAAGATAAAAGAAAGTGCAAAGGAAGGCTTAATAAAGAAATAAATAAAGAACATAAAGAAAACAAAAATAATGACCACTGAGGACCTCCAAAAGTTCAACCAAGATGATGAAGAAATAGAAATAGTAAAAGAATTCTCATATCTAGGATCAAAACATAGATAGAAATGGGGACTGCAAATCAGGAACTCAGAAGAACATTAAGAATGGGGAGGACAGCTATGAAAGAACTAGAAGAAATTCTAAAATGCAAAGATATTGTAAGTCAGGTACCTGATTTACAATTATACTATGAGGCAAATAGCCTAAATTGAATTTCAGAATGGTTAACTTTTAAAAAATGAGAAGGTATTGAAACTTGAGGGATTTAATAATAAATTTGGCTGGCACGCCTACATTTGGTATGGCAAACTAAAGGCTAATAATGAATTTGAGGATCATATAATAAGAAAATCTTTATTACAAACATGGACAAAATATAAACTAAACATTTATAAGACAATTTTGCTTTGGATCTTGCCAGAAGAAGCTTTTCTGGGTCAATGGAAAGAGAGATGGGTTACATATAAATATCTACTGAAAAGAGATTCTTATTTAAACTTTGAAATTAGATCCAAAGAAGAGTTAGAGAAAAAAGTATTTAGATGCCACTGGTTCACTCATAAACAACTTCATGAAAGATTTCTGTTGGATTAAAAACTGGAAGGTTTAAATTCAGAAGAAAATAAACTTGTAGATATTTTAGTATCTGATAACAAAAAACTAACTGCAAAAAATTATGATACAATACTGAGATTGCAACTAGAAAAAGAACCAGTGACTGATATAATGGTAAAATGGGCCCAAAACATTGGAAAAATATTGACATTGCACCAGAAAACTCATGGAAGAAGACACAAAAATTCACAAGATCACAGGATCTCAAAGAAAATAATATTTTTCATAGGTGGTATTTAACACCAACTAAATTAAACAAAATGTACAAAACAATTGATCCAACATTTTGGAAATGCAACAAAACACAAGGAACTTTTTTTCACATGTGGTGGTGTTAGTGTGGTTATGCAGCACATGATGTTACATGTCAACATTTGGCACCAGAGTCACCACCTTCTGGGATGTAGGCAGCAGCTTGTCAGATGGAGAAGCACCTCTCCCCTTCCAGACAGAGTAAAGAGACACTGCAGAGAGGTGTCTCTCAGATGAGGCTTTTAATCTTGGTTCCACTATGTACAAGGCTATCATACACTGTCTAATATATACATCAATCACCACAATCATCATAACGTCCACCACTTGCCACAATTCACCATACTGTGACTTGAGGCAACTCCCTTATATAGCCAGGGCTCCATGTGGGCTTTTGTCACTGCCTCTTCTTCTTGTGTCACAGTGACACCTGTCACTCAACCAGGGTGACTTGGCAGTTTTGCAGCCTTTTCAAGTGCTTTACTCAGCACCAGGTGGAAAAGTGCTTCGTCATCATGGCTGGCAGTGACCCTTTGTTGCCTGGTCACTACTATATCATCCCACATTGTACATTTTCCCTTGGGACTCCATCCCAACAGGTGGAGCTGTCTTGTAAGAAAGAAGTATTGGAGAGATGTATAAACTGCATTCTCGCAAATTATAGGAAAAGATATTCCAATGAAACCAGAATTATTTTTACTTAATATAACATCAACACTAGAAAAAACATATGAAAATAAATATTGGAAAGTAATACTGTACGTGGTTACAGCCGCCCACATAATTTTTGCCAAATATTGGTAAGAAAAGAAAATAACAACAATAGAAGAATGGTTGATAAAATTAATAGATATGCTTGAATTGACTAAACTTACATGTAGTTTAAATAACAGTTCTCTTGATACAGTAGAACAAGAATGGTTACCTGTTGTGGAGTACTGGAAGAAGATGTGGAAAGATATAATCATACAGTGCCTACCAATGAGCTACCACAGAATACAGACATTATTTTCAGAATGAATTTCTTACAGATATTAGCAGACTTATAAACTTATAGACATATCACCTTTTTTTAATTTGTAATTTTGATAAAGATGATGATAATTATGTTATTGATGTTAATGTATATAAGGCAACTGATAATGGCTGAAGAATCAAGATTTCTACAGAAGAAATGCTGAAGCATTTTTTATTATTTTAGAGGGTAAAATACTTTTAATAGGATGACAAATAATACTGACTTAAGTTAATATTAGCATGAGCTAAAATTTTGGTGGAAGGACTAAAATAGCAAAGAACAAGAACAAAGAGATGTGGTATTCACATAACAAAACATTTGTAAACAGTAACATATGCTATATTTTTATTGTTTTAAAAATTGTTATAAATAAAATGTTAAAAAATGTGAAGATATAGAACTCAGCACAAAAGTTAAAATCATACAAGCCATCGTATTCCCTATTACCATGTATGGATGTGAGAACTGGACAGTTAAGATAGATGCTAGGAAGAAAATCATTTCATTTGAGATGTCGTGCTGGAGAAGAGTGCTGAAGATTCCATGGATTGCCAAAAGGACAAACAAATGGGTCCTAAAGCAGATCAAACCAGATATTAGTGGATGTGCTCCATTTTATATATATTTAGCCATGTGGAGTTCCCTATGATCCAGCCTGGCCCTTGGGAGATGGCAGCCATAATCCTCTAAATGTAAGGTCAGGTAGGCACTGTTGAAGGTGCTCAAGAGCACTAAAGATTTCCTGGACAGGCAGGTTTGAGAGTTGCCCTTGGGAATATCCCATTATACTGGAAATGATACACAATGGTGTTTGTTTGTCTTGGTCTCACACTTAATGGGACTGTGATCAGATTTGATTGCACCCCTTTCTCTAGCTTCCTTTCCTTGATAGTTTTGAAACCAAATGCATTGTTTAGACTATGCCCAGACTTAGGTAAACAATGGTAAACTCATCAAGCCTTTGTCCTCCTATTGTTTGACTCATGGCCAGGAGGTAGAAATTGCCCTTTAAAACCCTTGGATTTTAGCAGACCTTGTGCTACCTTGGAAGTACATGCCGAATTTCTGCCGGTCTGCGCTCTGAGATAGTTCCTGCGATGCTCTCCCTTGCCAGTTGTGCCCCGTCCACAGAACCCATCCACATTCATTGCCAGAAGTCCTGAGGAGTCTCTCAGTTGTAAGTATCTCCCTCTATCCTGTTTTCCCACTCTGCTTTCCCCACTTTCTCCTGCTCATCCTTCTAGTGTGTGTGTGTGTGTGCTTTATTGGTTGTGTGCTCATTGAGTTAATAAATATTTTAGACTTTAATTGGAGTTTAGTCCATTTTTAGCGTCATCCCCCACCTGAATTCTTACATCTCTGATATACATTTTGATAAGATCTCCGAAGTGAAGTTGGGCGCTTCACTAGTACATTTGACCTAATTATAAATTCCCCCCAATTAGGCTTGTTTCCCAACATAGAAATCTCCCTTGAAGCCAAGATGACCAAACTGAGGCTGTCATACTTTGGACAAATAATGAGAAGGAAGGACTCATTGGAAAAGACAATAACGCTGGGGAATGTTTTGGAGGGAAGTAGGAAGAGAGGAAAGCCACATGCCAGATGAATGGACTCTATTAAGGAGGTCATGGGTATGGGTTTGCAGGATTAGCAGAGCGGTGGAGGCCAAAGGGTCTCATCCATAGGGTCATCATGGGTCAAGATTGACTCGAGGGAAGTTAACAACAACAAAGTGATTTCCCATAATCATGTGCAATATAGCAACCTTGTGAGTGTCCATGGCTGAGGATTTTTCATTGATGGATTTATCTCCCTCCCATCTCTTTAATTAAAAATATAATGCTTTTCTAACATATTTATGAAATTCAGGATGTTCAAATATGTTATTGGTTTTTATGGATTTTTTTGTTGTTGTTTTGCTTTAATTTTAAAATAATTAACTCTGTTTATAACTATTATTTAGAAGATTGTTTCCAAAGATTGTATGTTGTTTTGTATGGTTAAAGTGAGTTTTAAAATGGATCCAGTCCAATCTGTGAAGCTGTGAATCTCAACTATTTATGAAAAAAAATCTGAAAACTGAAAACAACTAAATAAATTATGGTTATCAGCATGGAAATCACTGGTCTTCTAAGATCCCTATTTTCCCCACTCTCCTTGCACTTTGAGAAAAAGATATTGCAAGACATTTCTAGAAACTCTGTTTATTTGCTTAAGTTTTACTTCCATTTTTAATTACTAAAACTCAATTGGTGATTGTAGGAAATTATTCTGGGTTAATTTTACCATACAAAACACCAAATTATGTCAACTAAAAGTCTAATTAACTGTAGCAAACTAATTAGGCCAGCTAGACATCATCTTTACAAAACCTCTTCTGCCATATCAGCATGCATTAATGATGTAGGTCTCAAGAATTTCTCATTTTTCTTCCTTCAAAATTCTTTTATTAGTTCATGCTGACCTAGACACATCTCTCTATATATAACCAGTATACATACTACACAATAAGGCTAGAATACAACAGTTTACTTTGACACTACATCTGTATAGCTTGCAATATGTTAAGACTAGATAGAAGAACCAAGGTATTGTTAATAATTTATTACATTATGTTATTTAAAACAATAACAACACTAAGACAAATCATAAAGCATTGTCTTCCCCAATTAAATCTAAATTGATTTTGAGCACATTTTCCTCAAATAATATAGGGATGGTGTTTCAGTTGAATCTTTCATTCCCCCTTTTCATCACTTCCCCTGTAATCCTCATCAAATTTTCAGAACAGGAGGGAGGAACAGAAAGAGGAAATATATTGTATGCTGTCCACTGGTAGAGAAACATACATGGGAAAGTGGGGAAAGAATGAAAGCCTGGGTGTGTCTAGTAATAGCTAGAGCTGCAATTCTCATTATCCAGTTAATCCCTTACACCATCACCACGACCACTCAGATTATAAACATAACTTGGCAAATTAACTGGACTTTTGGGCAATGCCTCCTCTCAAAGTGTTTGTGAAACTATTAACCCTGTAGGATAGTAAAGCCTATTCTGGGGATAGCTAAATTTGCCAAGATTCCATGTGAGGTCACATTTTTTAAAAAGTGAATTAATATTTGAATGTATTTTCAAGCACATTTTTTCAAAACTTGCACACACACACACAAATGTATGTGTTAAGAGATAGAATCTTGGTGCATTATGCTTGTGGTTGTCCTTTTTTCATAGTTGTGTAATGATGGTGAGAGAAGGCAAGCACAATTTGCCAAATTCAAGCAAAAAAATTCCCTGAAACCTTACTTCCTTTTTTGTTATTGTTGTTTTGCTTTAATTTTAAAATAGTTAAATTTCTCTTTGCTTCCATCATTTATACATGTACTGTTATGCCAGTATTATACACCAGCAGGATTTTGGCCTTTGAAAGCCATTTGATTAAAGTGTTTTTAGGGTTTTTTTCTGTGTGCATGTGTGCATGTTTGTGTAAGAGAGAGAGAGAGAGAGATGTGTGTGTGTGTGTGTGTGTGTGTGTGTGTGTGTGTGTGCAATATGCGTGCTCCTTCATATGCGTACATCTTCTGTGTGCACTTCTCTCTCTCTCTCTCTTGAAATTTCATCACAAAGATCAGAAATGTGCAGACTGCAATTTCATGTCCAGTAGTGTTTGGCTGGAATTCTGTTGGGGCCTTGCCCCAGTGGCAGCAAATGAACAAAGGCCTAAGGTGCACCTGTTGTGAAGAAGGTGAAATGTTGAGATATAGGTTGCTCAGAACTTGTCAATTGTTCTCTGCTTTCCCTCATTACCACTGCATGGAAAAGGTACTTGCACCAGCACAAAAGATTCCGCATGCCATCTTTTTGGTTAAGAAAATGGCCACAACTTTATTTATCTGCACAGGGCTAGAAACAATAGCTTTCCAATAATATATTATTAACTTGACTATAACTTCATTCTTGACA
>JAIPUX010001232.1:28464081-28476510 GCA_020142125.1 Phrynosoma platyrhinos
CAACAGAACAATACCTATTCAACACAGAACAATACACAGTCTACATGGGATCAGCAAACATAACCTTGAGTGCATTTCCTCCCACCCTGGAGCCATGCCATTAACAACAAAACAATACCTATTCACACAGAACACACAATTCACCTGGGAACCACTCCTCCCTACTCAGGGTCTCACAGTATATATAGAGCCATTCTCTTCCATTCCAGTTTTCTCTGAAGATGCCAGCCACAGATGCTGGCAAAACATCAGAAAGAAACTCTTCTAGAACATGGCCACACAGCCTGAATAACCCACAAAAAACTAATTCCATCATTTTCCCCTAGTCACCTTGTTGTCTTTCTGTGTAGAAAGAGTAGGAATTCTATACAAGAGCACTCACTCTTGCTCTTCATTTCCTTGTGAAAATACCAGCACAGGAGGAGAGAATATGCACAGAGTGGGAAATTGCACTGCCCATTAGCACTTTCTTAATGAAATGTTTTAATTTATTTATTGTTAAATATGTAGGGAAGGCTAGTTTTTTCCATAAGAGCCAGTGTGGTGTAATGGTTTGAGTGTAATACTATGCTTCTGGGATCAGGGTTTGAATCTTATTCTGTCAACAAAACCCATTGGATGACCTTGGGTAGGTCTTTCAGCTCCCAAAGAAACCCATGGTAGGATTGCCTTAGGGGATCCATAAGTCAGAATTGATTTGAAGGCACACAACAACAACAACAAGAATGACAACAAGTGGTTTCTGTGTGAATGGAATAATGAATCTATTCTGCGATTATTTTTAACATTAAATGAGCTATCCATGATGCTGAAGTTATTGTGATAGGGTTTTTTTTTTAAAAAAAAGTTCAGGGTAAAACCTAGGTTGCCACAAAGACATGGAGACCACCAGCTATCATTGTAAATATTTTTATATATTATGTTTTTGTGTAATTTGAGCTGCAGTTCAAGTAAAGAGACACCCCTGTCCCTTGAAGCACCAAGGAAAACTTTATCCATTAAGAATGCTCTGACAAGCAAAAAAGCAGGAGACCAAATTTGGCTTTGACAAATCAATTTCTAGTGTCTCTTATTTACTCATCCTTCACCAAGGTAAAACTAAATTCTCTTGGAATCCTGCCGACTATGCCAAATATGTCATGAACCAAGGTTTTCTGTTGTTCTTTTATTTCAAAGAGAAATTTAGCTACCCTAGACTATAGGATTTTCAATATAGACATGTGGGAAACCAGATCTGGGTTTAAAAACTATGCATGTAACATTTATTAAGGCATAACAGATAAGACAATAAGAAAAAAGAACAAACAAATAAGACAATAACAAATAACAAATACCAAATAATAAATAAGATAACCATTTTAAATATCAAGAGCTCTTTCACACACACATTCATACCCCAAAACATGGCCCTTCGCTGGATGATGGATCAGTTCATCCTCAAAGGGGATGGGATGACACCTTGCCCGGGTAGGTGCCAACAGAGGAGAGACTGAAAATCCCCTTTCTTTATACTCATGTCTTGCCAGTTCTTGGGAAGAACATGTTTCCCATAGTCCCCAAACATACCAGGGTCTCATGGCCATTGCTATCTTGTTGACATATGCAGCTCGGAGCAGACAGTGTTTGCATATTTTTTTTCCTTGTTTTGCAAGTTCTTTCTCTGGCCAAGTCAATATTCCTTAATCTCTTGCTTTCACTGTCCTTCAGCAATGCCTTGCTGTGCAGCCATTTTACCTTTGGTTCAGGGCCATGCTTCCATGCTTCTAACCAGAAGCCATCTGCTCACCACACCTCCATCTAGACATATTGTTTTTAATTCTGCACCATACGTTTTCATAATTATTTTTGTAGAGCTCTGAATTTTTAACTGTTATTCTAATTCCCAAATACTTAACCTTTTTTACTACTTTAAAGTTGGTTATTTCTTCTAGTTTATTTTGTTCAGTTTTAGTCAAATTAATTTGTTAAGGTTTTATTTTTTTCTTCATTGATTTTCAATCCTGCAACGTGTCCATATTCTTTTAATTTGTTCAGCAATGCAGAGACCTCTTCCTGCAGTTTTGCTAAATATATTGTCAGCATCAATTTTTAGTTCATACTCATGGTGTTTGATCTTTACCCCAAATATTGAGTTATATTCTCTAATATTTGTGTTCAGTATCTTCTTTGTTGTAATAAACAGCAGGGGTGATAATGGGCACCTCTGCCTGATTCCTCTTTCTATTATTAACTCCTTTGTTTTCTCCCTGTTAATTATCAATTTTGTTGACTGATTTTGCATATTGCACTTATCCATTTCATAAAAGTGTTACCTAATTGCATTTTTTCCAATGTTTCAACCATGAAATTCCAGTTTACTCTATCAAATGCTTTTTCCATATCTAGACATGTTATTGCTAGTTTTTTGTCTCTTTTTCTCAAGATATTCAATGATGTCTAACAGGTTTCTTGAATTGTTTTTAATATGTTTGTTCAGAAGAAAACTTGATTGATCCTCATTTACCAAATCTTGCAATACTTTAAAAAATCTTTTTGCTAATACTATTGCAAAAATTTTGTATTTCTTATTTAGTAATGAGATTGGTCTAAAGATTTTTGTTTCCAAAATCACTTTATCTCTTTTGGGTATCAAAGCAATGTTGGTGGACTTCCATGAGTCCAGCATCCCTCTCTGTGCTATACCATTCATAACATAACCTCAAGCAGAGTTTCTAGCAATTGCTCTTGAAGTTTTTTTTTTTTTTTTTTTTTTTGGTAATATATTACACCTAGACCATCTGGGCCTGGGGGTTTAGCTACTTTTATTTTTTTTTTAATTGCCTCTTTTATTTCGCCTGATGTTATTGGTTTGTTCAGAATTTTTCTTTGTTCTTCTATCTTCACTATCTTTTGTTTCTCTAAAAACTCCTTTATTTTATCTAGAGTTTTGCCATTTTCTTTATATAATCTACAAAATATTTATAAAAGCATTCTTTAATCTGCTTTGAGCTTGTTAGTATCTCTACTCCATTCTTAATGCTTGTACTTATTCTTTTTCCTTCTCTTTTCTTAATCTCCACATTATCCATTTACCAGGTTTGTTTGAACATTCAAAATATCTTTGTTTAATGTATCTCATGTTTTTCTTCCACTAAGAGTATAGATATTTCTTTTTTATTTTTATTTTTATTTGTTGTTGTATCAGCCTGTTAAAATCTGTTCTTTGTTTTTTAGTTCTTCTTATAACTCTTTTCATATTCCCCCTTTTTTTCTTTTCAAAGGCTTGCTTTAAAAAGAAAGCCCTTATCACAGCCTTACTTGTGTCCCATATTGTTTATGGCCTGGTCTCTCCATTATTGTTTCCTTGAAAGAAATATTTAAGTGTTTCTTTTGCTTTTATTCAGTACATTATCATCTTTTAATACATTGTCATATAATCTCTTTTCTTTTTTTCTCATTTTTTTAATGTTATAAGAATCGTATTATGATCTGATATGATTTTTGGCAAGGTTTTAATTGCCTCTACTATTATGCCAATAGTAGGAGAGGTCAGGAACATGTCAATCCTCAACCAAGATTCATGCCTATGTGAGTAAAATGTGAAGTCACTCATTTGACCATATTAAAGTCTCTAGGTATCCTTTAAAGTTAAGCTCACTTTTAAATCAAAAAATGTCTTAGGAAGCTTTCCCTGTTTCTTATAATTCTTGTTATCTGCTTTTGTGTCTAATTTTGGGTCTATCACACCATTCCAGTCCCCCATCATGATGATTTTATCATGTTTGTATTCCTTCAACTGCAGTTTCAGTTTCATTAAAATATCTCTCTATTCTCCATTGGTGCTGACACCTCCACTAACAGGATTTTTGAGTCATCCATTATGATTTCGGTTCCTATAAAGTGACTTTTTGGGTCTGCAGATAGTTCTTTTGACTTAAAACTTTATTTTATTCCACCTTTTCTCCTCTTTTGTGAGGCCGCTACAAATTCATTACCCAACTTATATTTTTTTGACAATCTTGTATCATTATTACAAATATGGGTTTCCTGGAGACAAATTATGTCCAGTTTTTGCTTACCTAACTAGTGGAGAGTTTATTTGTTTTATATGGAGTATTAAGACCTGTAATGTTCCAGCACAAGATCTTTGTCTTTCTTAGGTTCAACCTCTTCTTATTCTGATTCTCCTCTTCCCAGAGCTATATCAACCTCCTCCTGATCTAGCTCCCCTTCCTTTTCTGTTTCTCTGTCCATATCACTATGTTCTTCATCCCGATCAGTTTCCTTTGGGTGATTTTCCTTTACCTTATTTAACACTTCCTCATATTTCTGCAAAAAATCTCTTGCTTTTTGTGTCAAATTTATTTGAAATCTTTTTAATTTAAATTTATACTCCCTCAGGTAATTCCCATTTATTAAAAAATATCTTTATTCCATAATACCTTAGTCAAGAATGTATAATCTTTTCCTTTTCTCAACACTTTCCCTGATATATCTTTAAACAGCTCTATTTCTATTCCTTCTATTTTTAATTTTATGTGAAAATGTTGAGTCAGGATAACTTCTTTCATTTGTGTCCCAACAAAGTAAACAACAATATCCCTGGGGTACCCTTTCTGTTTTGCAAACTATGAGTTCACTGTGAACATTTTATTTATTTCTATGAGGAAATTTTCAAGGTCTAATTCCACAAATTCAATCAAGACTGGTGTTAATATTTCATATAAATTCTCATCTTTCTGCTCTGGCAGGCCTTTTATTTTTTAAAAAAAAATATTGTTAATTAAAATTCACACTTACATTCCCCATTCATTTTTCTCCATTACATAATTTGATACATGCTTCAGATTGCAATCATAGATCTTATTTCATATCATAACATACAATTCAATATCTATAAATGCCTATTCAACTTATCTAACTTAAAATCTACCAATCCTATTTCTCCTTTGTAAAAACAGCTAATTGTAGAGAAAAGTATATAAACATAAAATTGTTTACTTGTTTTATCCTTTTATTTATCAGCTCATCAGCTTTTGTACTTCTTATTTTCTTTCCTTCTATTACCCTAATTTTCTTGACCTTTCCTTTATCCTCGTTCTCAGTTCACTTTCCTGTATCCTTCCCACCCTATTCCTTTCTCCTATCTCTTTCTTTTTCCTTCTCTCTCTTTACGGATTATTCAGTTCCCTCTATCCAAACCTCTTGAACTTCCTTAGCATTCATTCCTTATCCCTTATCTTCTTTCACCTTAACTACTTTCTTGTACCCTCTTCAATGTCCTTAACCTTTCTAACTTCACTACCCTTACCACTTACTTGTTTAGTCTATTTCATTCTTCCTTTCCTTCTTACATTCATCCTTGTACTTCCTACTTGTTTTTGTTGGATTATCCATTGATGAATTAGACAATCTTTTTTCTCTATGTTCTTATTTTAAAGCATCTCTCGCTAAATGTTTGTTCTAATTTTATTTTCTCGTCTGTTTCTTCAACCTCCTCTTTTGTTAATCTTGTAACTTTTTTCTCCAGCTTCTTATTTTCTGCCTCTAAATAAGTCACTATCTCTTTAGTCTGTATCAGTTCTGTTGTAATTTTTTTCTAAGGTGTTTGAGTGTTTTAATTTATGTTTTCACATCTTGTCTTATTTCTATTCTGATCTGTTTTATGTCCTATTTCATTTCTATTTTATCTTGTTTATTCTCTTGTCTAAGTCTTTTTTTATCTCCTCAAAAATTGTTGCAATGGAATCTGCAGTTTTAGAATTTTCAATCAATGGTCTTTTATGAATATTTTGTTGACTTTTCACTGTTTGAAGTTGTGTAAGTAGCCCTGAAGCCATCTTTATTTATATATTTTTTCCTTTCTCTTCCTCTTTTTATTACTATTTCTCAGACTTTTCCAGAATTGGATATAATTATTTCTGTTTCAGTTTCTTAGACAATCAGATTATCCATTTTTACAATACTTAATTTAATCAATTAGTTTTTGCTTTTTCTCACTGATCCACCTCCTTTAGATTATGAAATCAAAATCCCAATATTCCAGTACATGAGGCAGAATTAAATATTTTCTGCATTTAGTTGGTTAAATTATTAATTAATAAATGCCTTCAGATATTTGATCAGTAACTCCAATTTCATGCAATTTCTTCAATTCAATCACTCTTAATTCTATTTGTTAAATCTAATATTTCCCTTAACTTTTTCAGATTCCAATGAATCAAATGTGATTTTACAATTGTAATTTAAGACAGAGCTGTTTCTGATGGTGAGATGAAATTGGTAATCAGTGTCAATATTTCAGTATTTCAATAGTTCCTGCAATTAAATTAATTTGATCAGTTAGATCACTTAATCACTTATTAAATTATTCAGATACATTCCATTATATTAACTCCTTTAACCAACCTTTATCAATTTATTTTCTTCTTCACCCGACCACTGTAAGTACAGAATTCAGAATTTCTTGCAACTAAATCAGATACAAACTATTGAGCATAGTAAAGCAGAATATAAAAGCAAAATTAATCACTTTGCAGACTGCCAGAAATAGTGCACATTAAATTGAGGCACTGCCCTGGCTCAGTGCTAGGGAGTCATGGGAATTGTATTTTTTTCTGAGACATTGAGCCTTCTCTGTCAGAGAGCTCTGGTGCCACAATAAATTATAGTTCCCATGATTCCCTAGCACTGAGCCAGGGCAATGCCTCAATTCAATGTGCATTATTTCTGGCAGTCTGCAAAGGCCCTTAATCACTTAATGGCTGAGGACAATCATAGATAATGTACTATTTCCTGAAATCTTTCTCTTTATAAGACACTTATGATTCCATCTCTCTTACCTATTCTCTGACCAAACTTTCACACACACACCTTTGTCCTCTATTCTGTGCCTTTAATTATTATCTTGTTTCCCCCTCTTATCTTTATACTTCTCTATTATATCCGTTTCTCAATCTCCAGTTGTGTCTCTATTGTTGGGGTGTCTTCTATCTTCTATATCATTCTCTTTCCTCAGGCTTTACTGGATATTCCTCAAAATCTTCTTTTCAATTTTCGGTTTCAGCCACCTCTCATCACCTGTCCTACGGGATAAATTTTGCTTCATTTTTTCCCAGTGCAGACTTTGACCCCTGTTCTGACTGGCTCTGGTCCTCTTTAGTTATCTCTTCTGTGTCTTTTCTGCTCTGTTTAACTGATGTCCTCTCGGATCTGGCACTCTCTTCCACTCTCTTTAATGCTTTTTTTTTTTACCCCTCCTCCTCCTTGTTCTTTTCTCCTCTATGAAGTTCCAATGTGTCTCCTCGTGAGTTACAGCATCAGGGTGTTTCCTCAGAGTATCAGCTTCTTTCCTTCACATCTCAAATGTGAGTCCAAATTAAAGCAGTATCAGGATTAATATATTAAGAAATCTGGATATAGTCTCAATTCAAAAATAAGTATTCACCTTTACTTTTTTCAGTCTTGCCAGCTGTTTGGGCATTCAGTCTCTGAACCCTCCTGATTCCACATTCCTCTTCCTTTTCTTCCTTATTCCTTCTTTCAAATCTTATTTTATATCATCTAAGCTATTGTTTCCAACTCTTAGTATACAGATGCAGCTTTTTGCTAAGAGTTTCTTGCTACCATTATTCTAAATTTATTGTTTCCTTGTTTCAGATTGTTTAAAGATAAATTAGTCAGGTGTTATCTTGAACCTCACAAAGCAGCATCAAACATGCAGCATGGATTGCTCCTCAGTCCTCCTCTGCCTTCAGAGTGTTTCTTTGTTTTTTCCAAAACACAATCCTCTAGGCTGGCAGCTGGACCGCTGTGGAGCCCCTCAGACTCCCAAACACCAAGAGGAGATTCAAGCAGTTTTATATAAAATATGCTCACTGCTTTTTTTCCTGCATTTTACAAATGGACTTTGACAGAGAAGCCAAAATACCTATCTTATCAGGCACCCTGTGAAACTGGAAGTCGATGCAATCTAATTATAACAGTCCTTCCCAGGCATTATTTCATTCCACACATGTGAGGAAGCAGATCGTCTTCAAAAGATGATGTTACTTTTACATAGCTAGTCTCAAAAGTGCTACAGAGGCTGTTTAATGCCCTGAACCCCTTTGTGTCCTCTTTACTCTTCTTGCTACAGCCCATCCACCTTCAGTGCAATGTGAGCTAAAATGGTTACATTAGGCCAGATAGGAATTTCCCCCCCTTTACCTGTATTTTCCTCCTACCCTACACTATATCTGACAGGACATGGGGAACTGTTTATGGTTGTGTCTAAAATAGATTCTCACTCTGCAAGTTATGGAGTTGGGAGAAAGAATGTATTAGATTGATGTATACCTTAGCACCCTTTGGGGCTCTAGAACTACCTCTGTTGAAGGGATGAAGGAGGAGTCTGGCCATGAGGTTGACTTGGGGGTTTGTTACCTCTTGAAGTCTTGTGACTTGGGGTGGTGGTGTCTGGGTTTGCCTTCCAGTAAACAACTGACTGGGCAGCAACCAATGGTTTTTGGATTGCCCTCAGTGGCTGGTGTTTTGCTCAAGGGAAGACTGGGGAGGCTGGTCGGGCTTCAGCTGGACCCACATTAGGTTGCTCCCTCCCTAATTTGATTATCCCTGAATTATCCCAAATTCATTTAAACAGGGTATAGATTAAAAAAAGTGATCCTTACTCAATCCATTTAATTATGTCTGATCTCCTTAGTTCATGGCTAGTCATTAATAACGTGAATCTTTACTTATTAGTTCTTTTTTTTCAGGCAAGAACAAATTATTATAATTTTCTTACCACTGCATAGGATTTCTACACACTATCTACACAGACACATGGGTTTATACATCATTTTTAATAACTATTTCACTTTAGTTTTTTTAAAAATAGTTTGAATGTATAATCATGTGAGGTTTCCTTCAAAATGTGATCCCCTCCCCGAAAATGCATTTCCTGTGTCAAAAGCAACATATTTCCACAAAATATAATTTACACAAGTAAATAATAAAATAAAATAAATGATTAATTCTGTGTAGATAACAAGTATTCTATGCAAAACACACACGCACAAAAACACACACACAACCCTCCCTTCCTCCATCCCCCTTTCTTTCTTTCCTCCTTTCTTTCCTCCTTTCTTTCCTCCCTTTCTTCCTCCCTCCCTCTTTCCCTCCCTCCCTCCCTCCCTCCCTTCCTTCCTCCTCCTCCTCCTTTTGACAAAGAAGCCATACAATTTATTGTAAATTTTCTGTGGGAAAAGTTTCCAAGTGTAGATTGTGAATGAAAAGAACACTTTTTAAGCTGGATATATTGATGTATTTACTCCTTTTTAATTGAATTGAAACAAATTGGGTGTATGCTTTGCATTCCTAGTTTTAGAGATGTCTTAATGCAAAGTTTAAAAGTGGCATTGTATAACCTAGCAGATACATGAAGTTCTAGATTATTCAATGAGAGCACCTAAAATTATGTATTAAACTCATCCAAATAAAATGGACTTAGTGGGCAGACAAGGATGAAGCTAATATCTAAAATATGATAAACATATTTTAACAAATAAATAAATAAATGCCACTAACATGTCACCAAGATGTTTCCACTCAAGTAATGTGCAGGAATATGAGTGTGTGTATGTATAGTTAAGCTTCTCAGTACTCTTGTCCAACTCTAAACTGCTGCTAGACTACTGCTTGTAGAGCAATCTATGTCTGAAACACACAGGCCAAATAAAGTGGCTTCCGGCTGCTGTGTGGGTATGGTGTTCAAGTGGCACACCCCACCAAAGTGGCTGGAAGCTGCTCTGATGCTGTGATCCTGTTCTTTGGACCAGATCAAAAAGGAGTAGAAATAATTAACTCCTGGAGGCAGCCAGTGTGGGACCATGGTGACAGCCCACTTTGGAAGTGGGCCATGTGGTTGCTGTGGTCCTGGTACAATTGTGACTGAAGTGACCTAAGGTCACTCTTTATTGGCCATCTACTCCACTTCCTAGAGATATTTTAAATAATAATATAGTAAAACAAAATAATTTTGACAATGTTTTCAGTGTGTTTGAATACTTCTGAGCAACTATGAGAAGCAAAATTTCAGAGCAGCAAATTTTCCTGCAGCCCACAAAGGATGCCACATTACTTTTAAATAAAGAAATAATAAATTAACATTTTATTCACTTTTTGAAAGAGCTCTGAGCACTTGTACAAATTGCATAGCTACTCTCCTGTTCCAGCACTGCTATGCTTAGCTTAAAACAGGGTGATCAATTATTACATTCCAAATGTTTTTTGGCCTATGAATACCATCAACCCTAGCAAGAATAGGCAAGGTAAGAGATTATGGGAATTGCAGATATTCCAGAAAATAACCGGAGGATCCCAGTTACTCATTTCTGTTGTAAGAAAATGAATATGTGTTTAGATCATTGCATTCAGTTCCGTATAGAGGCCTCTATCGATCAAAGGAATTTTAAACAATTGGCTATGATATGTTCTTAAAAAACCACTCAAGAAGTCCTTAAAGAACAAATGATATACAAATATGATAATGTAAAGGAGTCCAGCTTAAAAAATGCAGCTTAGAAATAGATGCCTGTTTTGATATAAATCACACAGGTCATTGTCAAGTATACAATGACTAACTAGATGAGCCATTCACTAAATGCAGCATATGCTATGTTCTTGTGTCTATTTTGTAGGGACCTTTTAAAGAAAACCCTCTTTAGTTGGAGGTTAGAATAATAGGATGTTCCCACTTTCAAAAGACATTATTTAAATAGACTGAATTAATTACATAGTCTTCACACACTTTAATTTTACCAAGTGAAGGGAGGAAAAAAGGATATTTTATATTCCACTTATATATTGAAATGAAGAAGTAAGAATAATGGAGCAGATTGTTCATGGTGGTGAATATTGATCTAGGGTGCTGATTGATTCTGAATACGAAAGAGGTAATGTGTAGCCACAGAATTAACTAAAATGAGAGAAATGAGATTTTCAGCAAGACTAGGTCTGCATCCACACTGCAGAATCAATCCAGCTTGACACCACTTTAACTGCCATGGCTCAATGCTATGGACCTCTGGTAACTAGTTTTGTGAGACATTTAGCATTCTCTATCAGAGAATTCAGGAAGCACAACAAACTACATTTCCTATAATTCCATAGTATTGAGCCATGGCAGTTAAAGTGGTGTCAAATTGGATTATTTCTGCAGTGCAGATTCAGTTTAAGATCTCTTACAAAAATTCAGATGCTCAGGAGCCAGAATACCTAAACAATGGGCCTGGTAGTTGGCATATGTATGAAAATAAACCAGGTTTTTACTCCTCAGACTATATGACCTTTAGGGACTTTGAAAGTACTCATTTTGGACTACACCTCCCAGAATCTCCAAACCAAAAGGAAATGTCAGCAAAAGGGAATTCAAGAACCTGTACTGTCACCCCTCCATTCTCACAGACTTTAAGTCCGTGGTTTTGCATATTTACAGACGGGCAACCTCCATTAAAATGAAGGGGGTGCACCCCATTCAAGCCTATGAGGCTTGAATATTTGTGAATCTCCATTTTCATGGTGGGGGGGGGGTCCAAAACAGATCCCCCATGAAAATAGAGTGCCGACTGGAGTTCCTAAAGAAGCTCTTCCTCTCAAAACAATCAAACAAACAAACCTGTGGACTTATCCAGTTTCTTATGTTACTCTCTTAATTCCTATTTGTCCTAACTTTGTCCCTTCTTATTCAGAACTTACTGTGCTTGTTCATGAGAAAGGTTACTACATTTGAATCATGTATCAGACATTAGTCACTATGGAAGGAAATTCAGATAATTGTTGATATAACATGTGCAACTTAGGAAGCAAACTTCACAAGCTCAGTTTAATGCTCAAGTAAGCTAAATATAATTTAATGAAATCCATGATTGGATAATGCAGTTTCTCCCAGCAGTAAAAGCATTGGAACTGGAAAGGGCACAAGACACTGGTAAAGATTTTTAAAAATCCATTCTCTCTCTACTAATTTTCCTCTTCCAAAACATACCTCTGATGAACATTGCTCTGTGAAGAAAACATGGTACTAAACTGGACAGCCTAAACCTAAGTGTTACTTTCAACTAGAGTAGATTCACTGAATCGATGGAAACTTGGTAAAACAGTTTATTGGTTCAATAAATCTAGCTATTTTGGAATAACAATTGTTATTTTTAAGATGAGTAGAGTGAATAAATCATTGCTGAAGCCATCCACCGCTTTGAGCAGAACCTCCCCACTGATCTCACCACTTAGGAATGTAGCCTTCAGCTTCCAAGCTTGCCAGGAACCAGTCCAGAGGTGAAATATTACTCTCAAAAGGCTCATTTTATTCTTTAGTTGCAGTAAATATAAAGTAACTATTTACAAAAGAAATCAATCCATCAGCAGGCTGGAACAAAGAATCAAAAAGAAAGACAATCAGCTAACCAGCAG
>JAIPUX010001232.1:28507733-28522585 GCA_020142125.1 Phrynosoma platyrhinos
ATTTTGTTATTCTGGAGGTGGGACTACACTAACAAGGCAGTGTAAGTCCCTGACACTTTATTAGTTGGTAGTAGTGGGGAAATCAAGTTCTCAACATAAAGCCAACCAGAATTAGAGTGTAAAAGTAGGAAGGTTACAGTTGTGTGTGCCACATCAAGTAAATAAATACATAGAGGAAAAAAGGCTATCACCTACCTACTGGAATTCTTGGTTTCATCCCATGATGGACCATAGTCAAATTCTAGCTCAACAACTGCATTTTCAAGTGACAGTATTTTTTGGTTGACATTGCAACTTTAGTTTTTAGCATTTTGATAGTTACATATTAAAATATATTTTCATAAAAATTTATAGTGGCTGATGTGATCTGAACTTTATTTTAGAAAATTTCAGCTATTGGCTAATATAAGAATAGCTTGGTTATTTTGGTGTGCATTTTACTGTTTGTCTTTTGAAGAATACTTGTCTCTAATCTCAGAATTTTATTTAACAAGAGTCTCTTAGGCTACATATAGCTTTCCCTGTGGTATGGGGGCATGCTATTATTTTAGGGCATAGAGTTAGTTTCACTTTTGCCTGCAAACAAATACTGATGCCCCATCACACACTTTTCTAAACATTGGACTTCACTTGTACCAAATCTGAGCCTGTTTGTGGAATTACACTACATTTTAAAATGTTTCCTAACAGTGGGTAAAGCCTAAGCAATGTTGATATCTTATGAATGTATTATGTTGAATTCTAGGGGGAAAGGTAAGAAAAATGAAAATGACAATAAATAAACTATAAGTCTAGGAAAGAACCCATAACTTGCACATAGATGTTCCAGATAGCACTGAGAAAGACTCTTGTCCATGTTTGCAGTCACTATTTGCCAGTGTACAAACAACTCTGAGCTTGACAGACCAGTGGTCTAGTTCAATACAAGGATGATTTCTGTGAAGAATGATCTAATGGCCTTATTGCTTTCTCTTTTCTCTGAAAACCCCATAATCACACTTACAGCTTTTACATATTTAATAAGAAAATTATGTATGTATAGGTCCCATCTTCCCTTTAACAAGCAGCAGGGAATGATATAAATTAGGCAGATTTGCATACATTTTATTTATTTTTCATAGTTCTGATTTCCACATTTGTGTTTCCAAGTAATCTGAAATGCATTTCCAAGAGCTCAGATGTTGCAAAAGGACTAGAATTAGAATGAAGATGGATAGCTGGCAGCCCTTGCCTTTTGGCTGAAATTCTTCAGCTGGTATCAGTCTCCACTTGCATCTTTTCACCATACAGAGGTAGACTAAAATGTTTAAAACATGTGACTTGACATGTTGCTTCTCTTACATCCTAATGCATCCTTGATTTTGTCATGATTATTTAAAGAAGGTCATAGAATCATAGAAGGTGCTTGCATAAAGGATGCAAAAGAACCATACAGACCTTCATTTGGCTAAATTGTTTTATTTCAGTTTTATTACAGCATTTATTTTAATGTCCATGATTTGGGTCATGACATTGTACAATTTGCAGAGTGAAGCACAATCCTATTTCTTTGTTTAGGGTTTTCTCAGTGGTCCTTTCCAGGGTCTGGAACTCTCATGCTGTAAGCAAGCAGAGATTGTTAAACCAAAAAAAAAAAAATAATAATAAGATTGGTCCTTGAGCATCTAATCTGCATTGTAGATAAAGAGGATTGTGGGTCATCCCCCCGATACACTTTTTATTGTACTTTAAATCTATTCTAAAATGTTTCAGTTGCATTTTGAAATTTGAATTTACAGTTCTTCATTTCTACAAGATACATTATTGACAGACAGGTGAGTTATTTCTTTACTAAATAATGGCCTGAATTTTATAGAATCATAGAGTTGGAAGAGAACACAAGGGCTATCCAATCCAACTCCCTACCATGCATTTCTCCTTCTTCCATCTCTTGTACATGTGTCTCAACTTATCTGAAAATTCTTTGTACATCCATCTTGGTTTCTTTAGACACCTGCAACTTTTTTTCCACATTGAAGTTGTTTGAAATTGTACCTTTAATAAAATGTATTCAGAAGTAGCCATGCTGACCATGTAAAAAAATCCAACAAAATCCAAAATCCACAAAGCAGCAATACTTCCATTGATCCAACTCCAAAGCATAAAATACACCATGCAAGCCTTCAGAGCTTCACTGGCTTATTCATCAGACAAGGATGGTAAAGGAATGTTACTTTTCTGTTTTTTAAGAAGTTGAAACTTTATTACTTGTCTTTTAGTGCCCTTTGTCACTGTTTCACACATGGCTAAGATGGGGAAGTAGGCCTGTGATTCTGACATCATAACTTTTCTTCACTGTATGATGTTTAACATCTTTACCTGATGAAGAAGCAGTGAAGCTTTGCACCCTGGAGTTGGCCCAACGAAGGCATCACTGCTTTGTGAATTTTATATTTTATTGTATTGTGCTTTCAATAGTCCACCTTTAAGAAACCTCCATGCACCATGAACTCCCTTCTACAGAATTTCTGAGCATGGCAGCTTAACAATACTCCCCTAAACATACAGAAATCTGCTTTCACAAAGTTCAAAGTGCATGGCTGACTATGTTTAGCTTTCCCTTTCCTCTGTATAACAAATTCCAGGAGACCATAGTCATTCCCATCCAAGGAACCCAATTAATCCTTGTTGGTTGGGATCAAATCCAAAATAGATTATCCTGTTACAGAATTGGAGACTGTTGCCACACTGTAGAATTAATGCAGTTTGACACCATTTCAACTGCCATGGCTCCACTCTGTAGAATCCTGGGATCAAATCAGAGTCAAACTGCATTAATTCTGCAGTGTAGATGCAGCCATGCAATTACAGAGTTAGAAGAAGCCCCACAGGTCATCAATTCCAACCCCCAGTCAATGCAGGAAATCCAGCTACACAAGTAGCCCCAGTAGGTAGCTGTCCAACTTCTTTCTGAAGACTGCTGGAAAAGGAGACACCATCATTGTATAGGTTAAGCTCAACTGGAGTAGAACCATTGAATCAATTGTTGATTGGCAAATGTGTTTTGTTGTTGTGTGAGTTCGGGTAATTCCCTGCTTATGGCAGCCCTAAGTCAACCCTATCATGAAGTTTTCTCAGCAAAATTTGTTCAAAGGGGGTTTGTGTTTGTCTTCCTCTGAGACTGAGAGACTGTGACTTGCCCAAGGTCACTCAGTGAGTTTCCATGGCTGAATGTGGATTTGAACTTTGGTTTCCAGAGTCTTTTTTTCCAATGCTCAAATGACTACACCATGGTAAATTCCAAAAAAATATCTTCTCAGTTGTGGCATACTTTGGAGAAGTCTTCTTGTGAACAACAATTGTTCTTTTTTAATGACTTCTATAATAAATCTATTGACTTTCTCCATAAATCTCAATATATCCATGTTGCTCCTAACCTCATATGTACATACTTTTGACAGTATTTATTTCAGTGTAACTCACAGTGTCATTACAATCCACAATTCATAGGTCACAATTGTCTTTTCTAAAAGGTTTTTTTTTTTTACATAATACACAATGGTGTTCAGTGCTTCCTTATGAAATCCTTTGTTCTTATGGACTCCCCACATTTAAGAATCATTCTGCATACTTCTGCTCTCAGAGCCATCATCCATTGTTTCATGGTGAAAGCAATGTCAGGACCACTATTTCTCCATCTGCTGTCATCAGTGTGACAACTTCTGTGTAGCCAAATCTAGTATCTTAGGAAAGAATGGACACTTTTGTGTACTACATAATCCACCCCTTCTGGATTCTTCAGCATTCAAGCCTTTTTAAATAATTCAAAATAACCATAAAATTGCAACTACCTCTGTCTCACATTGTTCACAGATTCCTTTCCATTGGAAGGGACACCAGTGTCTGGAGGAAAAAAAGAATACTAAAGAATAGAGTAGATGGCAAATGGATGGTCTTTATAAGGATTGTGACTGCACAAATGAAAGCAGTGGCCTCTGTAGGCTGAAGGGAAAAGATACTAAGCTCTCTGTGATGCTAGCCATATGTTCATGTATGAGATGTTTAGAAATGAATCCTTAGCACAAAACACTTTCATGCATAAGGGCTATGCTACACTGTAGTAGCAAAGTTTTTTAGAAAAGTGAAAATATTTAGAATAAGACTAAAACATTTCAGATAAAAACACACATTTGTTACTCTACATTCCTTAAGGGGGCACAACTTACAGGGATTAATATCAACCATGTATAAGTATGCTAAGTTAAAACCTTTAACCCAACCAAAATACACTATGCATATAATGGTATGCTAAACTCTACCATTAATATGATGGCTAGCATAGAATATGATGAAGTGGTCTACAGTCCACAAAAGCTATGACAGAGAAGATCATGACAGAGTAAACTTGTTACTCTCTAATATACCATAAGACTTTTTTGTTGTTTCACTTGAAAATGTTATCAAATGCTTCATGAATATCTGTCAACATTAAAGCATGGAATGTTATATTTGGGGGCCAGTTTAAACATAAGTCATTCAGTTTTATTCCTGTGCTACACAAATACTATTCATGCAGTGAAGACTGTGTTAAAGACATGTACTTACTTATAATTTTAAGATTTCTAGCAATTTCTGCATTGGCATAGTACTGTCTGCTGGAAACATCCCCTATATAAAAATTTTTGGGACACTTCAATGCTAAATCCTCTGAGATCATCTCAGGATGCTTTGATTAGTCTCCAGAGAATGGTTAGGGCTGAAGATATCAATATCATTAGTATCATCACACCAAACCTGATCCAGGGAAGTAAAGCAAGGTCAAAAAGCTATGACTCATTTCTGAAATGCTGCCTGTCTCACTGCCATGGATCTTATTGGTATGGCTTTAAAGTTCATTGGCATGCCTTTAAAGGAAAAAAAAAATAGGTCTCTACTCATTAAAAAGTTATTCTGTGTTTTTTTTTTTAAAACATACAGATTCAATTCTATGAGCCCATGTTTTGGGTAAACATGAAAATGTAACCTTTATGACACATTTTACAGATTAATAAATCAAACAGTAGCAATGATGCTGAATGGGCACAAATAAGTCTTTGAAGGATCATGCATTTTCACACAGATTTTTTTTAAAAAAAATGCTTGACTTCTATTTGTTTTTTATTACTCCATCATATTACAAAGTATAAAAATGTCTCATAAAGATGCAAGTATTTGTGAGTGCAGAATCAAGGGTATTCTGCAATACCCAGACACCTCATATGACATGGAATGTTGTTGTTATTGTTTTTGAAGCACCAGTCAGTACACTTTTTTTTCCTAAAACAAAATAAAATAACCAACAATTTCTGTGTCTCAAAAATATTACTGCTATTATTATCAGTTCAAAAGAATGAAAGCCTTGTCTTGAGCCTCCCCTCCCCACTGGTGGAAAGGAAGATAAGGAGAAGTAGAAAAAATATTTTTATTTATTTACAAGTACTAATGTTAATGGTATTAGGAGAAGCTTTACTGCCCCAGTAACAATATTTGTTCTGCAAAAGAAAATGCCCCTCAATAAAGGGCCATTCTTTATGCAAGCCCCAACACAGACAACCTAACAACCATGCTACTTGGATGCTGCAATGGTTATGGCAAGTAAATGTCTCTTTTAAGATGCCCAACCCTGGCCCAATCAGCCTTTAGCCTGATCCAAAAAAATCAGGCTGTTTGCTGTGGGGTTTTCCAGAACTCCACCATGACAACTGGTAGACTGAACAGCCACACATCCCCTTACCTGCTACCACCAGTGCCATTCCACTTGCAGAGTCCAGTTTATTTGGTCTATTGAGACCAAAGAAATGTTCTCAACCATTTCATTATACCTGGTGAACTGGATATGTTTGGTTGGTGACACATTACAAGACTGGACCCAATAATATCTTTGCCACAGACCATCTGAATAAGGCCTATATGCTAAATAGATAAATAAATAAACCTTGTCATTGATTTGTGTAATGTTTACTTAGAAATGCATTTTATGTAATATAGAGGACTGAAACACTGTGGCTACCTGAGAACATGTGGGCATATTAAAAGCAAGGCTGTAATCCTGGGGAAATGGGGAATGCTCCTATGTGCTTCCTTGTTGCTGCTTGATGAGCTGGATCAAAGGAGAGATGTTGCCTGATTCATCCTGGAATCATAGTAGATAAAGAACACTCATCCATTGCCTCTATCTGATATTCTCCAGGACTTTTATGATGACAACAGCCATTTTTTTACTAAAACAACATAAGTTTTAAAATGTGACTTTCAATACCTCCTCTAGGTTTAGGTTCCTCAGATGAATTGCACGTGGCTAGAAGTGCTAGCATACAGCTTCATTGTGGTTGATGAAGTGTTATGATTTCATAAAGAAAAAAATCTTGAAACTCATTCACTTCTATTTTCAAGCTTCTGTTACACAGAGAAAATAAAAGGGTAGATATTCATTAGATATGAAATGTCTGTTTTGGAAGTTGTGTTTTTGTGACTTTATTACTTGCAATATGCTGGATGTCTCCCCTCCACACACAACAAAGAAAAATCAGATAGCAGCACATTAAATTTATCAACATCCTAAGATAAGCATAGTTTTGTTGCAGCAGTTTGGACCCATAGCCATTGCTGAAGCAATTTGAGTGTGCAGACAACTTGCAAGTTCACTTCTCTATGCTGAGGAGGGAAAAACACCAGGCAGCCTTGAGCTGTCTCACTGTTGGAATATCTCTTTCCAGCCTCCTATGAGACAGACCGTAGACAGGATTTAACTCCAAAGAGGTACATTTATTCTTCAGTTGCAGTATATACAAATAAAACTATGTACATGCATATCCAACACCAGCAGGAACAAAACAACAATGATAATAAGAGAGTAGTGGAAGAAGAAGAAGAGAGAGAGCAAGTCCAGCCTACTACATGCTGTGTTTTATAGACACTTACTATGCAACCACAGAGTCCAGCCTCTTCTTGTGACGTGTAGTCACTTGAGTTGTAGTTCTCAAAACATGATGACCTAACCTACTTACAAATTGTTTATGAGTTCTCAGACACATCCTGACTTTGGATTCTGTTATGTTGTTTTATATTCCAGCTGCAGAAAACTTTCCCAGCTAACAAGCTGTAAGTGACCTGTAGTCCCCTTATTGTCACTTTCCCACATCTGTATATTTACACACAAGTTACATTTTCCAACATCCCAGGAGTGATACATTCCAGCAGCGAGACAGCTCAAGGCTGCCTGGTGTTTTCCCTCCTCAGCATAGAGAAGTGAAGTTCTGTGTTGTCTGCATACTCAAATTGCTTCAGCAATGGCTACAGGTTCAAACTGCTGTGACAAGTTTCCCTGAGCACTCCTAATTCTCCCTGTTATTTTGTTTTAATTTTCTCCTTGAAGTTATCTGTTGTAAGACATTGTCTCAGCAATGACAGTGAGATTCCCTCTAGATCAGTGAACTTTAGTGATGTTTGGAAGAGTAGGGTGTAATTTGAATGTAAAGAATATAACATATTGAGACAAACTATTGCAAGGCACTGAAATTAATCAAATATCTGAGAGTTGTTCAAGAAGATTGATTAGAATTCATATTATTTGAGAATGAATATCTGAATGGCTAATAAGGATACCATGGAGCTAAGTCAGACTTACTAAGATGGAGGGTTCCTGATATGCATGTTATATACTTAATATTGTTGTCCATATAATACTCCTGAAAATGTTTCTTGGGTGCTAGCCCTGAAACTCCACTCATTATTCATATTTTTTCAAAAATACTATCCTCTGTTCATTTATTTGGTGTTATTGCTGCTACAGTTGGAACCTGTAGCATGCAGAAGAGAGAGAATGAGGGAATTGTTACTCTGCCAGCCAGTATCGCTGTTGTTTTATCAGTGCACAAATATGTCCTGATATTGTAGAATGAATGAAGGGTTCCCTGGCAGTATGTGGGCTAGAGAATGAAAGGAAAGAAAAGTAAGAAGCTTTCCCCTGCCTCTGACAACTGGTATTTTCCCGAAAGTGGTCCTAAAACTCAAGAGAAGGAAGATCAACTGAACCTCTTTTGTAAGGGAGTTTCATAATCTAGGCACTAGTACTGAAAAGGTCTGCTCCTACATCCACATCAAGTATGAAGGTGGTAAAATATACAGCAGGGCCTCGGATGTGAATGAAGCACATGGGCAGGCAGAAGAAGGTGCTTCTTCAGATAAACCAATCCCAAACAATGTTGTTATTCATTATACTACAGTTGGGATAGTACCCAGAAGTGAACTAAAAGCCTGTGCAAGTGAAACATAATAGGTATAACTATTCTGATAATTGAATGAACACCAGAAAAATAACCTTGGCAATTGTATTTTGCATTCACTTGAATTTCTGAACACTTCACAAGGGCACACTCACACTGAACACTGTGCAGTAATCCAATCTGGATGTGACACTGCTGTGATTGATCCAGGAAAGGACACAGTTGCCGCATAAGCCAAAGATGAGCAAATACTGGTTTAAACAGAAGATAAGGGTATATATCTAGCAGGAGAAATGATAGAGACATAAGAAGGTGGCAGGAAGGAAGAATGGCTTGATATATTTGATGTCTGTGTTATAATAATGGTCCTTTTAATTGTAGATGTATTTTTCTGAAATAATGTATTTCACAATAAAAAAAATGCTATTGCAGTAGAGGCTTTGGGGGAAAAGGTTCTACATGTACTCAGGCTAAGGTTTTACATGTACTCAAGCTAATGGTAAATTAAAACCTTCCATTGAATCTGATTAATAATTGGCTCAGATAATTATATGAGATGATTGACTGAGAATATTGTGATCCACTATGGAATTCATATAAATATAAAATGCTGGTCGGTAATGGCACATATCCACAGAACTTGTTGCTTATCTGAAAGATTGTTGAAATACAAAATTAACATATTGAATCCAAATGAGATAGGATTAGTCATCATTTGCACACCCTGAAAGGACAGACTCTCCCTTTGAATAAGAGGTATAAGAAGTGCTGTTCTGAAATCTGTCCTCCATTTCCCCAGAAGCTTTCTTTTTATCCTGCTTTATTCTCAGGATATTCAAATAAAAAGAGTTCAATGAGGAAGGGGGAATTATTTCATGAGGTCTTATTCTAAGACAGAGGTACACAACTCCCTGTGGGACAAATGACAATGTTTGCCTCCACAACCTGCTCAGGGTTTGCATTACTGTGTCTGAGTGCATCAAGGTTTGCTCTCTCCTCCTCCTCCTCCTCCTCCTCCTCCTCCTCCTCCTCTTCTTCTTCTTCTGCTTGGGAACTACAGTAAGTGATACACACACAAACATACACACATACATATACTTTTAGAGAATTTTCAAAAATCTATCTATCTACCTATCATTTCAAGACTACTTTTGGATAACAGCAGAAAAAAGGTTATTTCCCCCCAATCTAGGGTGCTTAACCTCTTACGGAACTGTTCTGCCTTGAACCTGTTCTGCCTGAATGTACTGGAGCAGATTCAGGCTTTTTCTGTCTGGAATTCATGGACATCTCTTGTTTGTGGGGTCATCATAAGTTAAAGGTCACTTGACAACCAATAATGATAATAACTAAAACCCCTTGAACTACCCTGAGAACCATAATTACTGCTCTCTACTTATGAAGGATAAAAGGTAATCTAAGAAAGAATAACAACATTAAGTTTTATTTTCATTTTTTTTTTACAGTCTACTGGTTTACAAAAAATTACCTTAACAAAACCAAATAACTGCTTTCATAAAATTACTAAAAAGGAGATGATAATATTAATATGAAGCTAGAATGTTTCTTCTTCATTAGCTATGAGTTGCACAGGCCTAACTGGTAAACAGTAAACCATCTGAAACTCTACACCTTGCCAGAGGTGGTTAGTGGCTCCAGAATTGTAAGACAGGGAATCCACCTTCACTTTTAATGGTGGCACTTCAGTTTTGGGGGCAGCTTCAACACAGCTACCCTGAGTTGAATATGAGCTTTCCAGGTGCTTTTCACATCCATTCCCCACACAGATTAAGAAGCTGGATAGCTCCCATGCAACCTAAAACAGTTGCAGTAGAGCAAAACCATTCAAATCCAAGAGTGGAGTCTGTTAAAATGGAGTCTGGATTTCCCATTTACAGTTCTGGGACTACTAGCAGTGTCTAAACCCTAGAATTACTGCATAATTGAGTTAGGAACACACTGCCCATTGTCACTAGAGCATACTGAGATTCATGAGGAAGGACCAGTCCATTGTTTGCCTTGGCATTACTGGTGACCACTGTAGAAAAAGGCAGTCCTACAATGATCTATTGCTGAAAGAGGATGAACATTTTGAGAACTTTGGCAGAGAGAATTGGATTTTCATCGTCAGCATTTTTGCAAATGGTTACCAAGCCAGATTCCTAAAAATCTGCTTCCAATATATTATCTCTGTTTTCACAGTGAACTGTACTTTCCCAATGATAGTGCTTTTGATGATTTGATGCTTCTACAGAGGCCATTATTGACTCCAAGGCATGAGGTAAAGCAAAAGGTGAAAGGATGATGAAGGTGCAGCAGTGAATGCAAAGGAAGGAGACATTACATATGACAGTGTAAAATGAGCTGGATGGAAACAAACCAGATATCAAAGGGAGTATCTTTTTGTGTTGCTAATGGAATTTAAATCTTATTTCTTGGGCTTTAAGAATCTCTCATTATCTGCATGGCCAGAAGGAGGAGGGGCCTGCCTGCATGAATACCTCTCTATGCATAAATACCTCTCTATACCATCTGAACTGTGAACAACAACAGTTTGACAAAATGCAGACCTATGTCTAATATCATTTTTTTCCTCCTTTATATTTTTAGCACCTTTGCTTGCTGAAGAAGCCAGTGGAGCTTTGAAAACTTGCAACATGTCTATTGTACATTTGGCTGGCCCAATAAAAGATATCACTATTTTGTGAATTTTGGATGTTATTGTACTTTACTATATGACCAACATTACTACCCCTGGATATAATGAGCTGGATGGAAGAAAGGAAGAATGAGAAGTACATTGGGTGGGGTCAAGAGAAGGGACATGTGTTCACATAATGTGAGGGGAGAGGGAAGCAAAGGATAGAGGTAAAAGCTGCAAATGATGGAACAAAGGAGATTATCACCCTTATTTTTTTTTTTTGCCTGATTCGGGCACAGGATGGGATCGAGCTTGAATGGGGGAAAATGGGGGTCATTGCACCCAAAAAAAGGCCACCGATGTCACTGGCTGACCAATGCTTGTTTATGAGCTGCAGTTAGCCAGCTAATTATCAAGGACAGGGAGGTTCCAACCTTACAAGATCAGCAGGATAAGTGCAGCTTAGGGACAGGTGGTGATCAGCCAGTGGCATCGGCAACATTTTTGTGTGTGATAACACCTCTCTCCCCCTCCCCTCATTCAAGCCTGATCCTGTCCCATGCCTGGATTGGGCAAAAAAGTCAGTGCAATAATCTCCTATGTCAAAACAAAGGAGGTGATGCGGGAATGCTAGAGAGGGTGCAAGAAGAAATAAAGATAGATTTGAGGTAATAGAAAGGGCAAAGTAAGGAGTAACACAAGGTAAGGGAAGGAGGGAAGGGGAGGTGGAAAATACAAACAGCAAAGTGCAGGAAGTGAAGGGAAGAACATGGCAAAGAGGGGAAAGGAAGAGAAAGAGATGCAGCTGTAGTGTAAGGGCAGAAAACATTGTGAAGACATAAGGTGAATCAAGAAAGAGGAAAGGAAGGGGAAAAGAATGAGAAATGCAGTGGGATTATGCAAGAAAAAAGATCAAATAATCCAAAACCATTTCAAATCATCTTGTGTTATCTTAAGCCCAATGCCTTACAGTAGTGTTACACATTGTGCAGTGACTTATCAAGTGAACAGGAAACAGTGAAGCAGATAAAGATTCAGGGATAATACATTCATGGAAAATCCCCTCTTACTTCCTGGGAAAATACACATGGATACACACTGTGTCTTCATTCCACTGAAGATACAGGAATTATATAATTCAAAGTATAATTTGTCATTATAAAAAGCAATGGATATCCACACACCTCTGCAATGTTCTTCCTTTGTCCTGAATGTTTTGAAGAAAGCGTTACAGCTGTCTGAATAATCAGAAATGCAACTGATTTGTCTCTCATTTACAGTCTCCTCACATCTAAGGCATTTTCCTTTTAAACATATCAAAGAGAATTTTTGCATTTTTAAAAGACTTAAAACTCTTTGTAAATGGAGTAGGCTTTTTCAATGGATAGTTCCTTCTTCCCACTCCTGCCACTGGCTATTTATATCATCTATAGCCTGAATTCCCAACATTTGGTCAAAAATAAGTCTCATTAACTCCATGCTTCCTCATGTGGGAAAATTTTAGTTCTTGAACCATTATGATTCTAAGTGCATTTGCAAAAGAATACAAAAGCTATAAAAATTATGGGGGGTTTTTTTAAAAAGAAAAACAACATAATCTAAAATGTTTGAAATGTCATTTAAAAAAAAGCCAAAGATCACAAAGGATTTGAAAATAATTGAGTTTATGAAGCTCAGGTCCCTACAGGAAATGCATAGAAACATTACTGAGACTTTAACAGGGAGTAGATTATATTATGACTGGTCATTATCATGCATACGAGAAGGTCTACTTGTCACATAAAAGCATTTTTTAAAATCTGCTTATTCCTGGACTTCTAGTATGCTGATTAATCTTCCTTGAAGCATGAATAACATGTAGAACCAGTTCTACCATTAGGCAGGAATGAGACAAACATTTGTGATGACAAATTGTGGGAGACAGGTGGTAATATTCAATTGTTGCTCTTGACCCCTGAAAATGTTCCTTACTGTCTGAAAACCGAGCTTTGTATGTCACACTGTAACGAATGAGTGGGTTCCGAGAACATGGTTACATGCAATGCATTGATGTGGGAAGGATTTGGACATAGAAAGCAAGAAATTAAAAGGAATGTAGAATTGACCAGAGTAGATGGAGTTTGCAAAATAAGGAGGAAGCAAGAAGGAATTTGTACAAACAAGGTGTGCTGGACACTCCAAGCTGCATCAACTGAAAAGAACTTGGCATGATGGTTCAGGATGTTCTAATATCAATAAAGACCAAGGAAAAACATGTTTTTGTCAAAAGAAAGATGAACAAGGTATAGAAGAAGTGGTCTACCAGCATCACTTTGTTGGCACCTACCTGGGCAAGGTGTCATCCCAACCTTCATGGATGCCTGATTAACATTCAGTGGAGGACCTTTGTGAGTATGTTTGAGTGAATGTGTGTGTGAAAGAGCTCTTGATACTTAAAATGATTGTCTTATTTGTTATTTCTTATTCTCTTATTACTTATTGTTTCATCCATATGTCTTACTAAAAGTTACATGCATAGTGTCTAAACCAGGGATAGGCAACCTTTCCCCTTTAAGGGCCAAGGGACTTCAGCTCCCAGAAGCCTCAGCCATGTTGGCCAATAGTCCCATGTTGGCCAATAGCTCCTGGGATTCTGGGAGCTGAAGTCCCTCGGCTCTTAAAGGGGAAAGGTTGCCTACCCCTGGTCTAAACCCAGATCTGGTTTCCCATGTGTTGAAAATCCTATAGTCTAGGGTGGCTAGTTTTCTCTCTGGATCAAAAGAACAACAGAGAACCTCAGTTCATGACAACACAACCTATGAAGCCATTTCCTTCCCCCGCTGCCACATCCTATGCTAGCCTACAATCTTTGAGTTCAGTGGAGGAAACTGTACTTTGCCAGTAATATAATAAATTGCAACAACCACTCCAGTTTGATTCTGTAAATAGAAAAGGGACAGAATGTGATCGTATCTTTTCCTTCAAGCAGCAAAATGTCCTGGAACAGCATTGGATATATGGGCTGGCAAGACTTGGCGTGCAAAAGGGATGTCAAGATGAATCCTTGTGTGCACACTAATGGTCAAGAACATTGCGGTATGACCCCAAAATATGTGTCTAGGTGATAGGCAGCACTAATTCAGGCAAATACTCATTGGATATTCCTATAGATACCACTTCTTGTGAGCATAACTCTGCACATGTGCAAAGCTGCCTATGTGGAATAGAATGTGGTTGACAATAACCTTTACTATTATGGTTTTATTATTTATAATTATTTTTTATTTTTTTGAAATGCCACACATTTTAATTCTTTTTTTATTATTAAAGAATTTATTACACATTAAAAAGAACAAGGAATAATCATATATGTCCTCGTTCTAGGCAATAAACAACAAAAGTATACACTATAAATTGATAAAGCAGTTTAGAACAAATTAATTGGTTGTTCAATCAAACTAGTCTTCAATCTTCTATCAATTAGTTCCTCCTTTTCTATTAAACAAATAAATTTCTTTGATTTAACATTTGTCTTATGTGTTTATTACCGCTACTTTATATCGTTTCCCTATTATTTCTGTTATTTTCTATATAACATCAGTATACTAATAGTTCTATTATTTTTTCACTTGCCTACTACTTTCATTGAGACAAGAAGTTATCTTATGAATGTATGTCATAAATTATAAATTAATATAATTATTTCTATCGTCTATCATAATAATTCCTTACTATCTCCCAATCCTTTTCAGTTTTCTCTTCTTCCTTTCCATGGATGATTCTTGTGTGACAGTCCATTTCCATCATGTCATAGAATTTTATCAACCACTCATCTGTGGTTGGAAGAGTATTTGATTTCCAATATTGGGCCAAGAGTATCCTTCCAGTGGTAGTCATGTAGAGAATTTTATGCCAGTGTAGGGTTTCAGTTTTCTTTGGAAGTTTATTCGTCATATGTAAAAGATAGATCTTAGTTAGTTTATCAAATT
>JAIPUX010001232.1:28547095-28559087 GCA_020142125.1 Phrynosoma platyrhinos
TCACGCCGCGAGGAGTATATGGATCTTGAAAGAAGAACAGGATCCATATACTCCTGCATATGGCAGAAATGGATAAGTTGTCTTATATACTTGAAAGGATAGCTTCTGTAATTGTGTCCAATAAGTGTTTGTATTATACATGTTTGTTTGGATATGTTCAATAGTAGATGTTATGTATTAATAACCAGTGAATTTTTTTTTTAAAAAAAAGAACCCAAATTACAGCAGTGGTGGTTGCACCAGGCAGCGCAACAGGATGGCCATGCAGGCAGCCATGACAATGACTGAACGGAGGGCCCTGGATCTTCCCAGAAGATTCAGAGCAACAGGTAACACTTTAAACTTTCATGTGAAACATGCTGGACATCATCTGGACTTTCAGCACCAAAACCAGGGTTTGGGATGTGCATCATCTGAACAGGACAATGCCAGAATGGGGAGGAAATGGACCTTTTGGCCCATGCAGAGAAGGCCTGAAAGAGATGAAAGACAGCTTCCATGCAATAAAAAAGATGAACCTGTAATGGGATCCATACTCTCTTTTCAACAATATGTATCCAGAAGATCTGATTGTCCATTCTGTGTCTTTGAGTTGTGATCATTCAACCCAATTGCTAGAGTCAGTCATAAGTAGCTGATAAGCTTCATAGCCTGTGGATGTAGATAAGCCTAGAATTTGATAGAAGGTAGCTGCTTGCAGTGAGTTGAAGTTTGTATAACAATGAGTTGTGCTTGTATTACAGCTAACAATTGATAAATCTATGAATAAAATGTATCAGGATGGTGGTGGTGGAAGGAGAGTTGACAACACTTTTTCAACTTTGAGAACATTATTCAAACTCTTGCATGTGAAGTTTTGCAAAATGGCTTTCTCCATATACTCTGTGGTTGCCACAGTTATATAATACACAACAGTAGAAGTCTAGTAAACAATTTAAAACCCTGTCTAATGTTCAAGTTATGTTTTAAAAGATGAACAAAGCTCTAGTTTGTCTTTCATTTTATCAGTTTGGATTCATTGGTGTGTTCTGTTCTTTTTCTTCAAGAAATAATTTTCTCACAAAATGAAATGGTTGAGTGATACAGAAATTAGGTTCTCCATGTATATTCAGGTCTACCTTGGAGAGCTGCTGCCATTAAAAATACAAGAATATTATCATTTAAGGAGCCTATTGTGATAAATTTTGCTTGATCAAAACCAAAATTTAAGCACATCTACAAATGGCATGAGTGGATTGATAAGTATCTTCCTGTTCTTGTATAAATGTTGAGCATTCTGTTTAAGTACCTGATGTTCAGTGACAGTAGTGAAGCAGCAGCTGTAAGGGAGAAAAATATTTCAGATGTGTGCATAATAATTCCTTTTTTATGATGATCAAATCTTTTGAAGAAAAAAGGTAATATTCATTAGGGCACCACACCTACATGTCATCCATATCCATATATTAATTAACACTTGCAGACTAATGCTTGTAGATCACTTTCAAGATGAAAAACCCTGTCTTGAAGTGAATTTGTACATTTCAATATAGCACTATTTCCAACCCTCTGAATCCATCTATCTGTGTGTCTCTCCCCCCCCCCCTGGATATTTACATAAATACTGCAGCACATTTGGAGAACAAAACACAAAAAGTAGCTAAGATTAACTAAAATGATTGGATTAAATATTTGTACTCTAGTTTCCCAAGCAAAATAATTGGTTGTATAACAACATATAATCCACAAATGTGCATAACCCAAACTGTAGATTGGTGTTATACATGAAACAGTAGGACTGAATGGGGAAATTATTGACAATTCTCAACTTAATGGTGGAACTTAATGGTAAACATGCCACCATTGAGAACAACGTGGGGTTGTCATCCATGGATGTTTGAATCCATGAATTGCAAGTCCATGGATACTGAGGGCCAACTGTATTTTGTCAGTGTATGTATGCAGTGTATTTTGTCAGTGTATGTATGCATGTGCATTACCTAAACTAGAATTTCACTGGACAGAATATGGCAACAAACTGAGGAAGCTAGATGGTTGGTTGAAGAGTCGTTGTTGTGTTTATACTCAGTAGTAAATTTCAGTAAATAGAACTTGGAGAGTCTAAGAATTTCTTTAGCACCTTGTGCAGTTATAGGTACTAGCAGCACTAAAGCACCCAGCAGATAAGGACCATGAGTAGTGTACAGTTCTGACTTTTTTTTGCACTGAAATATTATTTTCCATTCAGAAAATGCTGTTTCCTGCTGTGAATATGCTGCTCTCTGTACAAAACAACCATATGTGAATTTTGTGCAGAATAAGTCCCAAACTACAAAGATCCTTGTCAGTCCAGGATTCTTCTCATGAGTATATCCTGATACTTGAAAATGTATTTTTCAATCATTTTTTTCAAATATTTTAAAATATTATTTCCATTTCTAATATGGATGTCCAATCATGACTGTCAGATTATATTCAGCTTGATACATCACAAACTGTGAAGATGTGCTGCATGCAAACACTATAAATGTGGAGATGAGAGTGGGAAAAGTGTCTGAATCGTTGGTCCCTACAATGTTAATATATAATCAAACTATTGGGAAATCGTTCCCATAGAACTGGAGATAAATAATGATGCCTCAGAAGAATAGAAAATAAATTACCAGTTGACAACACAGATGGTCAGATAATGTCCAACATTTAACCAATCTGTTTTGCAGATTTTATAATCCCTCCTTCTACCACTTCCAACTACATGGGGCAGTGGTGTTATCACTGTATTTTATGAATTAGCTGAAGTGTAACTTCCTTCCATTAAAACTCTCTCATAGAAGCTGACATTTGTTTTATAACACACAGTGCCTCTATGGACCTTGACACTAAGAGCTAAAGTTTGATTACTACTTGAAGTACTTAAAAGATTTCACTATTATTAGAAAGGTACCCTGTAGAGTTGTTATAGAAAGGTTAAGGACCTTGGGAAATATGATATATCATCATGCTACATTTTTCAGATGTTAGTACCATTTACTTGAAAGCAAAGCTTTCACTTTAAAATAAAATTAGTGGATTTTTAAAATCATCACATTTAAAAATGGACAAATAGCTTTAGATGTGACAAATGAAATTATACATGTGTAAAACAGCAGAGATACTTCAGCTAGGGAAAAACATTGCTGCTGTTGTTGTTGATACAATAAGGAGGGGAAACAGGGAGAGTACAGATGATAATTTATTCTGTGGCAACCTATACAACTGCACATGCAACCATTTTCTCCAGCAACGTGTTATGTTTGGAGTGTTGGACTAGGACTCTTTAGACCAGGATTCTAATCCCTGCTTGACCATGCAAAATCACAGGATAAACTAGGGAAAGTCACACTGTCTCAGCCTCAGAGGAATGCCATGGCAAACCCCCACTGAACAAATGTTGCCAAGAAAACCCTATAATAGGTAACCATAGGTCCAAAAAAACTTGAAGGCACAGAACAATAAATTAAAGACCATTTAACTCCATACAAATAATAAATTTATCATACATTCTATTTAAAGCAGTACCTTATACCCGCTATAAAACATGGATATGCAAGCTTTCTGTGAGCTTTCTTTTCCCATAAAGGGTAGCTTGGACCACAGTCCTGTACAGGTGAGAAGCTTTGTTGAGGATGGTGTTGGTGATAAAAACATGGGTGGGGGCAAAGCCAAATGGATGGGGCCAAACTGACCAACAGGATTTTTCCACCACCAAGCATATATGTTGTGAGCCTTAAATAATTTCTGACTCAAAGTGACCCTAAGGTGAACCAACCATGGGGTTTTCTTGGCAAGATTTGTTCAGAAGGGTTTGCTTTTGCCTTTCTCTGAGGCTGAGAGAATGTGGCTTACCCAAGGTCACCTAGTGAATTTTTATAGCTGAACAGGGATTCAAACCCTGGTCTCCAGAGTTATAGTCCAAACAATACTCAAAAAAACACACTATGCTGGCTATCCAGTCATCTATTCATGTGCATTACTAATTAGATGTTGAAGCATTTGACTCTGGTGAGGCATTTGACTCATGGACTAGTCCTGTTTTGAATTGTTGAGGGTTGACCACTTCCCCCAGTAGTCCATCCACCTGTTTTTATAGGCTCCCACTATATAGTGTGCTGCATGATTCCAAAGATGGAATAAGTGGAACACAGCTTGGTAATCATCATGAGATTTTAATCTTACTGTATTTGTCTAGGTGAATGGAATACAAGGAGCTTCACATACCATTGGTGTCTCTCATACAATGGATGAAGAGCCAGCATCCAAGTCTCCAAAAACAGTCAGTTCAGTCAAATGATCAAGACATTCAGCTCTTGCTAAAGATACATCAGTGTACACACTAGATGTAAGGTCACTGACAACTCTGTTTCTCCCAATGCGATGGCCTCATAACTGTTAATGTTGAAGTTAGTAGCATGTTTCTCGAAGAGCAATTGTAGCAGACATAGGGGGGTTGCAGACTGCCAGAAATAGTGCAAATTGAGTCCACTTTTAGGGTTAGGGTTAGGGTTAGGGAATCATGGGAACTGTATTTTATTGTGGCACCAGAGCTTTCTGACAGAGAAGGCTCAATGTCTCAGGAAAAAAACAATTCCCATGATTCCCTAGCACTAACCCTAACCCTAAAAGTGGACTCACTTTGCACTATTTCTGGCAGTCTGCAACCCCCCATACATAGCATGGATGCATTGACAGGATGGAAGATCTTTAAACTGCTGGGTTTCAGCATATCCACTATACTTTGATTGATGCCTCACATTATAGCAACTCAGACCTTGTGTTTCATATCCTATAGGGGTGTCAATGTGATCCTTACTTAGCCAACTCACTTTCCAGTGAGCTCATGAATAGGAAGAGGATCCTTATTGGCATTATCTGTAACAATGAGAGTCATAGGGGTGGAGCAGACCACTAAAAAATGGCAGATTGGGGCTGCTGCAGAGCTTTGCAGCACAGCACCATGGCAACCACATGCCATGGCCCCAATCCAGCTTTTTGCTAGCACAAAAAGAAGTGGCAAATTGCTTTCTGACCTGACAAACAGTTGGCTTTTCTGCCACCACCACGGTTTTGTGACACTCCTGAGGAGTGTACCATCTAAATGCCGCATCACTGGATTGCCACAAAGCTGCCCCCCATGTAGTCAGGTGGGTGGTAGGAAGCTGGTTTCCCAGCAGTTTGAGGGCATGTGTTGTGTGTATGCCATGCCCTCAAGCTGCTGGGAAGAAAGCTTTTTAGACCAGTCTGTTCCAGCTGTTAGTTATTCCTGCTGTTTACTCGTGTTTCACAGAATTTCTTCACTTCAACATTCAGAGCACCGGGCAGAAGGCACATCACTTCAGTAACTCTCTTGGGCCTTCATAAAGCTTTGTTTGAATTAAACAGTTGGATTGTCCTGGCCCATGCCAGTTCTAGGTCATCTGGTAGGCACAAATTGAGGTGAGATGCCAGCCCAGCTCCTCTCACTGAGGAAGATGGCCAGGTGATGTCAAATGAAGCTGCTGCAATCCACAGGAAGGACCTGGGTTCATCCACACTCACTGCCACATCCCCTCATGTGGTGAGGGAAGCAGTCTCTTTTCCCAGTGGTAGCTCATGCCCAGCCTCACATTGAGTTTCAGCCCAACCAGCCCAGCTCTCAGTCAAACTTTATCCTGAAATTATGGGTCTCATTTGCCAACCTCCCTTACTTACATAGAAACTGATGTGCATAAACTATACCAGAGTATTAGTTGAGCTGCTGCCTTCATGTGCATGCCCACATACAGAATATACAACTGATGTTTCAGCAACATAATGAACAATGTGATTTAATGCTCTAACAAACTTTTGACTAAAATTCTAGCAACATGCTGAAAATAGAATAATATCAAACACGCAGTGTTGATTTTTTCCCCTTTTCTGAGCTATGATCAAATTGCATATCCATCTGAGATTAAAATTTATTTTTAATGTCTGCATGCTGGAAACAAATTTTTATTTACAAAATAATTGAGCATGCTGAGTGGAAGATTCAGAAGTTTCAATAATTTACTTCTTTCTCTTCTTTTTAAACTAGAAAATGTAAAAATGTTATTAGCTTGATAACAGTGTGCTAAATGGTGTTTTCCAAACTATTTAAGAAAGTTACTTCAGAATTAAAGGCTTGCTGTGCCACACCTCCTATGTGATCAGCCCTTCTCATTTCAATTCACAGCTTTTAAGTGTAAGCATATCACAGGGAGGACTGGAAGTACCTGCCATTTCCTGTGTTTCAAAATAACTACTTGTGATTTGTATTATTCCATGGGAATTTTGTAGTTCCCCCACCCTTCTGTGCTGGCCTTAGGCCCCTCTCAGACCCATAGGATACTGAATCTTAATAGTTTTGAGGATGGAAATGGAAAATTCTGCCTCCAATGTATTGTGTAGATTTGTATGTGTGAAATTTTCCATTTAAATACTATTGTGCATCCTTAAACTTTAAAAAGGCCAATGTAGTTTCCAAAACAAACATGGGGGGGGGGAAGTGATGCAGCCCATGGAGGTGTACGGTTCTTGAGGGAAAGTGGAGCATATGTACCACACTGATCTTAATTTGCCCACTCCCTTTCTAAGGAAAATACAAACTTGGGACACAATTATAAATATTTATTGTACAGTAAAACAGCTAGTGCAAAAAGATAAAGAAAACTACCACAATGACCAATGCAGAGTAATAGAAGACAACAACAAAAAGGGTGCAAAGGAGAGACCTATTCTATGTACAAGATCAGAGAAATCAAGGAAAAGTTCAAACTAAGAACTGGAATGCTCTATGCCAATAAAAATAAGATAATTCAAGATTGGGAAGGAATAAAAAATTCTGCAACATAGACTCCAACCATACATGGAGAGAGAAATCCCAGAGGTACAAGCAGGGTTCAGGAAAGGAAGAGGCATTACAAACCACATTGCAAGCATACGATGGCTAATGGAGTGCATGAGGGAATTCCAAAAGAAAATCAGAATGTGCTTTATAAACTACAGCAAAGGGTTTGACTGCATAGATTATGAAAGGCTATGGAATGCCTTTAAAGACATGGGAGTGCCAAGACATCTGATAGTCCTGATGAGGAATCTGTACACAGAACAAGAGTCTAATATCAGAACAGAAACAGAATAAGCAAAGGAGTCAGACAAAGCTACATCTAATCATCCTACTATTCAACTTATATGCAGAACATATTTTAACAAAAGCAGGCTTGGACAGAGGAGAAGGAGGAGTAAAAATAAAAGGAAGGAATATCAACAATCTACGATATGCAGACAACACTATAATAGTATCAGAAAACCTCACAAACCTGGAACAACTGCTAAGAAAGATCAAGAAAGAAGTTAAAAGATTGTTGAACATAAAGAAAACAAAAATAATGACCATGAAGAATCTACAGAAATTCAACATAATAAACAATGAAGAAACAGAAATAGTAAGAGTTCTCATACTTGGGATCAAACATTAATAGAAACAAGGACTGCAGTCAGGAAATCATAAGCAGATTAAGGATGGGGAGGGTAGCTATGAAAGAAATAGAAAAGATCCTAAAATAAAAAGATATACAACTGTGCACAAAAGTTAGAATCATAGTAGCCATTGTATTCCATATTACCATGTATGAACATGTGAGAATTAAGAAAGAAGACAGGAAAAAAATCAATTCATTCAAGATGTGATGCTGGAGAAGAGTTCAGAGGATTCTGTGGACAGCCAACAAGACAAACAAATGGATCCTAGAGCAGATCAAGCCAGAAATCTCCCTGGAAGCTAAGATGAGAACACTGAGGATGCCATACTTCAGACACATCATGAGAAGCCATGACTCATTGGAAAAAACAGCAATGTTAGGAAAGGTGAAGGAAAGTAGAAAGAGAGCAAGGCAGTATGCAAGATGGATGGACACTATTAAGGAGGTTATGGACATGAATTTACAAGAAATCAGCAGAACAGTGGAGGACAGGGAGTCTTGGAGATGTCTCTTTCACAGAATCACCATGAGTATAAATCAACTCAAGGTGGTTAACAAGAACAACAACAACAAATCAACTATTAACAGAATAGCGATTACTTATGCCTAAATATGCACAGGAGTGCATTGATACTTTTCCAGAGTTCTGGAGGCAGAATAGAAGAAATCCTGTTCACAGATTCTAGCCATTCACATGGCAGGATATGTAAACATTGTTTCCATCACAGTCTGTGCTAAGACGCATGCTCATATTTGCTTCTGGGTGAGCAATTCTATAGAGCATAACTACAAAGAGGAGGAAGGGATGAGGCATTTTCCTTTTCTGAACTTTCAAAAGTTTGGGTCCTTACCTTTGATACTGCTCAATAGTGACTTATGCCAGTATAAAAAGTAAAGGTAAAAGTTTCCCCTTTGACAATGTTATATGACTGTAGGATGGAGAGCTCATCTCCATTACCGAATTAAAGAGCCAGCATTGTCAAAGATTACTCTTAGGTCATGTGACCAGCATGACTGCACAGAATGCTGTTAACTTCCCATTGAAGTAGTACTGATTTATTTAGGGCCTTTACAGACTGCCAGAAATAGTGCAATGTTGAGGCCACTTTAATTGTCCTGGCTCAGTGCTAGAGAATCATGGGAATTGTGTTTTTTCTGGGACATTGAGCCTTCTCTGGCAGAGAGCTCTGGTGCCACAATAAACTACAGTTCCCATGGTTCCTTAACACTGAGCCAAGACAGTAAAAGTGGCCTCAATTTGCACTATTTCTGGCAGTCTGTAATTGTCATTACTTGCACTTTTACACCCTTTCAAGCCAGTAAGTTGGCAGAAGCTGGGACTAGTGATAAGAGCTCATCCCATCATGTGGTGCTTGGGTCTCAAACTGCCAACCTTCTGATCTTGCTATTAACAGAGTCAGCATCTTAACTGCCAAACCACCACATCCCCCATAGCAGAGGTAGGCAAACTTTTTGAGCCGGGGGCCAGGTTGCTGTCCCTCAGACAATTGGGGGCTGAAGCACCAAAAATGAATGAATAAATAAATAAAAATAAATATATATATTTTTTAAAAAATAAAAAAAATATGCATGCACACTCTCTCAGCCCCAGAAAAGCCATGGCAAAGCCCCTGTGGAGATTTTGCCAAGAAAACCCCAAGAACAAGTAATAACAACAATAATATCATCATGGCAGAAGGCGGCAGCGGTAGGACCGGCCTGGGGCTGGTCCAAAGGCCTCGGGGGGCCGCATCTGGACCCCAGGCCTTAGGTTGCCTACCCCTGCCCTATAGAGTATAGCCAGCTGAAATTACTGAATTGTATTCTTTCATAACCAAGGACTCCACCATTACACAACAGTTAATGAACTCTGCACCCATCACTAAGGAACACACTAATGGAACCTCTTAACTGCACAACCACTTGTGCAGCGGTTTATGATGGGACAATGGGGCTTGAAGAATCATGAACAGGATATCACCTTGCATAACTTCCAAGAAACTGGTCCTTACTTCTCCATCACTACTCGAAGGAGAGTGAGAGAAGCAGAAATTGTTGGGATGCTAAGTTTGATGATGCAGGAGATAGGGTGCACACAAGTGAGTCTTTAACCCCATTCAATCCCTCCTTCCTTCTATTTCCACACAATGTGGCCACCATCCCCTCACTTTCAGATGGTTGTATTTGTGGGTTGGGTAAGAATTTTGGCTTTCCTTTGGATTTCACAGAAGGATGTGCGAGTTTTACCTATCCTGTACTGATTTGCCATGGGTGGTGGCCTAAATGAATTGATTCAATTAACTTGCTTACTTATTGCCTCTGTATTGTGGATATTGGTTAATTCAGTTGGTACCAAAGTTGTTTTATTTGCTTTTAACTGCATTTTAAACTACCATGTATTGGAAAACAAAGGGAGTACTCAGACATTTTCTCCTAGTGGCACATTGGGGTGGAAAGGGGTTTTCTGATTTTTTTTTTCCTTAGGAAACTTGAGGGGGAATTCAACATGGACAGATTTCCTTTTTGTAGGCTGGCCAGGAGCATGTTAGGTTGAAGGCTTGGCCCCAGGACAGGGCTATTCATCCATGATATGCTGAAAAGAAGATAGGTATTCCCCAGCTTTTGTATATACTGTACTGGGTGCATCTTTTCTGCTGACCAAGTTTAAATAGTTAATTATGAGGCTCTTATTTAACCCACATATTTTGATTTGTGTGTGTGTGTGGGGGAGTCTTGTTCTTTAGAAGAAAAAAAAGCTTTTCAGAAACACAAAGGAACCTTTTTTCTAATTTTTAAAGACAATAAAAAAAGCAACGATTTCCCTTATTTCAAGGAAAATACTGATTAACCCCAAAATTCACATCATGTTGTCAACTTGATCAAAGTGATGGCAATACGAACAACAATCTTACTTGAAAAAGATTGAACTCTTTCATGCAAAGCTACTTTAATTAGAAAGTTTCAGGAGTTGTGCTTTGTGAAATGTTCACAGAATAGCAAGAAAATTCAGAAAATAAATTACAAGTGTGATTAGGGAGCAAAAGAGTATGATAATCCATCATTGTGAGACAGCAGTCAGGGTCTCCTGGAGAAGAGAAGAGGTGGAGTGCAGGACCCAGGAGAAGCCATACAAGGTTGAAAGCCAATGAGGACCCGCTGAGGGAGAGACAGAGAGGGAAGGGAGGGATAGGATAGGAGGTGAGAGACTTCAAGGGAAAAAATGAGGCAGTTGCAAGAATGGAGTGGGTATACGGATGTGCAGGAGGCAAATGGAAGTAGGAAGGGAGAGGAAGAAGTAAAATACCAGAGCTGTGAGGGCTGGACTGCTGCTCTATTCAGACACAGAGTGAGAGGGGGAAGAGGGAGCTGGAGACTTGAAGTTCTGCATGACCCAAAGGTAGAGGATTTCCTTGGGGAATGGGTCAGAGCAGCCACCTTTGAAACCTGTGAAAATAGCCCTGCCCCAGCTTTCCACATAGCCAAGATGCCGAGTATATGCTGGGATATTAGGGGATGGTGCTGGCAATTAGATAGTCATCCAGGGGCCTGAGAGAAAGGTATCTGAGAGAAGCTGGAAAAAGAACATCCTCAACATGCAGAGATACTGATAGTCTGGTAAAGACTTTGTTAATTACAGCAGAAGTATTGTAAAGCAACAATCTCCTACATTGTTTGCCTTTTAGCTCTGTTGTCCCTTGTGTTTGTTGGGAATAAAACTTTACCTTTGAATATCTAACTCAGTTTGGACTGCATCTATTTGAAGAATGGAACCTAATAGGAAACCCAGTCTTCCAGGAGTGGTCTGTGGCTCCACTACAACCAGAGAGAGAGAGAGAGAGAATTTCAAAAGTCTCCACACCCCATGATTTTTCAAAATAAATGAGAAGAATTTAAGTAAGCAGGTAGAACATGTCTCTTTTCTAACCCTCCCACCTATCCAACTGGCAAGAGGTGCTGCAGATATGTATAGCTCACTAATGAACACAATGATAGACATACTTATTAAGAAAGAAGTATCCTGTGTTCAGCAAGATGAATTGCAAACTAAGGGTGTTTTTGCCTTTTTAATCCCAAAGTGTGATTATAATCTAGAGTTCTAATTTCATACTCCTGATAATGAACAACCAAGTTGTGGGTTTATGGCAAATAAAAATAAGTCTGCATCCACACTGCAGAAATAATCCAGGTTGACACCACAACTGTCATGACTCAATGCTATGTAATTCTGGGACTTCTGGCCAGCAAGCGGGAGCATGGAGAGCCTTGCCGCTGAGCTCCATTGAGAAATGCTCCCTGGGTGCAGGTTTTGCCCACTCAAGAGAGGAGAAGGAGACAAAAGAGGTGGGCAGCTTGTTCCCCTTGGCATAGGGGACACAGAGGAACCCCACAGAGGCTCGGACTTGACACCCATAACCCAGCTGTAGTGAGAAGAAGGAGGGAAGCTGGGCACTCCGCTGGGGAGTCAAAGAGCTATGGGGAATCCAAGCCACACCCAG
>JAIPUX010001232.1:28564527-28578014 GCA_020142125.1 Phrynosoma platyrhinos
TAACCCCACAGAGTAAAATGACACACTCCTCTCAAACACGGCTCCTCCTCTCTATTTATACATGCTCCTGGGAACAACCCCCATCTTTTCTCTAGCTTACCTCCAATTGGCTGATCCCAACATTTTAAACTGCCTGTGTTCTCCACAATACTATTTTAGTAGTAAGATTTGTGCAAAAAAGTTTTATTTCCTAGACAAATCTGTCTATCATTTTTCTTTCTTTCTTTCTTTCCAAAAGTTCTCCAAATGTGGGTGAAAACATTTTAAAAACTTTTATAATCTTGTTTAAATAGAGAGAAAAGTTTTTAAATTATCCATTCTTTTATGGGGAATGAAATAAGCAAAAAATTGCTCCCCTACATAAACTCAGAGCCATCCCAACCCATTTTGATTCCTTAGACAAAAAAGAAAATGTACCCCTCTTTTTGATTTGCATAATGTCACTGACATTTAGACTGACAAATTGAATCTTAATTTGACCATCTTACATCAACACTTTTGAATTCATAGAGTCTTCCATTTTGCTCAAGGTCAGTATAATCTCTTAGGGCAGAGGTTGCCCACATTGCATTCATTGTTTGACCATCTAACTCAAGGGTAGGCAACCTTTCCCCTTTAAGGGCCAAGGGACTTCAACTCCCAGAATCCCAGGAGCTATTGGCCAACATGGGACTATTGGCCAACATGGCTGAGGCTTCTGGGAGCTGAAGTCCCTCAGCCCTTAAAGGGGAAAGGTTGCTTACCCCTGATTTAACGCCTCACATTCACTGCCTGAAATGTCCCCCAAATGCTGCTTAATGGCAGAGCCAATGCTGCTTAAATCACTTTAGTGTAATATTAATTTCACTTGTATCAATAGCTAAAAACCCTTCTTCATTGTCTATTATAGTCTTTTTTTTGGGGGGGGGTTTGAAATAAAAGAGAGTTTTCATCTTATAACCTACTTTTGAACAAATATTAAGTTCTAAATAGTATAGTTAGTCCTAACTAGAATAGCCACCTTGAATCAATGGCATTTTTCTGCCTGTTGACTCATTCCACAATTAATTCAATGAATGTACTCTTGTTGGAACTAACTAATAGTATTAAGTCCTAAGAGTTTTGAATTTGTGAGACAAGGATTCCAGATCAATAATTTATCAACTATTTTTTCTGGATGTAGGAAAATGGATGATCTGATCAACAGCTTGGTGCAAAGTGGGGCTCCAGACATGAATCATTGCTAGAACTGACCCTAACATTACTTCAGAGAAAATATATTAGTGGAGAAGGTGGGGAAGGGAAGAGAAAGTCACAATTTCTAGAAAAGAAGAGCTTGCTTTCAATTGTGTGGTAGGATAAAGTATTAAAGAAAACATGTCACTGCCCAAAGTCAATTTGTCATTTATTCCATTGTGACAAAAAGGCAAGGACAATTAAATTACTCTTTTTTGCCCTCCTTCATTCTTCTTTTCTCTCTTACACATATACTCACATGTGTGTCTCCATAAAATCCTTTTACTATTCATGAGCTATATTTTCAAATGCAGAAACAGCAAAACAAATTGACAGTACTTTATGTTTTCTGAGGACAAAACCTGGCCTTTCTGCAAAATAACATTTTTACATATTTGAACTGTTTCACTGAAACAAACTGAGTGGAACAACAAACCAAAATAAGCCAAAGGAAAATAAGTTTCCACTAATAGCCTGCTTTTGTATCACTTTCTTCTTTATTGTCTATCAAAAGAATCCCTAGAGGGTAACAATTCTGACTCTAAATAAGAGGCTAATTCTAAAAATGCCCTTTGTCAGGGGCTGCAAATATTTTGAGGTATTAAGGCTCACAAAATGTGAACAAGTAAGGCATCTATGAGCAGTCTAGATATTCTGTTTGCCTGTACATTATACCTGGGGTGTTCAAGGAATGCTAAATAAGGTTGTACTTGACTAAACTGTGGACCTAACATAACCCACCTTTTCCTCATTTCAGATTTCATCAGGAGATATTCAAGAAAACTCAGTGAGGGCAAAATCAAGTGAAGATTTACAACTATGGGAAATGGATGAGATGACCCATAACAGTGTGTATGACAAATACTTCTAGTTGTCTTGTTAAACCTTGCACAAAAACTATAGTATGGTTATTAGGAATACACCCTGCAAATACAGGTACAAAACACAATGCAGAAATAATCCAGTTTGAGACTGCTTTAATTGCTCTGGTTCAGTGCTAGGGAATTCTGGTAACTGTAATTTTGTGAGGCATTTAGCCTTCTCTGTCAGAGTCTTGATGGCACAATAAACTACAGTTCCTGAGATTCTCTAGCACTGAGCCAGCGGAATTAAAAGTGGTCTCAAACTGGATTATTTCTGCAGTGTGCTTTAGACCATATACTTTTCTTTTTTCTTTGACCCTTATTTCCATCCAAAAACAAGAGTATTCATACTTAGTGCCTAAGCATTTATAACAACAGAAGAAATGAACTGGTCAGAGACAGGGATGGAGGGGTCTGATAGTATTACATTTGAACTTTCCTACCAAAATAACCATTTTGTTCATCTGTAGACTGCAATGGGATAAAACACATATTTTTGCTGAGGAGACAGCAGAAGGTGAGCTGTGTTTTGGGATTATCTTTGACTCTTTCATAGCTCTATATAACTCCTGCCTCAGGAGGGGCACATGCTGTAAATTGTGTCATCATATAGTCAGTCCTCATATCCATTGATTTTTTTTATCCACAGATTCAACCATCCATGGCATGAATATATGTTCCAAAAAGGAAAACTTGGTTTGCCATTTTATATAAGGGACATCAATTTACTAATCATGACATGAACATCTACAGATTTTGGTATCTATAGGGGATCCTGAACCAAACCCCAGCATAAATCAAGGCCTCCTTGTATTAGTAAGAATTCAACAGGTGCTCCACTAATAGGCCCACCCTTCCAAAATAGTTTAAAGGATAGAATTATCAGTAGAAGGAAATATTTAGTAAGGAAATATTTCCTTCTCTCTCAGGCCATATGAGTTAATTAAAGGAGGGGGAGAGCCCAGGAGAGAGGTAAGTATTTATGGTATGTAGTTTAGTCACTTGCTTGTATACCCAACATACGAGACTTATACAGAACTATGGCTACTTGTAAGCACAAAATTATAGTGATTGGGTTGGAGGCCATGTGCAGTAGTGCATGGCCAGTGGCAGACCAGTTTAGATCTCCCAACCATTAATGAGAAGCACCTTGTTTGATGTCTTGGGCAATTTTAATAATTTTTTTTTTTTTTTTTGCTCTGAGATCAAATGGGAGTTTAATCTGTATCTCCATCTTTTCCATCTTTTTTACTGTCTCACTTAGAATACTGAGTAGATATAACCACCTTGTCACATTCAGTTCAACTTCAGTGTGGAAGCCCTGTATAGTGCTGGAATCTATTTGATAGGGTGAATCCTCAGCACAATGTTTTATCATTTCATGTAAATAAAACTCATTTTTCAACTTATTGATAATATTTTCATTTTTAAAAGATGTTATTTTAATTTCGAAGAGTATTCACTCTTTTTTTCCTTTTATTTCCATCATAAATGGGTAATGATCTGATATGATCTTTCTAATATATCCATTCTTTGTATGTTTGATTAAACCTTTCTTTTTTTTTATGAACATTTCTATACTCAATCTGGATTTGTGAACCTCAGAAAAGAAGGTGTATCTCTTAGAGTGGCCATACTTATTCCTCCACACACCTGTCATCAAGAATTCTTCTGTTAATCTGAAAAATGAATTAGGTAGCTTGCCCTGATTATCCTGAATTCGCTTTTTTATATCTGATTCTCTATCTTGTTTTGGTTTGATCACTGAATTAAAATCTCCCAACAATATTTTCATATTCTGTTTTCCATAGCTCCTTTGTAATCTGTTTGAAAAATTTGTTCCTTCCTTCTAATGGTGCATATATTCCTGTTTCTAATACAGAGAGTTCTCTTGATTTCATTTCAATTGTGATATTAGATCCATTACTATCTCTAAATATTTCTTTAGATTTCTTATTCATGTACACTGTTACACCTTTCCTTTTTTTTTCTTCTTAATTTCTGATATGTAGCAATTTCTTAATTTGGGATTTCTTAAATATTTATTATCTCTTTCCTTAATTCTTGTCTCTTGTAAAAATATGATGTCACTTTTTATTTTTTCCCAAATAGTGAAATACCATATTTCTTTTTTTATTTTGAATTTAATTCTTAAACATTCCATGACAGTATTTTAATTGTCATTGTTATTGTTGTTGCTATTATTTGCATATTGACCAAAAACCCTCAGGTACTTCAAGTTGGGTGCCCTTCCATACAAAAGGAAGTATGGAGTTGGATCATAGAACACCACATCCAACTGATGAGATGGCATGCTGTCAATGTAGCCTCTCCCTACTAGCTGGGAGGTGCATTCATATCCAGCATCATGCAGTCACACATCTGACAGATGTCCCCTATTCGTCTCTCTGCTAGATCATCCTCCTGTGAGAGAGGAGGATTAGTTGTCTTATGGCATATGCCCTTTTGCTTAAAACAGTTCTGAAAATTATGGCTGAGGTACTTATCTCCTCTATCTGTAACCAAAGTGCCAACTTTGTATGGGAACTCTCTTTCAATTGAGTTGACCCATAGTTTCAATTTCTCAGCTGCCTCATTTTTGGTTTGAAGCAAGAACACATACCGAAATCTGGTGTGCCTGTCTACTATCCCCACTATGTACTTGTTTCCCCCATCACTCGGCTCAAAGGTCCCCAGCAAATCCAAATGTATAACTTGAAATGGCCTCTGGGTGGCACACTTGCACTCTTTCAGCACAGGGTAAGCTTTCAGCTTTATATTTTTGCAAACAGAACACTCAAATATCTGTTGCAAGTATATAATTTTATTTCTGGATAGACCTTTCCTAATTTTGCTAAGCTTGGGAAGCTAGAATGTCCCATTATCCTGTGCAGGTAATGAGCACAATCTGAATGTAAAGGTACATTTGTTACATTGACACATTCTGCTTTAACAACCATATGGTATAGCATATAGTTTTTCACTGCATATACATTCCCATTTTGTGAAATTATGCACTTATTCCCCTTAAAAGACAGGTGATACCCATCTAATGTCAGGGATGAAACACTAATCAAACAATTTTGCAAGTTTAATGCACACAGTACATTTTCAAGTGTCCTGTCAAAACTGGGAATATAAGCAGTTCTCATTTTCTGTACTTTTCTGGAACCACCATCAGCAAGGCACACAGAGTTCAGAGAAGTGGATTTCAAGTCTTTCAAAAACTTTAAATCATTCACCAGATGATGTGTTCCCCACTATCAAGCAACCACACCTCTCCGCCCTCTGAGTGTGTCTGCCTGGTTGGCAAAACAAACACTCTCTTGGCCTGAGAAGAAAACCCCTTCCTGTCCTGAGGCTTTTTATCTTGTTTCCAGATGGCAGACATTCCCTTATTTGCTGCTGAAGACATCTGACAATCCTTCCAGAAATGTCCAATTCTCCCACAGTTTTCCCCTGCAGATTGCAGCTTTCTCACTCTGTTGAGATGGGGGAGATACTTGGGTAATGTGTACTAGTGGTGCGCTGACTTTCTCTCTCCTCTGCAACCTGGTCTCAAAATTATGTCTCTGGACTTCCTCCAAGATGTGTGTCAACACTAGATCCAGGTTCAGATCTTTCTCAGCAATGATTTGCAGACTGTACATTAAGAAGTCCCCATCATCTCTCAGACCTGCTATCAAAATATATGCTTTTTGACAATCTGGAATTACCACATCTCAACTTTTTCTGCTTTTTATTTATATTTATATCTGTCTTTTATTCAATTTTTTTGATTTGCTTTATCTATAAGGTTTTTCTAAATTGTTGTACTCTTTGTTATTGCTTTTATTGTCTTCCTCCTCTCTGCTAAAATCTCTGCTAGAGATTGTGTATGCAAGGGAGGAGTTCCAATATTCCATGTGTGGTGTATAGTGGATGGTGGTGGAGCGTTATGTCAATCAATGTAAGTACTTGTATATATTGCAACAAAGATTAAAAGCCTCTAAAAGAGAACTCAGGAGTTGTTGTGTCTGCAGCTTCTGTGTAGAAGGATTTCTCCAACTTGGATAAACTGTTGAGCAGAGCTTTCTGTGACATTTGTTCCTGGCACAAATCTTCTGCATGTGGACTTTCAGTCACACATTCACCAACACTCTTGACCAGAATACCTGGAATGCAGCATGGATATATTTCATTAAAGCACTCCATTCGAGGGTATTGAGGGAGAGGTAGATTATTCCCAGATAGGTCTTAGCAGATTCATGAAGCCCCTAGTAGACTCCCCAGATGAAGTTGGAATCATTTAGGAATGGCTCTTCCCTGTGCTCATGGTTCTCAGTATTGTACTGGGCCACAGGATTTCTATTATTCTTTTCATCCACTCATACAGGTCGAGGGGCTGTAAGTAAATGTTCAACACTGTAGATTCAAGCATTTCCAGGTAAGCTGGGTCTATGCACAATCTGGCAACTTGGGTTAGATTGTATCCTTTCTTATTGGAGCAAGCATGAATCATGGAGGTCATACATTTGATCTCTGTCCCTGGATTGAGGGGGACAGAGCCTTTTTGTCACTGCCTTGACCTCAGTCAGTGTCCAGTGGGAGGTCTCCATCATGGTTTTTACAGTACAGCCCATTGCTTCCTGGGTCTCTTTAGTTTCCACTATCTAACGGGTTCTCATGGGGTGAATTGGGCCAGCAAGGACATTTACAGGGGTCTGTCTTATAGTTGGCATTTGTGCTGTGTTGGCTGCTTCTTATGATCCTTCCCAGTGAGGGCTGAATGGATGGAGTGTCTGTGTGTCTTTGGGCATGGGCTCATGAAGAATCATGGCCTTGGACATAGAGACAAGAATCTTTGGGTGTATCATCGCCACAATGGTGCCCTGAGTGACCAACATGTCTTCCTACCCCTGCTAAAGGCCTAGCAATTTTGTGGGTTTACTGAGGACTGGCCAAGATGCTACCAACCTTTCCACTAAGGAGTCTCGTCACCCACTAGCCTCACTGGAGCAATCTCAATGGTTGCCACTAGTCAGCATTGGACTGTGTTCCCTAGCTAGACCTTCATCACAGATCTCAGTAACCACTCACAAGAGGTTCCAAGTGTTTATATTACTAAGTTGTCCTCCTACCACCTCCTAGTTGCTTTGCTGGAGCAATCTCAGTGGCTCTGTTTCTATTTGGGAGGTCAGACAGCATGTTTCCTAGGGCCTTTGCAGACTGCCAGAAATAGTGCACATTAAATTGAGTCACTGCCCTGGCTCAGGGCTAGGGAGGCATGGGAATTGTATTTTTTTCTGAGACATTGAGCCTTCCCTGTCAGAGAGCTCTGGTGCCACAATAAATTACAGTTCCCATGATTCCCTAGCACTGAGCCAGGGCAGTGCCTCAATTTAATGTGCACTATTTCTGGCAGTTTGCAAAGGCCCCTAGTCTATTTTAGTGACTTATACCAGGTGAGGTGAATCCTTTCCTCTGCCTCAGGTTTATTGCCCTATGTTTCAAGCCTGACGCTAGGACCCTGGTCCTGTTTGTGTCTCAGGTTCAGAAGGGCCCACAGCCCTATGTTTTGTACATGTACACAGATAGAGAAAATAAAAATCAGGAGTCCAGAATCTACTTGGACACCACTCCCAAGGCTGATTGGAGATCACCACTAGATTAGCAGGCCCAGAGCTAGTGCACAAGAAATCCAACCAAAGGGGTGAAATGGGGAGAGCCAACCCTTAATAGTCCAAGCCCTTGTGGCTCATCCTCTCAAGAACCAATATGCACACACTTCTACTGAATTTTAAAATCTGTGGTCTGCCAAATCCTATTGCCTCTACATCCAGGATCTAAACAGTCTGATGGTGCAGTCAGCCTGCTCAGATCTCGGAAGATTAAACACCTACATTCTCCACCAAAATGTAACTATGAGATCTAGGGGGAATATTAATTTTATCTCAAATAAATGGCTGAGTTAAAAGTAACCCAAGAGACCTTTCCCAATTGTATATTGAGGTGCTGAAACAAAGGATTGCAGAGGCAGAATTCTTCTATGAATATGTTTTATTGAGGGGGGAAGCATACACAAAATGCACACGCTCTCACACATACCCAACAGCTAGGAAATAAAGGTGTTAGATTGGAATAGAAGAAGCTTCTCTAACTGCGATAATTACCAACAAGGAGGTTGCTCCAGTAGATGCAGTTTGATGTGGGACTCGGCCACTCCAGAGCACTCAAAGGGGCAGTGGCGAGTCAGGTCTAACAGAATCCAGAGTGGTGTCAAGTCAGCCTGCAAACCAACTAGTCACTAGAACAAAGGAAATTTGGTTTTTATATAGAAGAAATCTAGCCTGGGGCAAAGTCCAGGTGTCCTACATCATAGGGTCCAGATTTGCATAAGATGATCACCAGGGTGGAGGCTTGCAAGATGAGAATTGGGATTTAAATCTTTAGGTAGCAAACACCCTGTGTTAAATTGCCTAGCTTTCCTGAGATGTATGTGGGAATCAGCTCTTTTTGAAACTTCTAAACTGCCTACATAACCTTATGCTTAAGAGCTCATGGTGGGTACATTTAGAGTCAGGAAAGGATTGCCCTCAATATATCAAAAATGGAAGATGTCTGGCCAATTGTAACACTAGCACAAGTCACAGAAATGATGTCAATACATTTATTCAACCTATTAACCAAACTATCTTTAGAAAATAGTTTTTTCTTTAGAAAATAGTTCTTTATCTTTAGAAAACATCCACAGCACAGCTAGTAATGTAATATTATTATAATATTGTTTTCTTTTCCTCCAAACAGAAGGATCTGAATAGTTAATCCTACCTGTTGTATGTGCATAATAATATAACTTGGTATTTGAAAGAGCAAGCCTTTCTCCTTCAGTTTGAGCTTATGCAATATTTAAATAAGTTGTAGTGGGTTTATTATCCCAAATGAAATTAGTTATTATGCTTGGCCTTTCATTCACAATGTTCAAGACATTCTGGAACAGAAAATTAAGCTTTGGTATTGTAACAATTCTTTTTTTTCTATGAAAAGGCAAGTGATAACCATCTTTTCTTTATGTAGCTTGGTAAGTGAAAATGCTTTCTGAATGATGTTTAATGGCTTTGCTGAGCCACATCAGAGTTTGCATCATAGCCCATTGGGGGGGGGGGATGCAGAACAGCACTTTAGGTCAGCTTGGGGGTGGAGTTGGGGTGGGGTGACTACACGCTGGCTGGCCTGGGGGTGGATTTGGGGTGGGGTGACTCCACGCCAGCCGCCCTAACTCTGCCTCGATGCCACAGCGATGCTGCATGCCCAACCACACTGCATACAGCATCAGAGTGCCCCGTTGGCCAAAGAGGCACAAAAGAGCCATGGTGGCAGCTCTAAGGGCAGCTTTTTGCCATTCCAAAAAGGATCAGCATTTGCCTACTCTTTTGGAGGTGGCAAAATGGAGGATTGGGGCCTTGCCATGTGCTTGCTGCAGCCCCGATCTGCCGCTCCCAAGGGCAGCACAGAGCCACCCCTTATGGGCTGTCTGCATCAACCCCTTAGTTAGAGAGAGGAAAACTTTTGACAATGACTAGGGGGAAATAATTTTGTTTAGCTACTGCCAAAAAGAAGACTTGGGGAGCTATGGTGGGAGAATTTTGCTTGGGCTGGATAGCTTCAGCTGATTTATAACTTTACCATTTGTTGGTAGCCTAACAGCTCTTCACTGTTCACCATACATAAGCAAGTAGAAATTTAAAATTGTGGGTCTCCCCCCCCCCAGCTTTACTCTTATAAGGAGTACATCTGAAAATAATATAGGTGCCTAGTAGACCACAAACTAAACATGAGTTGACAGTGTGAGGCAGTGATAAAAGAAGCCAACACAATTCTAGGCTACATCAATAGGAACATAGTGTCCAGACCAAGGAAAGTAGTAGTGACACTTTATTCTGCTTTGTTCAGCCCTCATCTGGAACACTGCATCCAATTCTGGGCACCATAGTTCGCAAAAAGCAGATAGAAAATTAGAATGTGTCCAGAGAAAGGCAAACAAGCTGATCAAAGTTCTGGGAACCAACCCTTATGAAGAATGACTGGTGAAACTGGCTATGACTACTTTGGAAAAGATTAAGAGGTCACATTGTAGTTATGCTTAAATATTTGAAGGGATGTATTATAGAAGATGGAATAGGCTTGTTTTCTGATACTCCAGAGACTAGAATATAAACCAGTGTATTCAAATTACAAGAAAAGATTAACGTTCAGCTCTAATCCCAATTTTATACTTTCTGCCTTAACGTCCTTCAATAATCTTTCCAAATCTTTGATATTTTTTGTTAGTAGTATGGTGTCATCTGCATACCTTAGATTATTCTAATGACACATATATTGTTACATCGTCCTTCTTCGCACTTCATTCTAATCATGGTTTTGATAAGTTTTCCCTTATCTTGTGACATAACAGATCATATCCCCTCATAAACACCTTGGGATATTTTGCTCTCTACAAGAATTCCTAGATAACCAAGAAATTCAAATAATCAGAATTCCTGGATCTTGGATCAAACATTGATCAGAATCGAGACCACAGTCAAGAAATTAGTAAAAGATAGGACTGGGAAGGGTGGCTATGAAAAAAATGGGACAAGATCCTAAAGTGTAAAGATATAAATCTGAACACTAGAATCATCCAAACCATTGTATTCTGTATCACCATATATGGATATGAGAGAGGAACAGTGAAGAAAGCTGATAGAAAGAAAATTAACTCATTGGAGCAGCGGTGCTGGAGGACAGTGTTGAGAATACTGTGGATGGCCAAGAAGATAAACAAATGGCTTCTGCAACAGATTACACTCAAACTCTCCCTGTAAACAAGGGATACCTAAATTGAGGCTGTTGTATTTTAGTCACATAATGAGAAAGCATAACTCATTAGAAAAGACGATGATAGAAAAGATGGAAGGCAGTAGAAAGAGAGGAAGATCATGTGCCAGATGGTTGGACTTAGCCAGAGAGCCTGCAGGACCTGAGCAAAGCAGTGGAGGACAGGGAGTCTTGAAGATCTCTCATCAACAGGGTTGCCATGAGTTGAGATCAGCTGTAAGGTTGTTAATAACTACAACAGGGCCTAAGCTTTCCATAGAAGCAACCTGACTTTTTCTAATTATTTTGCTGCCTGAAGCAGTGGAATCCTTTCTTCTAAGCATTTTGGACTTAAATGACCTTGAGGGAAATAAATATATATCCCACAATGATCTCCACCCTACACCATCTACTATAGTAGGAGAAAATCAATCACAAAACTTATCTAACTAGAATTTTTCTGCATTTGCCTAACATAGTACCCTCTTAGGCTGTGGTGTCCACACATCATAATAACAACATTTATTGACTGAAGCAGCTGCCTCACTGCTCAATGGCTGGGATGGACTTGTGGACAGCACAGCCTAAGATGTTTCTATGATGCTTCCTATACAACAGAGGGATTAGAATGGGCAATATTCATTTTCAAGTGTGCTTGGACCTTTCAAATACTCCCTCCACCTGACCTTATCTGGGTTTGAATCCAAACTACCGTGGTCTCATACTTCCATGAGGAAACTCATTCTTTATCATGATGATTGTTGCTGTGTGTCTTCAAGTTATTTCTGATATATGGTAAACCCAAAGTAAACACGTTACAAGGTTTTCTTAGCAAGGATTGTTCAGAGGGGGGTTGTCATTGCTTTCCTCTGTGGCCTAAAATGTATTACTTGCCCAAGGTCACTCAATGGGTTTCCATGGCTGAGTAGGGTTTGAGCCCTGATTTTCCAGTATCCTAGTCCAACATTCAAACCACTATACCCCTCTGGCTTCAATCATGATTATATTTCTTACTGGGTTTTTTGTGAGTTTTTTTGGGTTATGTGGCCATGTTCTTTGACTTCATATCATACTTCCTATTGTTTGTTTTTTATTCTAATTCTTTTTTAATTGCTGCCTAATTTTGAATTTCAAATGTTATGCTAGTAGTATAGGTGGACTCATCTGAGTGACTAGTAGGTATATATAATAGGTTTAAAGAACTGATTAAGCTGGCATTAAAAATGTTTAATGCCCAGGTAGAGAATGTAATCATGCACACACAGAGTGCTCTAGTTACTTCATAATCCAATAGGTGTAAAATTGAAATCCTTGCACTGCTGTAAGGAATTTATTTAAAGTAATTAGGCCAAAGCTTTGTAGGATTGTGTCAGACATAAAAATGTCCAGGATTTTTTTAAACCCTCTTTAATAAGCTTTTTAGAAAGGGGGAAGGGGGGAAAGGTTATGCTTACCTGGTGAATGCTAATGAACTGGCTGCAAGTAATCACAGACTTCCCCCCTATACAAATTTACAAGCTTTCAGATTTCAGTTTGCAATTCTCATACATATATAAAATTGTAAATTCATTAACTCATTTCAACGTTGTGTATCATAAAGTTCCAAAATTAATATTTTCTCATTTTATTTCTCCTGTTCTCCTGACATTATTCTCTACATAGAGTCGTGGTGGCGCAGTGGGAGAGCCCTGGTGGAAAAGTGGTTAAAAGCCTATACTGCAGCCACTCACTCATAAACCACAAGGTTGCAAGTTCAATACTAGCCAAGGCTCAGGCTAGACTCAGGCCTGCATCCTTCCGAGGTCACTAAAATGAGTACCCAACTGTTGGGGGCAATGAGCTTACAGTTGTAAACCACTTAGACATCCCATAGAGCGATATGAAGTGGTAGATAAATGAAGCTGCTTTCCTTTGCTTTGCATAAGTATTACACCTTTGTCATTTTTATATTTTAAATTCTACAAAGATTCCTTCAACTCTAATTCAGAATTTTAATTTCTTATTCTTGTTTTGATCATTTTACCCTTTCTAGCACTCACTTTGTTATTGCCATCCATTTTTGTAAAACTCTATTACAGGAAACCATTCTTCCTTTGTTATTCCTAGATCTTTTTGATTCAATCAAGAGGTTAATATATCCATTTACTGCATGTCAAATAGTTTCATAAGCCAGTCATCTACCAATGGTAGACCTTTTTTCTTCCATACTTGGGCTATCAATATTCTTACGGCTGAGATCATATACAAAAGGATTCTCCACTATTTATTTTCTGTGTGTGGGGGTGGGGGGGAGGTGGAGGGTAGTAAGTTTAACATATTTAATAAATAAATTTCTGGCTTCAGTTCATACAAGAAGATTTTCTTGGCAGCTTTTTTTTTTTTTTTTTTTGGCAGAATTTGATTCTTCAATCAAGACCTAACAAAATATACCACAATGTGCCTTGGCAAGTTCATCGCACATGCCACTGTCAAGGAGATTTGAAAGACTTTCTCTGTATCTCTGATTACATTTCTTCTGTTAAACCAACAAAGTTAGCTAAAGTTAGCTACTGTTATTTTATTGTATAAGTCAGG
>JAIPUX010001232.1:28586622-28600548 GCA_020142125.1 Phrynosoma platyrhinos
TTAGAGCCAGAGGTGAAGAGCTACAACTCCCATCATCCCTGACATATGATATCTGCTAGGTGTGGTAGTATTTGATTTGAACATCAGTTGCTAGGAAATGACTGTGGAAGAGTTTTATCATTCTCATGACCTTCTTGTGGGCTTTCTAGAGGCACCTAGTTCACCTACATGAACTTTCATATGATCCAGGGAAACTAACCCACTCTGTTTTGTAATACAAAGCAGGCATGCTGGTAAGTCCAAAATATATGGGTACAGGGATGTAGCTACTGGGGTGAGGGCAGAATGTGCATTGTGTCCTGCAAATAAGAATTATGCCCATCCCATAAAACTTTCCTTCAGTTGCCAAGTTTCTAATACTCTGTAACTTAACATTTCAGTTGAGCAGAAATACAATCATCCCTCTGTACAGATTCTGCATCCAGGGATTCAACCATCCACAACTTGAAAATATATTTTAATCCAAAAAGAAAAAAGAAAAAAAAGCAAACCTTGATTATGGCATTTTATATAAGAGACACCATTTTACTAAGCTATTTTATATAAATGGGACTTGAACATCCATGGATTTTGGCATCCATGGGGGTCCTAGAACCAAAATCTTAGTAGAAATCAAAGGTCCATGGTACAGTTTAGACATAAAAAAAGAACAAAGATATGAAGGGAATTTAAACAAAACAAATATATTTTCAGTGTTTCATTTCCTTCAAGAAAAGAAACAAAACTTTCAGTTTTGGAGATAGAATTCTTATGGGAGGAAATTTCCTCATTTGATCCATATACCCCTACTGCCAGACCCTCTGGAATATATTGTTAATGGAAACCCTGTAGCATGTTACTCCACCCTATGAAGCTAGATTGGTGAATACTTAAAACAGGCCTTTTCAGTACGGTGACTGTACAACTCCCACCCATGGAAATTTAGGGTGGCTTCTGTTGAAAAATGCGTTGATGATGAATATACAGCTTACAGTCTTTGAAGTCAAGTCATCAAGACATCCAGATCTTCATGCAAGCTTTCTTTTATTGCAAAAATCAGCATGGGCAAAAACAAATAATAATAATAACAATAATAGCATTTTCACTTTAGCCAGAATGGCTGAGCAGGAACCAAAACTTTAACTGCTACATGTTTAGAGTTAATTAAGCTGCAGCATCAGGAAATATTTTAATTAGTCCATTTCAGCTTAAAGGTTAAAGAACAAGTGAGAGATTTTTCAGAATCACAACTTACAGGCCACATTTCTCTACCCCTTTGTGTGTAGCCTTCACAGACTGATTGGTTGAAGTTACATGACGTGTGTTAGCCCAACCTGTAATTTCCATATTGTATCATGTGACTGCAGTTCCCAAAACATTCCCTTGTTTATGAAAAACCCCTTTTTAAACAGAACTCTTTCTCACAGAACTTTAGCTTGTTAACTGGCCTGTTTAGACTATAACACACCTGTGGCTGATAATTGTGACTCTGGCCTCAGAAAACAGATTTTCTCAGCAAGGAAAAAAATGCAGACACACATCTTTACATTTCAACATTTTAACATTGACTATATATCCCATCAAATCCTAACAGCTTCATCTTTACTGAATTTCCAAAAGGCAGTCTGAACTTTGGTACAGAACATTATCTTTCTCTGTTTAGTATATAATATATAATTATATATATATGTCATGCAGTTAATTGCATATGTCAATATATATATATTGTTCTGTATTTTATGATGTAATGTTATTGCACACCACTATAGGAATCCTGTTGAGCAGAAAGTTGAGTAATACTCATATTTTAATAAATAGGGATGTAATTCTTTGGTAATTTCATTCTTGAAGTAAGAAGCTGAAAATTTTGCCTTTTTCCCACTGCAGGAAAGTCATTAGAAACTGTGCAGTTTATCATCATCATCATCATCATCATCCCACCCTTCTCCCAGGACTGGGACTCAGGGCAACTTACAACATTAAAAAACAATACAATTAAAAACATACAAAAATATTACAATAAAAAAGAATTAAATTAGTACAATAATTAAAACAGATTACATGCTAAAATATGAAAAAACTTTTAAAAGATAAAGCTGTTTTGAATACATTAAAACAATATAGCACCCCAGGCCATTTTATAAAAGCTTTCTGTTTGAGTACCTGTCTGAAAAGGAAGCTTTTTGTCTGTCGGCTGAAGGCCATCAAAAAGGGGGCCATTCTGGTCTTCCTGTGAAGGGAGTTCCAGAGTCTAGGGGCAGCCACAGAAAAGGCGATTCCAACACCAACTTTGAGACCAGCTGTGTCAGCTTGGTTAGGGAATCTGCTAGACAACGGGGTGGTCATGTTCTGCATGCCAATTTTACAGTGTGTACAACACACACACAGAGGACTGAGTTTGAACAACTGATCATTATTCCTTCATCTACCTTGAATGTGAGAGCTTCAAGAAGGGCAGCTTCAGCAGGAGTAGGGCACCAGAGGTGTCTGGGAATTCACCAGGGCAGTAGGACTGGAGGCATCATCAGTCTCCGATTGAGCTCCATCTATCTCTGTTCCCCTTTTCTCTGTCATTCTTTCTCTCTCTGATTACCAGTACACTGGGAATTCACAAGGAAAGGAAGGCTGAAACTATCTATCAAAAATGAAAGCAGTATTAAATGGTAACTTAAAGTTTAAAGAAGGTGATTTTCAGAGTCTGATGCAGATGTTTTATTGTCCTCTAGCATAAGTCACACATAATGGTGGTTTATCTTTAACAGTGCTGCCATGTTCTTTGGTAATGTAAATCTGAAAAATAAATAGGAGTAGGGAGCTAAACACAGCATAGCAGGTTCCACTTTTCCAAACTTCTGTAGAAGTTATAAGTGTTCCAGCAGTGGTGATTGTTGGCATGAGAGAAATAATAAAGCAAATTACTTTTGTGGTTACTGATTGAAAACATAAAAAATAGTCACAGAACACCTGAATAGGAAAGAGCAGGTAGACTGATTAATAATATAATTGTGGGCATGCTTACTCAACAGTAAATTTGGCTCTTGTCACTGTGGCTTACACCTGGTTAAGGGTGTTTCAGATTCTATCCTAAATGCTGCAAGAGGTCATTGGAGAAGTTGCTGAGTTCATAGTATATGTAGCAGTCATGTAAAGTAAAATAGAATGATGTTGTACAAAAGAAAGGGGAAATAATTACAATGTATTTTATGCAAGTTTTGATAAATATGATAGGATTGATATGGCTTAGAATTGTAGGATGTTGGTTTTTTTTCTAAAGCATTGTTTTGACTTCTGTTGGCAGATGTCGTTCATTTTTCCTGGCATTTTAGAAGCATGTGGAGTTCCCTATGATCCCAGCCTGACCCTTGGGAGATGGCAGCCATAATCCCCTAAATGTAAGGTCATGTAGGCACTGCTGAAGTTTCTCAAGACCACTAGAGATTTCATAGACAGGCAGGTTTAGGAGTTGCCCATGGGAATATCCCATTAGACTGGAAAAGATTTACAATGGTGTTTATTTGTCTTAGGCCTCACGCTTAATGAGGCAGTGATCAGACTTGACTGCACCCTTTTCACTAGCTTCCCTTCCTTGATAGTTTTGAAACCAAATGCGTTGTTTAGGATATGCTCATACTTAGATACACAAAGATAAGCTCATCAAAGCCTTTGCCCTCCATTGTTAGGCTCATAGCTAGGAGGCAGAAATTCCCTAGAAAACCCCCTGAATTCTGGCAGTCCATATGCTACCCTGGAAGTGCATGTTGAAACTCTGTCGGTCTGCGCTCTGATATAGTTCCCGCAACCCCACTCTTGCCAGTCATGCCCTTCCACTGGATTCATCCACATTTGCTGCCAGAAATTCGGAGGAGTCTCTCGTGCGTAAGTATATCCCTCATACCCTGGTCTCCCTCTCTGCTCTCCCCACTCTCTCCCAATCATCCTTCCAGTGTGTGTGTGCCTTATTTGGATGTTTGCTTATTGTGTTAATAAATATTTTTAGCTTATAATTGGAGTTTGGTCTTTGCACCGGCACAAAGGACACAAGATTCCTCTTTTTGGGTTTAAAAGGTCATAACTTTTATTTTTGCTGTACAGGGTCTATATACAAAGGTTTACAATTAAATTCCCAATACTTTGTCACATGTGTGTGTGAAGGTGTAAACTACCCAGATGGGTGGTCCTTCACCACATGTGACAAAGTAAGTAAACAAATGTCAACAACAAATTTATAAACCCCTCCCTGTCAGAAATGACATCATATTACGTCATATGACATCATTAGTTAATGATGTCATGCAGTTAATTGCATATGTCACTTCCTTTAATTTAACTTTTGGCAAATTTACCCCATTTAAATTTAATTAGCCAGATTAATTTTCCTGTGGGGTGTGGGTCATTACCCGCCCCATTAGAAATACAACCAAATTTCCAAAATGTAGACCCTAATCCCTTAAGTTGTGACAAAGCTAATGACAACATAAGTTATTAATATCCTATGACCCATATCCAACAGTCTGAGTATACATTTATCTCAGGGAGGGAGAAAACCCCAGGGTGATAGTGAGTCCGTTGCTGCAGGGGATTCTCTGGACCAGCCTTCCACAGCTCTTTTAACCCTGAAGTCTGTAGTAGGATCAAAACAACCCCTTGCCCTGGAGTGAAAAGACATGGGCAGCCAGCCTGCCCCTAATAGTGACAGGTGACAGACCTGCATGCCTGAGATGTACTATGAAATGCAAGACCAGATCTACCCTAATAGGCCATCCTTTTACCTCCCCAATTTCCAATAAAAATTGATTAAATGCATTCAAAGCTATCTGGTAGAACTTACATGTAGATGGGGCGATGGAATGTAGGATCGCCCTGTGCATTTCTAGTCTCCAAGGCTCCGTAGCAAAGTCGGTTGGGTGTGTTGATGCCTCGGGAGCCAGTTGCCGGAACCTGGAAAACTGGAAATGAGAACGGGCATCCGCCAAAGGGTTAAGCACATCAGGAACATGCTGAGCTTGGAATAAAACATTAAACTTCAAATACTGCATGACCATCACCCTCACCAAACACATTACTCTGGGGGACTTAGAAGACTGAGAATTTACCACCTGAACAACCGCCTGGTTGTCACACCAAAACCAGATGGTCTTGTTAGCAAATTAGCTTGCCCACAGGTGCACAGCCACCACAATAGGAAAAAGTTCCAAAAACATCAGGTCTCTCATCAGACCATATTCAAACCAGGCAAAAGGCCACGCCTCTGCAGCCCACTAGCCATTCCACTAAACACCAAAACCATGGGTGCCAGCAGCATCAGAGTGTACCTGAAAGTCTGCCCTCAGCAACATTTCAGATCTCCAAAATGAGGTCCCACTGAATTGCTCAAAGAAGGACTCCCAAACTTTCAAGTCCTCACAAATCCCCCTTGTGATCCTAATATGATGGTGTGGTGCAAACACTCCTACAGTGCGCAGAATGCTCATCCCAGAACTATTACCTCACAGGTGAAGTTTAGCAATTCTATAAGGAATTGAAATTCGTGAAGTGTAGCTTTTTGCTTCTCTAGCATCAAACTAACCTGCTGCCTCATAACCATAAATTTGTCATTCAGTAATCGAGAAATCCCGGCAACGGTATCTATTTCGATACCCAAAAAGGTAAGCCGTGTGTCGGGACCTTTGTTTTTTTCTTCAGCTAGAGGAACTCCCAACTCTAATTCCTGAAAATCGGCTAATGTGTCCCTACATTGTGAGGAATTGGAGTTTCCAGCAATCAAGAACTCATCTAAATAATGGGTTATAGCCCTGTTACCTGACCTCTTGACTGCACACCAATGAAGAAAGGTGCTAAAAGTCTTGAAAGCTGAACAAGAAATCGAGCACCCCATTTTCATGGCTTTATCAAAATAATACTTTCCTTCAAACTGAAATCCCAGTAAGTCAAAGTAATCTGGGTGTACAGGGAGTAACCTGAAGGTGGATTTTATGTTGCACTTCACTAAAAGGGCTCCCTAACCATCTTGACCACTACGTCAAACGATCTGTACTTAACAGACGTAAGCTCAAGATCTATGGCATCATTCATGGAGTCACTCTTCAGGTAAGATAAATTATGAATCAACCTAAATTCCCCAGGGGCTTTCTTGGGTACCACACCAAGAGGGGATAAATGAAGGGTGGGAATTGGAAACTGATCATAAGGTCCTGAAATCCTTCCAACAGCTATCTCTTTTGCTAGCTTGTCTCTTACAATAGCCGGCAATTCCTTCACAGAACGAGCATTGGGTGCATAATGATGTACCCTAAAACCTGTATAAGGGATGCAAAAACCCAAGGAAAAACCATGAAATAAATAAGATGCAGTCTTCTTGTTTGGGTATGCCCTCAGCCAAGCCACCATTGCATCTAGCTTAATTGGTGATGGAGCCTTTTCCTCCTCCTCCCACTCCTGACCTCTAACCTCTGCTGCAGGAAGCATTGGGGTGAGTACCTCTGCAGGTATTACACTTGTGATCAAACCTGCAGGGCTGCCTCTTTCACTTGCCTGTGTTAAAATCCCAGCATATACCAAATTGCTTTCTTTCTCTCATGCCAGGCCTTGCATTCTGCCCTCCTGGCTGAGTAACCATGAGAACAAACTCATTGTCACACCTGCTCGAAGGCGAGGCACCCACCATTACATCTGCCCATAGTTCAGACTGTACATGTCTCCAAGACAGGGAGCGATCTTGGGCAGCTCTCATTCTAAACTGCTCATCATATTGCAGCCAAGCTGTGCCCCTAGCATTATGATGGCAGTTGATATAAGCTTTTATCATGATCTCCTGGTATTTAGAAAAGTCAGGAGACCTAAGGGGCTCTTTTTCTTCTATAACTCCCCTATAGATAGTAAAACCCATGATCCAATTCACAAAATTGCACTCCAGCTTAGGGTGTTTGAGCACATGAAACTCTTTTGGGAGGCTGAACACAATCCCAACCTTTACCAGGATCCCTGAAAGTAAGAGAAAATAAATCAAAATAATCTCCCTTCCATATTCTTTCTTTAGTGGAAAGAGGAAGGTGTGAGCCAAGTGGTGTAGACATTTGAGCATAGGGAATGGATTTGTTATGCACAGTAACTCCTGATAGCACAGGAGCACCCAAAGGAGACACTGCAGAGGTGTCACTAGTCAAAGCAATTGGCTGACCAACCTGCACCCTAGAGCCAGGGACCTGTGAAACCGCAGGTGCCTGCACAGGTGCACCCAAAGCTACAGGGATGAGACATTCCAAACCCACACCCTGGCTAACTTGGCCTCCTGGAGCCCATACCAAGGTAGGCCAATTCACCTACGAAGGATTAGAAGGAGGCAAACCTGATATTGAAGCTTTCTGGGAAGTGTCACCAGCCAACTGCACAGGTCCCCCGAAGTGTGGCCCCACAACAGCTCAGGTGTCGGACAGAGATAAAGCAGCAGATGCCTGATCTCTCCTCTGCACATCATGGGTTTGCTCCAGTGCACCACCACCTGGAAGAACCACTCCTTGCAAGAGTTTATATAGATCTGTCACAGTGGGCTGCTCAGAAACAGGGGCAGTGGCACCCTAAATCTCCACACCAGGGACCCTTTTCAGGAGTTCCCACACATCGGCTATAGTAGGTTGCCCAACCTCTATAGCCAAAACCACTGAAAGACCCAGTGTAGAATCAATTACCTGAGAGTCAGGTACAGAACAAGGGAGCAGTACTTCTGTGTCAGGGTTACCAGAAGTGCTGGCAATAGAGCTGGCAGCTGTTGCCTGGAGCTCCTTCTGGGCAAGCTGATTACAGACTGCAACACAGGCCTGTATCGTCTCGCCCAGTTGTGCTAGCTGAGCAGCAATCTCATCATCTCTGCTGACCGATTGAGAGGGCCTTTTCTAGGCAGAGTGACTGGAGCCAGGCACAGCCGGGGCTGCACGCCTCTTAGATTGGGCCTTATTGTGGGACATCACTCCCCCAGCGAGTGTCAGCATGGGTCCTATACACCAATGACCCAACTTTGGATGACTACCACCAGGCCAAAGGCTGCACTGGGAAGAGGTGTAAAAACCCTCCCGAACCAGGCGATGGGGTCCCGACCTTACCAGTCCGGAGTAACCGGGGTGCCTCTGGCCCTGAGATTGAGCGCAGGGTCTGTGCACCCGGCAGAGAAAACGCCTGCCACAGCACCCACCTCGGACAAGTGTGTAACCACCTGAGTGTTGGAGATGCGCAGGCCGCCCTCCAGGCCCAAGACAACTGGCCCGAAGGCCTCACCTGGCCTGTTCCTCCAAAAAGCAGGGAGACTCGAATTGAGAAACTCCCACTGTGAAAGAGAAAATGTGCATCGTAAAAATTAAGTGACAAGAGCCAAATTGTAACAAAAGCCAAGAATTCACTAGGCCAAGGCCAAGCAAATAGCCAGAGAATGGAGCAGAGCAAAGTGACTCGATCAGTTCCAACTCTAAAATGCCTGCCGCCACATGGCAGCATAGGGCTATATAGAACAAACTCTTGGAGACAATCTCGTGAGAGTATGATCACTGCGAGATCTCCTTGAGTCAAGCAGACAACTTGATTGGCCAAGCGCACAGGAACTCAAAGAGATCATGCCCTTATATGGCCGGCACAACATGAAACCCCTCCCGACTCATCAGGAGGTGTCTTTTTAAGCATCATCCCCTTCCAGATTTCTTAGGACTCTGGTATACACCTGGTTAGATCTCGTGAAGCAGAGTTGGGCGCTTTACTCTCGCATATTTGAGCTAATTATAAATTCCCAAAATACACTTGATTTGCAACACTTCCCCCCATTTTTAAATTTGTAGCTTTGCATATTATTCTAAGTCAATGCAAGTGCTATGATCTACTCTGTAGATCCTAATATTAAATTAACCAATAATACCAAAACAACTAATAGTAATAGCAAAAGAGTTATTTGACCATGGCGGTCTAAATATATTTGTGAGTAAGGGAAGCAGAAGAGAACCCTAAGGGACCATATACCTCTGGATATTTTAAGTTGTTCAGATTTATGTCATGGAGCTGAACAAATGGAAAGTAATTGAATGAGGTTAGCTATCTCAGGTTTCCCAAACAAAGCAAACAGTTGTGTCATTTTGTAGCTCTTGTAGGATGATGAGTTCCATATAATGAAGTGGAAGGAAATAAAAATACAGACAGCATGATACAAATCTTGTCTTATTTTGTCCCTGCATGTGAGCTTAAATACCCTAAAGTCATCAGATCCTGTCTTATCAAGGAAGCTAACCAGAGTCAGCTCTGGTTAGTACTTTGATGGGAGACTAACAGCCTCGGCAGATGACTAGTAAAGTCATCTTGGAGGCAAGGAAGAGGAGGGGCAGCCGCATGTGCGGTGCCCCTTCCTCCTCCTGAGGTTGCCCTTGGAGCTGTCGGCCCTCCGCACAGCTGGCGCTCCGGGGGCAACCTCCCGCCGCAGTGTCCTCATGCGCTGCGGTGGAAAAGTCAGGGAAAGTGTGCCCTATGCATTTAGGGCACACTTTCCCTGACTTCTGAAAGGAGCGCCAATTTAGCACTCCTTTCAGGGACGCCGCCGTTGTACTGTGATGCGGAGGCTGCGGTCCCGCGGCGCACCGTCCCAGGGCGTCTCGGACACCCTGGTCTGCTTCTCCCCTAAGGGAGGTTGCAGACTGCCAGTGCAAACTGAGTCCACTTTTAGGGTTATGGTTAGTGCTAAGGAATCATGGGAATTTTTTTCTGAGACGTTGAGCCTTCTCTGTCAGAGAACTCTGGTGCCACAATAAAATACAGTTCCCATGATTCCCTAGCACTAACCCTAACCTTAAAAGTGGGCTCAATTTGCACTATTTCTGGCAGTCTGCAACCCCCCTTATATAAACTAAGAGAAGCTATACAACCAACAGGGAAACACATTACATAACCAAGTAGAAATAAAAAGTGAATGGAAATCATGGAATCATAGAGTTGAAGACACCATCAATTCCAAGCACCTGCCATGCAGGAATGCAGAATCAAAGCACCCCAACAGATGGCTATCCAGCCTCTCTTTAAAAACCTCAGAAGAAAGAGACTCTACCACAAGAGTGCATGTTCTATTGTCAAACACCTCTTCCTAAAGTTGAGATGGAATCTCATTTCCTGTAGTTTGAATCAATTGCTCTGGGTCCTATTCACTGGAGCTGTGGAAAACAAATTTACTCCATCCTCAATATGATATCTCTTCAAATATTTAAATAGGACTATTACAACACATTTACTTTCTCCCCAAGTCATTCCTCATGGGCATGCTTTCCCGATCTTTCACCATTTTAGTCATATTCTTCTGGACATGGTCCAGCTTCTCAACATCTTTTTTGAATTGTGGTACCCAAAAGTGGATGCAGTATTCCAGGTGAGGCCTGACCAAAGCAGACTAGAGTGGTACTATTACCTCCCTCAGTCTAGACACTATACTTCTATTGATACAACCTAGAATCACATTGGCTTTTTTAGCTGCTGTATCACACAATTGACTTATGTTCAACTTGTTGTCTTCTAGGACTCCTAGATCCCTTTTGCATGTAGTGTTGTCAAACAAGGTGTCCCCCCTCCATATCTGTGCACTTCATTTTTTTTTCTGTATAAGTGCAGTACTTTACATTTCTCTCTGTTGAAATATATTTTGTTAATTTTGGCCCAGCTTTCTAATCTATTAAGGTTATTTTGAATTTTGATCTTGTCCTCTGGATAATGCACTGAAGAACTATATGAAAACTGATTTATTCAAGAAAGAACCATTTGAAGTTGAACCTACAATTTTAGAAAGTGAAGTAGTAGCTGCACTCAGGACACTTGAGAGGAAAAAAAACTCCAATAATAGATGGCATACTAACAGATCTGTTTCAAGCTATAGAGATGGGACTTACTCTACACTATAATCTATCAATAAATATGGAAAACAAAACAGGCACACAGATTGAAAACATTCAGTACAGAATCCAGTCCCCAGGAGAGGGGACACCAGGGATTACAGTAACCATATGGCTATTGGATTAATTTCCCATGCAAGCAAAGTAATATTCAAAATTCTACAACAAATACTTTTACCTAATATGGAGCAAGAAATACCAGATGTCCAAACTGAGTTCAGGGATCATATTGCAAACATAGATATTACAGTGGACGACACTGAATAATTTCAGAAGAAATTCAGCCTGTGCCTTATAGATTATATCAAAACCTTAGATTGTGTAGATCAAGAAAAACCTTGGAGCCACAACATTTGATTGTCCTGATGCTTTACCTGTACCATGACAAGAGGCTAGCATCAGGACAGAATACAGAGACACAGAATGGTTTTCATTTGGTAAGGAGGTATGGCAAGTTTGCATTTTATCAACTGATTTGTTGTCATTCCAAAAGCAGCACTGGGTCCAGGAGCACCCACTTGCTACAAACCTGATCTTTCAGAGAGAGAGCAGCTCCATCCAGAACAGGATGAGATCACAATCTTAGGTTGTTTCCCCTACTGACCTGTCTTGTCTGGATTAAGCCCCAGTCTGTTCAGCTGCATCCAATCCTTTAATGTATCCAGAGCACCAATTCAGTGCTACCACAGCTTCTTTGGCATTACTTGTAAAGGTGGGATAGAACTGGGTATCAGCATACTGATGACACCCAAACCTAAAACTCTGGATGACTTCTCCAAGCAGTTTCATGTAGATGTTGAAAAGGATAAGGGACAGTATTGATTACTATGGAATCCCACAAGCTAATGACCCAAAGGCTGAACAACAGTCCCCTCTGGGAATATTCAATCAAGAAAGACCAAAACCACCACAAAGTAATGCCTCCAAGTTCCATATCAGCCAAATGATCTGGAAGGATACCATAGTTGATGATATCAAATGCATTTGAAAGATCCAGGATGACCACTAGGGATTCACTCCTACTGTCCAACACCTTCTGCACGTCATCCATCACTGTGACCAAAGCTACTTCTGTCACATAACTAGGCCTGAATCCAGATTGGAATGGGTCCAGGTAATCAATTTACTTACTCTAGAACCATATTTAGAAAGGGGAGATTATAGGCTGGTTGATAGTTACCTCGGGATATGCTGTCTAATTAAGGTTGCTTCAACAAAGGTTTTAATAATTGCTTCTTTTAAAGAGGTTGGAACATATTGGTCTTTCAAAGAAGCATTTACAGCTTCTACCACCCAATTGGCCAGTCCTCCCTAGCAGCTTAAATTAGCCTGGAAGAACACAAGTCTAACAGACAAGTAGTTGGTTTCACCTCTCCACTTCATAATTTTGAACATCCTGAAACTCAGGTTTCCTTTCCCATTATTTCTAAGGAGATTATTGCACTGGCAAAAAAAAAAAAACCCTACTCCCCAATGGGACACATTTGGGTTGCTGGTGGGTTCTATCATACTTAATTCACCACCGATGCCACCAGGCAATTCCAACCCGGCTGCATCCTAGGTCTTGGGGTGCTTTGGAGGCTGCTTTTCCAAGATGAGAAAAAGCAGCCTCCAAAGCATGCCTGAGATCGAGGATGCAGCTGTGTTGCAATTGCCCGATGGCATCAGTGGCAAATTAATTATGATTAAACCAGTCAGCAACCCACAACCTGACTGTATCCCATTGAGGAGCAGTTGGGTTTTTTGCCAGTGTGATAATCTCCTAAATTATGACTTTCCTCCTTTCCTTTCAAAGAAATGAGCCTGTGTGACACACATCAATTTCCTAATGTCTATTAGTTTTTTTTTTGAGACCTCTGTCCCAATAAAAATTTGGCTTAGGCCAGACAACAAAAGTACAAAACTCAGAGCCACAACTGAAACATCAAAAGCAACAGTACATTAAATGCTGCAATTAAAATGTCACAATTCATGAAGAGAACAGCAGCAGCCAGAGAACATGGGGTTTTTTTGCATTTTCATTTTGCATATGAAAAGAATTCCAGAGAATCCAAAGAATTTTGATGAAATTAACACATTAACGGTGTGTGTGTGTTATTAAATCCATGAATGCTGATTGAAAGGAATCAGTTGGAGCATAGATTTCCCCTTGGAAAAAAACCACAACCCAGCAACCTAAGAATCCCAGAATTCCCTAGCCACCATTATTATCATTTCCCTGTCCTACTATGCAATTAGAAAAAAGTATATAGAATCCTGACCAATTATAGAAAATGAGCCAGGTATTTTTTTCTATCTCTTCCTCCTTCATCCTGCACTAAATAGGTTATCTGTTTTCAGGACAGACACCTGAATGTACATTTCCAGCTTTTGTGAAGAAGTAATATTTCTTTGTTTAAATATTAAAATTAAAATGCCCTGCCTTACATCCAAAAATTTCACATGCATTCAGTAAAACAGGTTACAAACAGTACAAACATTTCAGTACAATAAATATCATACTATTATAAACACTGATAATCAAATGTGAGGATAATTACATATCCATGAACCAACCTGTCAATCCATATGCAACCATTACCCCATAGAACTAATCAGCCTTTGTTTTCTTTTTTGACATCACTCATGCTTTGCATGGCAACAGAATGCAAACTTACCAGTGGCCTCTTTCACACTAAACAATTATAGCACTGTGGTTCCACTTTAATTGCTATTGCAATACCTTATGGAATCCTGGGATTTGCAGGTTAGAGGCATTTGGAATTTGCAGCCAGGTAACTCCACTAGTGCCTCACCAAACTACAAGCCACAGAATTCCAAAAGATGCAGCCATGGCAATTAAAGTGAAATCATAGTGCAATCATCAATAAAATGGAATCATTTCATAGTTCAAATGGGTCCAATGTCAACTAACCAAACAATCCTGGAAATTGATTGGGCAGACATGGAGTGCTAGGATAAACAAATGAAAAGTGTAAATAAGAGCTACAAGTGTATGGTAGAATCATAGAGTTGGAAAAGACCACAAGGGCCATCCAGTCCAACC
>JAIPUX010001232.1:28605887-28627251 GCA_020142125.1 Phrynosoma platyrhinos
AGCCCAGGTCATGGGGCTGGCCAACAGACGTGGAAAGAGGCCTGGAAGGCCAAGGTTTGAAGGGCCCTGAGTGGTGCTGGTCACCCGTGGATCCTAGCACAACCCTGCTAATGCAGGGGTGCCAATTCTGAAAAAGGGGAAAGCCTGCAAAATAAAGACAGGAGGCCTTTTTAGGCCTTAGGGGGTCCGGCTGCAATTACAAGTTATTATGGTGTGTGTGTGGTGTTCCTTAAGTTGATCTACACTTGCCAGGGGTTTCTGGCTTGGCTTCTCTGTCCCAAAAAGGGAATTTCAGGCCTTTTGGGGTTGCAAAAAGAAAGTGATAGGCCTTTTTGGTTTTTAGTTGGGGGTCCTACACTGGTCAGGATATTCTGGTTTGGTTATTCTGTCCCACAAAGGGAAGTGGTAGGCCTTTGGCCATTAATCGGGTCCCTATTTTGGGACAGGCCGCTGGTTAAGGGGACACGTGTTTATTATTTAATTACAATCTGCCCATGAATAGGGGAAAATATATATATATAGAGAGAGAGAGAGAGGGAGAGAGAGTTAAAAATTTAAATTTTGAAATATGAAGACATTAAAACAATTGAGATTTGAGCATTCTCTCTGATAATTCATATTGTAGTCATGCCACACAGTAAGCCACAGTCTAAGTGGCATGCAACTTCAACTGGGCCCAATTCTGGGTGGTCAGCACCGAAGAGACCAAATGACCCGCAAAATAGGGATGATGAAATAGTAGTTCAGTTGACACAATTAGGACGCACTATACAGGCTTGTGTGGCTGCTTGTGAACAGCTAGCACAAACTAGGGTTCAAGGTTATAATACAGGGTCCCAATCAAGTACAATGTCAAGTCGGGACTAAGTTTCTGGGCAGCAGGCTACACAGGCACAACCAAGTACTTCAACTGGCATGTCTTTTGAGGATGTGGCACATGCTCCCCTGGTCTCATCTGCTATGGAGGTTGGTCAGCCAACCGTAGCAGATGTTATGGAACTGTTAAAGAGAGTTCCAGGTATGGCACAACAAGGAGCACCTGCCCCTGTGCTGGAGCAGCCTAGTCTGGCAGACTTGTATAGTTTGGTCAGAGGGCTGTGGTTTCAGGTCATAGTAATGTGTCTGCACCTGAAACTGGTGAAATTGCTAACAGGGATAAGGGAAGTGTTTCTTCTATTCCACAGACTTGTACCTGAGCAGAGGTGTTAGCACACTCGATGGGAGTGTCACACACATCTGGAGAGGCTGCTCAGCAATTGGCTAGTACAGGTTTGTCCCCATCTTTGAATGCTATAACTTCTTGGCCCACCTTGGTGTGGTCCTTTGGTGGCCAAGTCGGGCACAATGCTGGTAGGACAAATTCTCTTAATGTTTCTATAGTAGCACCTTCAATGTCATCAGTTGCACCTGTGGTGCCTGACTCGAGGGTGCAAGCTAAGCAGCTTGCGGTCACCAAGGTAAGTGAGCCAAGGCCTGTGGTCACAGTGGGAGCCCTAGGTCTGGCAGGAAAAAACTGGGCAATGGAGTGTGATCCCTATGCTGGGATGTCAACTCCATTAGGATCTCATCTTCTCCTCTCTACTAAAGAGAGAATATGGAAAGGGGAATTCATTGACCTATTTTCATTGACTTTTCATGACCTGAAGCCATGAATTATGGTTAAGGATAGTGTCATGTTCATTCTTCCCAAAGAATTCCAGGCCCACAAGCATCCTAAGCTGGAAAAAAACTTTGTAAACTGGGTGATGGGATTCACCATATACAGAGGTGTGATAGAACAAAAAGACCCGTCTAGGGCTCCTGATTTTTTGAAGTACCAAGAAATCATGATTAAAGTGTACATGAATTGTCATTTCAATTCGAGGGGAGCTGCATGGCTCCAGTACGACGAACAGTTCAGGATGAAAGCTGCTATGGATCTGTCTTTGTCTTGGCAGCATGTCCAACTGAACTTTGGGCAGATGTTATGGGGGCCTCCCCTTCAAGCAGGTGTGACAATGACTTTGTGCCCATGGTCACACAGCCAAAAGGGCAGTATGCGAGGCGTAGCTCAGGGAAGAAAAAAGTTACAGGTATATGCTGGGACTTCAACTCTGGCAAGCGTTCTAGGCAGCCATGTAGATTATACCATAAATGCAACATCTGCAGGGGTAATCACCCAGACACTTCCTGTTTCAGGGGAAGGAAGGTCGGGGCTGGAGTTCCTGGGCAACATTCAGAAGCAGGAGGGAAAAGCGCCAACACCAATTAAACTGGATGCATTGGCTGCTTGGTTGAGCATTTACCCAAATAGGGTTTCCACTCAATATTTGTTAGATGGGTTTTCAAATGGTTTTCATATTCCTTATACAGGTTTGAGGGTTCACCAATTCGTGCCTAATGTGCGTTCGGTAAGGGAGTCACTAGACTTAGTCAGTGAGAAGCTGGCTAAAGAGTTGGTTGTGGGTAGGATATCAGGGCCCCATCAACATCTGCCAATGCCGACACTAAAGCTGTCACCTTTAGGCATCATTCCTAAGAAGGAGCCTAGTGAGTTCCATGTAATTCACAATTTGTCATACCCAAAAGGGGAATAAGTTAATGATGCGATTGATCCAGTTTTGGCATTGGTAAAATGTGCATCATTTGATGCAGCAGTGCAGATGGTATGGGTGATAGGTAGAGGTATCCTATTGGCTAAGTGTGATATAAAATCAGCTTTTAGGCTTTTGCTAGTACACCCTGATGATTTTGACTTGTTAGGTTTTCAGTTTGAAGGAATGTACTATTTTGACAAGGCTGTGCATTTGAAAAAAATAGTTCATTTTTGCACTGGTGTGCGATCAAGAGGTCAGGTAATCAAGCTATTACTCATTATTTAGATGACTTCTTGTTCGCTGGAGCTCATGGTACTACATGGTGTGTAGATACCTTGTCAGCATTTCAGGTGTTGATGGCTGATATAGGAGTTCCTTTGCTGGAGGAAAAGACGGAGGGTCCTGGAACCCATCTGACCTTCTTGGGTATTGAGTTAGACACAGTTGAGGAAATCTCTTACCTCCCACTAGAAAAACTTGAAGCGACGAGACACCAGGTAAGGTTAATGAGCAGTAGGACTAAGGCCACACTTTGAAAATTTCAATCCCTGACTGAGTTGTTAAATTTTGCCTGTAAAGTTATTGTTCTGGGATGAGCCTTTTGTGCTCACTTATACAATGCTACAAATGGGATTTTTGCTCCACATCACCATGTTAGGATTACTAAAGGGATAAGAGCTGATTTGAAGGCTTGGGGGTCATTTTTGGATCAATTTAATGGAGTCTCCTTTTGGAGGTCTGAAATGCTTTTAGAGGCGGACCTCCAGGTACACTCTGATGCCTTTGGCATGCATGGTTTTGGCCTCTATTGGAAAAGTCAGTGGGCAGCTGAAAGATGGCCACAAGCTTGGGTGGATAAGGGTTGGACATGTGGTCTCACTTTTCTGGAACTCTTCCCTATTGTGGTTGCAGTTCATTTGTGGCCAGTTGAGAATAAAAGTGTTTGTTTTTGGTGTGATAAACAAGCAGTGGTTCATGTGGTGAACTCTCAAACCTCCAAATCCTTGAGCGTTATAACATTGGTTAGATCAATGGTTACTCAATGTTTGAGATACAATGTGTTGTTTCAAGCTCAACATGTACCAGGATTACTAAATCCGTTGGTGGACACCCTTTCTCATTTTCAGTTTTCCAGGTTTCGTCAACTCACCCTGGAAGCATCACTTCAACCATTGGAAGTACTGGAACATCTGTGGAGCCTTGGAGAATAGAAATCGACAGGGCGATTCTCCAGTCTGTCATTCCATCAACACGCAAGTCGTATCAGCTTGCATTGTGAGCTTTTAGGCTGTTTATATCTATGGAAGGGGAGGTTGAGAGTTGGCTCTTGAGGGTAGAGGTTGTTTTACATTTTGCAGTTCATTTTTGACAGTCAGGTTTGTCCCCAGTAACTATTAGGGCAAGGTTAGCTGCTTTTTCCTTTTATTCCAGTGTGTGTGTGGGGGGGGTTTCATTGATCCTACTGGGGATTTTAGAGTCTGTAGAGCCCTGGAAGGTTAGACCAGGGAGCTTCCTCTGGTATGCGATACTCGCTTGCCAGTAACATGATCAATTCTCATCCAAATTTGGTAATCCCTTCTGGAGGTATGTTCTTCAGCTCAGGAAGTGATTCTATGTAGGGCTGTTTTTTTCTGTGGTGTTTTTCATGGCTCGGATAGTTAAGGCAGAGCACTTTACCTATCTGATGTTCAAATTAGTGAACAGGGAGTGCAAATATGTTTTAGGCATTCTAAGACCAACCAGTTGGTGAAGGGACAAACAGTCACCTTGTCTAGAGCACCATTAGGTCAAATTTGTCCCGTTTTAACCTAGTCAGGTTATCTTAGACTTCGCCCAACTGGCCCAGGCTATTTGTTCCTTCATGTTTCGGACCTTCCATTGACACAGTTTCAATTTTGAGCTGTGTTGCGAGAGACTTTGAGGCATGCAGGTTTGCCTGTGGCCCAGTTTTTTGCTCATTCTTTTTGTATTGGGGCAGCGACTGCCGCTGCTTTGCAAGGTTTGAATGATGCTAGAATATGATGGATTGGGCATTGGTGGTCCAGGGCTTTTAAGTCCTATATTTGCCCTTAAGGTATGGGTGGGGACTAGCATTATCTAGTTGAGGTGTTGCATTGTTATACTTAATATGTTTTTTCTATTAAAGCAGATGTGAATCTTGAAGATGTTTGGATCATTGGGCACGGACTTGTGTTCTGGGCAGAACATCATGTGCTTCAATCGGGTCGTGATCGGAGCCTGGGATAAGAGAAGTTAGGTGAGTACGATGGTTTAGTCGGAGAGGGATGCTATGGGGAGCTCTCCTTCCACGCATCATCAAGCTATCTGCAACATTTGCAACACCTAAGATTCTACTGGTACACTTGGGAGAGAATGACCTTGTTAAAGTACCAAGTTTCAAGTTGGCCAAAAGTATCATGAATGACATGCAAGACATTAAGGGAAGATTACTGCACACTGTGTTGATGTAGACCAACTTTTTACCACGACGTGCTTGGGTGGGAACAAGAAAGGACTCGTCATCAACGCGGCCCATTGTTGGCTGAATAGATCCATGGTTAAGAAGTTGGGAGTTTGGGGGATTGGAGTTGTTGAGCATGAGGGGAATCAGACTGGTATGCCACATTTGTACAGGGGCGATGGGGTTCATCTCTCTCCTGAAGGTTGTGATGTATACTTGGAGTCCATCACTCATCACATTGAACAAGCACTCCTGGGGGGGAGGGTATGCCAAGCTAGGCTGGCCCCCTCCTGTGGTGGGCAGGGACCCCCCTAGGGATAATTTAGTTAATTGGAATTACGAAATTGGTTCAACTTGATTTGGACAAAGAGTATACTTCAAGGGGTTAACAAAAAATTCTGCTATGTCATCACCAAACAAATTGATGACGTCATAAACAAGTTACATCATGAGCTAAATTATGATGTCATTTCCGGTTGGGGGGAGATGAGTTATTTGGATGTGTGTTCAATTGGAACTTGATGTTCTTGACACTTCAATTAAAGGGATAGGTTGACACGGTTGGTTAGATTAGATATGTAAAGGAACATATGTGTCAAAAACAATGTAAATTCTGGTTAAGTTAAATTGTTAAAGAATTATTTATGACCCTGTACAAATAAAGTTGTGGCCAAGTTTTATAACCATAATATTGAGTATGCTGTCATTTTTGTGTTGGTGCAAAGAGCCTTTACAGAGCCACCCCTGGGAGTGGTGGATAGCAGCCATGGAAACTGCATGCTGCAGCCTCAATCCTTCTTTTGCCACCCCCAAAAGAGTGGCAAAATGCCGCTCCTTTTAGGGATGACAAAAGGCTACCTTAACAGCTGGTGTCATGGCTCTTCCAAACCCTTTTGGCACAGCATGTGTACACACTATGCCAGAAGGGTGTCCTGATGCTGTGTGTTGTGCGGATAGGTGTGCAGCATCAGGATGGTGTCAAGGTTGAGTTGGGGCAGCCAGCGTGCAGCTGCCCTGCCCCAACTCCACCCCCAGGCTGGCCCTTTAGGCCAGTTTGCATAGCCCAAAAGACTGTTAATCCCAAAGCGGGAGTGACTTAAGTCACATGGTTAGTTCAAATGAGTGAAGGAGTGAGAGAAAGAGAGGAGTTTGCATATAGTAAATCCTAATCTATCTAAGAATGAGGAAGAGAATGCAAAAATCTTCCAATAGTTATCCTTTGGGGCTATATGATGACCTCTTATCATTGTCCCAAATTCTCCATCCTGTATTATCACAACTGGAAATATACAAGGAATAGTCACAGATTTCTCAACCTCAACAAGGAAGCATTTCTCAACCTCAACAGCATCCTGACAACTGCACAAAAGTAGGAGTCTGTTGTCCCAGTGCAGTTAAAGCCAGAGTCCACACAGGAGGGAGGAGAATCTACAGTTTTATATGCTGGAGCAAATAGGTGCCAGTTGTCTAATGACCCAAAAATTGACATAAAGAAAAGGAACAGACATGCAACCATATATATGCAGGAATAGTATCCAAACATCTGTATGTAGGTATAGTGTCAATAATTGGCAGATCACATTTCTGGAACATGCATACTAAACAGATGACATACTACTATCTCATAATGACAACTTGTTGCCTGGTAACTTTAAAATAGTTTGTGTGTTAGAGCTGATACAAGACCTCAAAGTAGTAAAGAATGACAAAGGATGGTGAACTACTCCCAACAAGAAGATCCTGCTGTCAAATACATCAAGTCTACACACGTGGGCACGAACATACTGGCAGACTGCTAGATCAGGTAGTTTGTGATGCTTGGACTGTTCGTAGTAGCTGAAAGAGTGAGAAAAGAATATCTCATGTATTCTCAGAACAAGCATGTATCAGCACATTATTACATGATATGGGAAAATGTAGAACCACCTTGAGATTTTTCACATTTCAGGACTGTTGGGGGAGGGACATGGAGTTGCACAAAATGAACATGTTTGCAAAACAGGTTTTTGTGTGTCTTAAAATATTATAAAAATAATTAAAAAATCCAAAAACTCTTCTGATCTTATACAGCTTAGAGAGAACATTGAACATTATGTGTTCTTGCATCTGAGAACCACTACCATCACAACAATAGAAACTCCTTCCCTGTGTCTTATTGAAACTGATTTGGCTTCTTTGAAAATGTTTTGCTTTAGGATGTTTCTTAATATTTCCTTTGAACCTTATACAAGTCGATTTTTGTTAAGTGAATTGAGTAGCCTCTGGAGTATTTTCTGAATTCCAATATATTACAGGTATAAAAATACCTTCAGGAGTGTTTGTGGGTGCAGAATCAAGAACTTTACATCTCTCTCACACATACACACACACACAAACAACACGCAAAATCAAAACCAGGGCATTATAGGAGGTGGAAATAACAGCTACTGTTAGGTGTGCTAAGTTGCTACTTCTCCATTTCTGCTTTCATCAGTGGCAATTGACTTTTCTCGCCCTCCTAGCACACTATGAGGTAGCATGGGTTTGGATCTGTATCACCAACCTATCCTGACCACATTTTCTTTTCTTTTCTTTTCTTTTCCTTTTTTAAAATCTGTACAAATACACAATACCTGTTGATGGTGCAGCCATGGATTTTTTGTTAACTGCCCTCAAGTCAATAGCGACCTGTGGCAACCCTATGGATGAGACATCTACAAGACCCCCTGTCCTCTACTGCTCTGATTAAATCCTGCAAATGCATACCCATGATCTTCTTAATAGAGCCCATCCATCTGGCATGTGGCCTTTCTCTTCTAGCCAAGAATCTATGAAGGGGAATTTAATTTTAGCTCAAATCGAGAGGGGTTCAGCTACAAGGACCCTTCAAGTCTCCCATGTGTATACCAAGAGTCTGGTGGGTCTAAGAATTGGTGCAGAGACAGAATTCTTCAATTAAAGTGTTATTTATTAAATGGGAAAGTCACACAGCAATTCACATATGCTCACACACTCACGCAAGGCTTAGGAATGAGGTAATCCAGTTAGCTTGGAAAGTTTCAGAGAGAATACTATGGGTGATACTTACTACAGAAGAAGCTTTCTCCGGGATCCAATTGGGTGAAGTGGTGTGAGACACAACCATTCCAAGAGCGTGGGTTGAACAGAGGTGCTGGCAACTAGATCAAAGTACAAAGTGACACAGGGTCCCCCTGAACTCAGACTAGCAACACTGAGAGGAAAATTCTAGGGGTTTTTAAGGAATCAACCTAGCCCCTGGCAAGGTGCTTAATTGCTTGGCTGAAGACTGGACAAAGGTATTTGTCTGGCTGAAGCCTGGACAAAGGTGTTTGATTGTTTGGGCAAAGTAATCTGGTCTGTCAATATTCAACGGGAAATGGGAGAGGATTAAGTCGTTAGGTGGCCTATCAGGTGAGGCATCTAGGCCATCATCGCCCATCCTTCTGATTATGGAAGTGATGATTGTCCATTTGCAACTCCCACACTATCTGCCTGACTATAGGAATTGGGGTTTTTCCAGTCTTCCAAGTGACCTGGGCATGACCGCTTCACCATGCCATGGAGACGCTCGGGGGGTCCACTGCAGAGTACACCTGGGGCCTGTGGAATTCGTACACACACCAAAATTCAGAAAAATGCACTGTTGCTAACACTCTCTTCCTGCTTCCCTCCACCTTTCCCCACAATATTGTTTTTTCTAATGAATCTTCTCTTCTCATGATGTATTTGAAGTACATCAGCCTCAGTTTGGTCATCTTGGCTTCCAGGGAGGTTTCCGGCTTGATCTGCTCTAGGACCCACTTTTGACTGTCCATGGGATCCTCAGCATTCTTCTCCAGCACCACATCTTAAATGCATTGATTTTCTTCCTATCATCTTTAAGGGCATTCTATAGCCTTTCACGATCTGTGCAATCAAAGTCTATAAAGCACATGCTGATTTTCATTTCGAATTCCTTGATGTGCTCCATTAGCCATTGTACGTTTGCAATGTAGTCCCTAGTGCCTCTTCTTTTATTGAATCCTGTTGGACTTCTGGAATTTCTCTGTCCATGTATGGTTGGAGTCTATGTTGCAGAATTTTGAGCATAATTTTGCTTGCATGGGAGATCAGTGCTATAGTCTTATAGTTACTGCAGTCTCTTTTGTCTCCCTTTTTGTGGATGGGGATGTATATTAATTGCTTCCAATTTGTTGGCCATTGTTTTGTTTTCCATATATGTTGACATATGTTGGTCAGCACTCAAGTTGACTCTATCAATGTGGATTGCAGCAGTTCAATTGGAATATCATCTGTTCCTAGTGATTTGTTTTTCACTATTTCTCTTTTTGCAGTTTCCACTTCATTTTTTATAATTTGGGGTTCATCTTCATATGGTTCTTTGTTCCATGTGTCCTTCATTTTGTCATCTCTTTTGCATAATTCTTCTGTGTATTGCAGCTAACATCTTTTTTATTCTTTCCTGGTTTTTAATTATGCTATTTTTATTGTCAAAGAACATTCCAGTCCTTGGTTTGAATTTTCCTTTGATTTCACAGAGCTTGTGAAATCAGTCTCTTGTTCTTTCCTTTTTGTTGTTGTTTTCTATTTTTCTGCATTGGTCGTTGTAGTAATTTTCTTTATCTTTCAGCATAGCCCATTGTACTGTTGCATTCATAATTCCTAGTTTGTTCCTATCTCCCTTTTGTTTTCTTTCTCTTCTTTTCTTTATAGTTTGTAGTTTTTTTTTCTGTCATCCATGGTTTTTCCTCTCTTTTTTGTTTACTGAAAGTGTCTGTCTGCATTCTTGTTTTATTATATCCCTGGCTTCAGACCATAGTTCTTCTTGTTCTCTGGCTATTATTCTTAGTAATGAAGATCTGTTTTTTATATTGTCAGTAAATTCTGTTGAGATATTATTTAGATCATATTTGGATATAATCACTGGTTTTATTTTATTCTTGAGTCCTACTCTTATTTTTGATATGAGTCATGATCTGTGCCACAGTCGGTGTCTGGTCTAGTCTTGGCCACCAGTATAGAGTTTCACCATCTTTTACTTCTGATTATATAATTCGTTTTATTTTTGTGTTGACCATCTGGTGATGTACATGTGTGTAGCTTTCTTTCTGGTTGTATGAAAAATGTGTTTGCAATAAATAGGGTGTTAGCTTCACAAAAATCTACCAAATGCTCACCTGTTTCGTTTCTTTTGGCCAATCCAAATCTGCCTACAGTTTTTGATTCTTCTTTGATTCCAACTTTTGTGTGGATGTAGGGTCCAGTAAAGTCTGATCCCATATCATGGTCATCGGAAATACGATGCCATGTTAATAAACAATATGGGAGGGACTGTTTATCATTTGACTGTTCATTTTGCCTTCTGCTGCCTTCTGTGCCCACAAAATGGCAAGATATATATTTTTTGTTTACATTTTTGTTGAAATGCAAAAAAGTAATCCAACAGCAAAATGCAATATATTTGTTGTGACAGCAATTTCTTGTCCTAGCACACCTTTCTTTTCTTTTCTTTTTTGTCTTTAATGAAACAAATGAATACATGCTTGGCAGGTGGCTGAAACCTGGACACATTTTTTACAACTTCTCAAATGACAATAACGTAAAATGCCTACCTTCTGGATTATGATCTGTGTGGATTCTGCAACAAAACTGGGGAAGTAAAATGTCATGTCATAATGAGCGAGTGTTAAATACTGCTTTTGGTGGCAGCTCACCTGCTAAACTTGTTTCTTTTGTAGAAATTAAGGAGAAAAACTACTCTCTTTATAGACAATCTGTGCAGTGGACCTTGAAAATGAACGCACACCTAAAGACTGTGGTCAGCTTATCACTTATATTTATAATGCTCAGCAAATTCAAGAATGAGCACCACTGAAACAAAGCAAAAGAAACAAAAATGGGATGTCAGAATTGAGTAATTCCACTTTTTTTTCTGTCTGTCAGAAATTTAAAAAACTTTAGTGCCAGCATCCAGTTCCTCAGAAGGCTTCTATCAGCATACTTGTTACATAGATATTTATCTTTTTTTAAAAAATCAGCAAATTGAGAGATAACTTCAGTGTTTCTATTAAGTTTAGCCATAATGACCATGAGCTATCAGTCCTTCAGATTAAACTAGGAGGAGGTAAATGAGAATGAAGCCTTTTTTTATTCATCTCTTGCTCTTTGCTCACTGATCATTTGCAAAAAACAAACATTTGCCATGAAGATATAACTGCCAATTCAGCCTAATGAAGACAAATGGGATAATGAGCTAGATGGCAGCTGAGAGTTGAGAAATCCATCAGAATGCCCAATGCTAAGTGGAAAGCATCCCTTCCAGAAGGTCTATATGCTAATGCTTCTTTGATTTGCCTGGCTTGGCCCTACAATGTTCAACAGAATAGTAGAACATCCCAGTGTTATTGAAGTGACAGCAATTTAGAAGAAAACCTGAACAAGATCCAATGATCTGGTTTTGCAGAGTTTAATTTAAATTGAGATAATATTACACAAAAATGTCATTAGATATACACTTTACTGAGGTCACTAAACACACCTGAAATTGCATGTGTGTGTTCTTTGTTATGGTAACTTTAACTGCATATCTTATTGTCTGTCATGGGGAATATTTGTTCCTTCAGATGTGTTTTTAACTGTGATTCAAATTATTTTTCCCCATTGGTTATTTTGTTGATGAGAATTAGAATTCAGCATTTTTTGGAAAAATCCTACATTCCTGACTTCTGCTCTGTGCTCTATACACAAACCACTCTTACTGGTTTGTGATTTCCAGGGGATGGTAAGAAGCTCAAATGAAGATGCACATGTATGCTGTCTCTAACATACATACAGAAGACCATATGTCATGTCCTAGAGATGTAAGGAAAGTAAATTTAGGGCAGCAGCAAAGAAATACAATAAATATCACAATTTTATTTAATTTTGTATGCTTATAGTGTGAATATAATACAATCATTTGAATCATATTATTAGTCCAATTCCTTTATTGCTTCTGTTTCTGTCCACATTTTTGAAGGTAAAATTAACAGATCTTGCTTCTAAGTGATACATCCAGCATTGTTCATGGATAGCATTGTATAAACAGTCTTTATTACATAACCCTCAAATGTTGGGAGTGTCTATGTGATGAGTTGCTGATCTGTCTCAAGATTCTAGAATGTTATGAAATTATTTGTCTATATTTTGTGAAATAACTTTTAATCAATGGAAAGAGATTCACCATGTCATTTCTGTGGCTGAAGGACTTACATTGTATCTGTATAAAAAGTAGGGATTGAATTTTTCACTAATTTCCTTCTCAAAGGAAGCAATGAGTAGAAATTTTCTTCCTGCTTTGAGAAAGTCTTCAAAAACTACACAGTGTTCAAATAACATTTACAATTTGGGACTTATGGTGGGCAAAATTAATATATGGTTGTTTTGTGCACAAAACATACTTTTCGTTCAGGAAGCATTTTCTATGCAGAGAATATTATTTTCTATTTAGAAGACGCTATTTTCTTTACAACAAGTGTTGTATTTAGGGACAGATTCTAAGCAAACTTCACACAATTATTTGGAGGAGAGACAAAAATATCTTTTTTCATATATATATAATAGCATTTTCAGCACAGCAAAATAATATTTGTTCACACATGAACCACATGCAAATTTTATACAGACTATACCTCAAATTGTAAAGATTCAATCAGTCCAGAATTCTCCTTGTCAGGGTCTCTCAATGCTTGAGAAACATGGTTGTCCAACATTTTATCAATATGTTTGAATACAATGGGCCCTTCCCATCCACAGGGGTTTGGTCCACCCTCCTGTATGGACAGGAAAAAACACAGGAGCTCCAGCCTATAGTCAAAAGCTAGCAACATGCATGTGCTTGCATTGATGTGGCTGTGTGAATGTGCCATCATTGACTAATATGAGATGACATGATCCACAGGAGCTTCAATTCATGGATGGATAGCCTGCTGATATGGCAGGCCCACTCTATTCTATACATTAATCAAGAAAAAATGTTCACTCTCTATATATCAGTGGACAAAGAACTTTGAGCATCTGTTGAGCATCTACAAATGTGTAACCTAGAATTGTGAACTAGTAGCTGTTTTGAATTCATTTAGGGGTTATGTAGGGACTATGAAACTCCCACAATCCTCATGTATCAGGAACCAGCCATTGCAATTGGTGGGAATCAGTTCCCCTGTTGATAAGAAAGCAGTTGGCTGATAGTCCCACTTCCCTCATATGAGCCGAGGAATTTCATTGGGGTCCTGTTCTGTCTATCACACCAAAAATTGCTCACAGATGGGATGGGACTATGAGTCAGCTGCTTCCTGGTTGACAGGGGAAGAGACAGGGGAAGAAACTTGATCACAGTAGCTGCTTCTCAGTAAATGGGGACTGAAGGATCAGGATGAGATTTGCTGAGTGCCTAGCACCATAACTACAGTGTTTATATATATATATATTCACGAGATCTCCACTTTCATAATCTTTTCAAAACTGGAATGTGTGGCATAAAGACATTAACTCTAGTTTAAACAGTCATCTTTTCTAGAATGTTATCCATATATTATATCTCATGGTTGTATTATGTGTCTGCTCTTTTTATTTATTTTTCCCATTTATTTAGTTTTTTTAAAATATGATTTTGTGAAAGAAAGAAAGCTCCAGAAGCATGTGGCAGATTTGTGTGATGCTTCAGTCTTAGGGGAAATTTTATGATACAACCAAGGATATATGAAATTTTCCTTTCCTTGTTTCATGAAACTTTTGTGGCTTCCTCCCAAATTTGTTGAATGAATTGCCCATGGAGATCCTTCCTTTGCTCAATTCACTTTCTATTTAACTTTAGACACAATGTTGGTGATAACATAACTAATAACTAGTAGGGGGACAAAATATCTTTTAGTCCTAAAAATACACATTGAGGAGGCAATATGAGGAAGAAAACTGAGGAACACATAATGATTTAATGAATGGAAATCTGTAGGTATTTTGAGCAAAGTTAAAATAATGCCAGTAAAATAATATCTCAGGAGGGTTTGGTTTAAATCAATAAAGCTTATATAATTAGACCACTTTTTCCTCTTAGTGGAACAAAATAATTTATTGGGAATTAGTGGATTTGTATAGCAGGTTCAAGGCATATGGTTCAAATGTTTGGATGAACTGAAAAAAAATGACATGCATGCATAAATGTTGATCTAAAACAAGAAACAACAATGAATTAGGACATTTTTGTTTGAAGGAGTATTTGCTGACATAAGCATACTCCTCTTTGCAGTCACAAAAATCTAGATGATATTTATTATTGTTCTTGTTGCTGTATACCTTTAATTCATCTCTGACTTACAGTAACTCTAAGGCAAACCTATAATGGGTTTTTCTTGCCATAATTTTTTCAGAGGGATTTTTCCTTGCCTTCCATTGAGGCTGACAGATTGTGACTTGCCCAAAGTCAGTCAGTGGATTTCCATGACTAAGCAATTATTTGAATCCTGGTCTCCTAGTGCCCTAGTCACTATAGCACACTGGAACAGATCATGTTCTAAATTCAGGCAAAGTCTGAACTGATCTAAGGATAGATTAAACTAGTCTGGATGTGATTTGGGTTAACTTTGGGTCAGCTCTGGTTGGTACTTGGACGGGAGATAACCAACAAATGCTACATGCTGTAGGCTATATTTCAGAGGAAGGAACTAGAAAAACCACCACTGAATATCCCATGTCTTAGAAAACTCCATGAAATAAATTGACAGGTGACTTGAATGCATATAGACAGAGAAATCAGCTACCACCAAAACGATCTGGTGAAACACCAAATTATGTCTTTTAAATATGAGTAACACCTTGTCCTATAATCCATGTTGTGTCCTTGTCTGTATGTTTCATATCAGATAATACAAGGTACACTTAAATAACTGACATGGGAATAAATAACTCAAGTGCCAACAGATGCATTCTCTCTGAAAGCACATCTGACTTTAAAAAAATGACAGAAAAGACATCCCAAAATAAGTACTTCTAGTAAAATGAAAGTTTTCTTTTCTTTTAATATTGTTTCCATAGAGAATGTATAAAGAATGCACTTGAATTGCTATCCCAATGCTGTTATGTCTCTACCTTGTAAGAAAATATATATAAAAGATGCACCTTAATGCATTTGATGTTACATACTTGCAATTTCCCATTTTCACACCTTTATAATAACATAACATTTTCACAGAGCTTGGAAAGTAAAAAAAAAATAATAATTCAAATTCTAGACCCCCAATTTTTTTTATCTACCACTGCTGCAGTCTCTGTATCTCTCTGTATTCAAATTACTAATGAATCTTCAGGAGCGTAAAGATTCAGATTTGGTCAACTTTAGAGGAGAGTCATTTCACTTTAGATCTTTTGCCAAATCTAACCGATTCCAGTAAAGTTTTTGAAGCAAGATTCACCTGAACATGAAACACACGTGAACTGTAAGACTTTTCCTCAAGTGACATATTTCCTTAAGTGCTTTGGCAGGAGAGTGATATAAAAATGTAGTTGATAAATAAAGGAAAGTAGTGAAATCTCTAAAAATATTCAGAAAAATTGATACTTGTGCTAATAGATGACAGCAGCTCATTGTTAGAGATGGAACAGTACAAATGAGTGTGATCATCTTTGGGGCCATGCCTAGATGATATCAGTTGATATATTTCTTTCTTGCATTGTTATAATTCACCCAAAGCTATTTCATTCAAACTACTATTTGACCTAGTTATCATTGAGGTGGTAAACGTATGTATGAACTAATGTATATACTCTGAGACTTAAAATGTAGGCTTTCATAGCTGATTGGTTCTTACAAAAATTCTTGAAATGTTGTGTGTCTGAGAGAAGCCATTTCCCTGCCATTTGATTTCTGTGTTGGAGGTTTCAAGAATGTTTCTTTGATATGGGAGAGCATTCTAGTCCTCAGCTGCATTCTGAAGTCATGTAGTCTGAACACAGATTTTATTGCCCCAGTGAAGAGTAGAAGAATAGTTTACCTCTTTGTATACACTTATGCAAGTGTGGTGCAATGATTTGAGCATTGGAATACAAGTCTGGAGAGCAGGGTTCAATTCCCTTCTTAGCCATGGAATCCCCCAGGGTGACCTTTGATGAAAGTCACACATCTCCAGAAAAACCCATCATAGCTTTGCCTTAGTGTCATGATAACATGGAAATGACTTGAAGGTACATAACAACAACTACTACTACATACATACATACATACATACATACACTTAAACTGAACTTCCAAGTTATCCTCCAAGATGTTAGAAATAGAGGAGTAACACTGAGGAGCGTATTAAGAACTATGAAGAATCCTTTGTGTGCCTGTAATTTCATCTAAATTTTAACTAAATCCTCCCAATCCATCTGATATATTACTACAGCAGAATCCTTTGCTGTTGTTGTTTCATGTGCCTTCAAATCATTTCCAACTTAGAGTGACCCTAAGGTGAACCTATCATGTGTGTGTCTGTGTGTGTATATGCAAGAGGAGGTTTGCCCCTGCCTTCCCCTGAAGCTGAGAGACTGTCACTTGTCCAAGGTCACCCAGTGAATTCCATGGTTGAACTGGGAATCAAACCCTGGTCCCCAAAGGTGTAGTTCAGCACTCAAACCACTACACCACATTTGTTCTCAGAATATTCTATATACACCACCAATTTGGAAAAAAAATTGCCATGACTTAGAGAGGTGCATTTCCCATAATGATGTTTCTACTTCACATCAATGCCAATTATTTTTTCTAGTTAGTAGAAATGTAATGATCTTTTCTAATATGGATTAGAAAAAAGATGACTGTACTTATTCTGTTGATCAGAAAAAATGTCCACACAATTTCCAGTGTGAGTGCAATTTCAATTTGTCAAGTAAATTAGCAATAATATATGGGTGTTTATTTTTGAAGGCATCATTTCAGTGTCAAGTAACTGCACATCTGACCAATCAGCTGAAATACAGTTTTCATTTGCAATACATTTGAAATTTGCTTTAAATATGATAGAGCTCCTGTATTTTTAGATGCAAGTGTGTATGGCTCACTATCTTAAAATATATCATCTATTAAAATATGACAACACAAAAATACAATTTTAATTGAGGATAACAGAGTATAAAGTAATCATTGTTTAAAGAGAAGTGATTTCAATATATTAAGTAGACAGGCATTATACCTATCTGTTGAATGTTTAAAATAGATCATCTGCCCCTCCAGAGGGAGCAAACTATGGAAAGAATGGACTTGACAACTAAGTATATTACTAAATTATAGACACTACTATCAAAGTCTATCACCAACCCTAAAATGTCCACTCTAAAATAAAAGAGGCAAGTTGCAATTAATATCAACTGCATTTCCATTCATCGAGGTTCAACTCATTGTATGGTGGCTTGAATAGGGACATTAAAATATGTTACTTGTTTCATTAATACAAGAACCTATGTAGCAGTACTCAGGCATCAAAATGCATGTAGAGACTACACATGAAGTGGCAAAACAGGACAAACATGCTAAATGGTGCTGGTTTTGACCTATAAAGGCCCATTCAGCTTAGTTCAGGTTATTTGAAGGGCTTTAACTCCCATTATGAGCCCACTAGAGCACTGGTGGCACAGTGGTTAAATTAATAATAATAATAATAATAATAATAATAATAATAATAATAATAATAATAATAATTTATTTCTATCCCGCCCCTCTACCGAAGCAATCGGTGTGGCTTACATCAATAAGATATCATAATATATCCTCCCGGACACACCCACCCCTTAAAACAATATTAAACATAGTAAGAATTAAAACAATTAAAACAAACAGATTTAACAATTTACAACAATAAAACTATAAAAACAGTTTAACAGGCAGCCTGGAAGAAATAAATAAATTGGCTGAATGTGGCAATAGGTGGGGGAAAGAGTAACTCACTCCTCGGCCAGAAATTTAATCAGGAAAGGCCTGCCAGAAGAGATCTGTCTTGACAGCCTTTTTAAACCTGTCTAAGTTGGTAATTTGATGGATCTCATCCGGCAGGCCGTGCTATAATCTGGGAGCGGTTTCTGAAAAAGCCTTCTGGGAGGTTGTCAATAGTCTAGTTTTAACAGACTGAAGTAAATTCCTCCCAGAGGACCGTAGAGTGTGGGTGGGATTGTATGGAAGGAGATGGTCCCGAAGATAGGATGGATCCAAGCCATGTAGGGCTTTAAAGGTTATAAACAACACCTTGGTATTGCAGCCACAATGCTGGTATTGCAGCACAATGGTGTAAGTTCAATCCTAAAGGAGGGCTCCAAAGTCCATTCAGCCTTCCATCCTTTTGTAGGTTAATAATATGAGTACCCAGCTTGTTGGGGGCAATTTGCTTACACATTGTAAACCACTTAGGGCAGGGGTAGGCAACCTTTCCCCTTTAAGAGCTGAGGGATTTCATCTCCCAGAATCCCAGGAGCTATTGGCCAACATGGGACTATTGGCCAACATGGCTGAAGCTTCTGGGAGCTGAAGTCCCTCAGCCCTTAAAGGGGAAAGGTTGCCTACCCCTGACTTAGGGAATACTAGTTCACTAATAAGTGGTGTAGAAATGAACTTGCTACTGCTATTGCCATTCTTATTGAGACCATCAGGTGAGGTCCATCTCTCTCTTTCACCACTCTCAGCCTTGTTTAGTAGGAACAAGGGTCTTCCCTGGTTCTGAATTCCCTCCCCAGATGGACCCTTTCTATCCTCTTATTTCAGCAGTGGCAGCAGGTAAAAACATTTTTGTGCCATCAAGCTTTTTCAAATTGGAAAGGATAGGGTTTTAAATGCTGTGTTGTGCAAATCAGATGTCAGGATTGTATATAGTTGTTAGATTTTGGTATATTTAGTACATTAGTACATTTTAATATTTAGAATGTGTAATTGTTTTTACTGTTTAATTTTTTTTGTTTTTAAAGTTTCTATTTATACTTTTAAATGTTTTTGTATTGTTTTTAAATTGTAGTGTTTCAAATTTGTTGTTCACCACCTTGAGTCCCTATATATATATTGGGACAAAGAGGAATATAAATAAAGAACAACAACAACAACAACAAATTGTCCCCTCCTTGCCTCCATTTTTATCTTTGTAATGAGGAAGACTATACAAATGGACATCAGATGGTCAATACAGAAATCAGATAGACTATATAACTGAAAGTAGAAGATGGAGAAGTTCTATTCTTATGGCAAAAACTAGACCAGGTGTGGATTGTTGTACAATTCATGAACTCCCATTATATCTGAAATTAAAATAAAGCTGAAGAAGAAAACAAAAACAGTCATCATACTAAAATATGATGTGAACAATGTCTCAACAGAATTTACAGGCAATGTAAGAAATAGATTCACACTATTAAGAATAATTGACCAGAAGTGCTATGGTCAGCAGTTAGGGACATAATCAAGGAAAAATGCAGAAAGATGCTTACGATGGCCAAAAATAAAGAGAATAAACAATGGATAACAGTTGAAATGCTTCAAGCAGTTAAGGAAAGAAGAGAAGCAAAAGATAGGAACAAAATCAGAAAGATGAGTGCATGCTCATGTTCAATTATTAGTGTGTAAGGATAAAGAGAATTACTATAATGATCAGTGTAAAAAAATGGAAGACAGTAACAAACAAGGAAGAACAAGAGATCGCTTCCACAAGATAAGGGAACTCAAAGGAAAATTCAAACAAAAGGCCTGGATGCTTGATGATAGGAAAAACATAATACAAGATCAAGAGAAATTAAAATATGTTGGATGTGATACGCAGAAGAGTTATATATAAGACTTGAAAAAAATGAATGACACATGGGATGAAAAATCATATGAAGATAAACCCCAAATTCTAGAAAGCCAAGTGGAAGCTGCAGTAAGAGAAACTAGGAAGAATAAATAACCAGGAACAGATGATATTTCAATTGAACTGCTACACTCCACACAGACAGAATCAACTTTAATATTAACTAAAATATGCCAACATATATGGAAAACAAAATGCTGGCCCAAAGATTGGAAATGTTCATTATACATCCCCATCCACAAAATGGAAAGCTTCAGGAAATAATGAACAAATTGTGCCAAACCCTCCAAAATAGGTCTACCTGGAGGAGGATATATACCTTTATGGATTTTTTGTAGGGTATAGAATAGTGGGGTTCTAGGAGCCTTTGGCACAATTTGATTATTTCTTGAAGCCTTTCATACCCTCCATACAATCCTATGTAAGAGATACTACAGACTTCATCAACAAAATAATGCCTCTAAAGATAAAGGAAAATGGCATATCTGAGACCATGGAGACTTTATGCCAACGTACCACAAGATGAAGCTCTCAACATTATAAGAGTCAGTTTGGACAGGAGGGAAGTTAAACATTCCCCAACCCATTTTTTACTCTCTATGGCTGAAATAGCTTTAACAAAAAATGATTTTAGATTTGAACAAAAATATTATTGGCAAATTAAGGGGGTTTCTATGGGTTGTCCTATGACTCCTGAGATGGCTAATCTTTATATGGAGGAATCTGAAAAAACAACACAAAAATCCACCTTATAAGTACATATAAGAGGAAACTCATTTTTAGGCTAGATATTTAGATGATATATTTTATATCAGGAGAGGTGCTAATGTAGAGCTAAAACAGTTCCACAAAGCAATAACTAACAGTAATAAACATATTAACTTTTATTTCAATCACAACCAGACAGAGATCCACTTTTTAAAACTGAGGATAAAAAAAGAGGAAGATCATCTTATTACCGCATTATATAAGAAACCAACATATGCTAACACATATCTAGGTTTTGATAGCAATCACCCATGAAGAATAATCTCCCATATGGTCAATTCCTTCGAAATGTAATTGTTCTCATTATGAGGACTTTAAGGAGGAATCTGACTTACTGTCCAAATAACTAAGAGACAGAGGTTATCCACAACCTGTGATTTACAAAGGGTTGACAGGAACAGCTGACAAACCAAGACTGAAACGGTTAAAAAAACAAACATAGACCACAAACTAATCATGTACACTGCACTCTGACATGTAATCATATCACCAAGGATATACAGAAGACTATATACAAATATTGGCACCTGTTAGAAAACATTCCAGGATGTGAACAAAAACCAGTGATTTCATTTAAGAGAACCAAAAACATCAGGGACTTAGTTATGCATAAAGGTAAAGGTATCCCCCATTGACAAGATTGTATAAAACCTTAAAACAATCTACTGAGAATACTATGACATGTCTATCTAAGCCAGTAAGACACCATGCATGTGGTCATT
>JAIPUX010001232.1:28632958-28647518 GCA_020142125.1 Phrynosoma platyrhinos
CAGGGAAAGTGCACCCGACGTGTTTAGGGCGCACTTTCCCTGACTTGTAAAAAGAGCGCCAATTTGGCGCTCCTTTTAGGGTCATCGCAGGAGCACCGCGGTGTGGCTGCCATGGCCCTGCGGTGCTCCGGACCAGGGCATCCTGGATGCCCTGGTCTGCTTAAGCCCTTAGAGAGCCAGTGTAGCATAGTGGTTTCAGTGTTGGACTTTGACTCTGGTGACCAGGGTTGAATTCCCTGCTCAGCCAAAAAAACCCACTAGGTGACCTTGGGCAAGTCACACTCTCTCAGCCTCAAGGAAAGGCAATGGCAAAACTCCTCTGATTAAATCTTGTCAAGAAAACTCCATGATTGTTTTTCACCTTAGGGTTTCCATAAGTTGGAAATGACTTGAAGGCCTAAAACAGGAAACGGGGTAGGCAACCTTTCCCCTTTAAGGGCCAAGGGACTTCAGCTCCCAGAAGCCTCAGACATGTTGGCCAATAGTCCCATGTCCGCCAATAGCTCCTGGGATTCTGGGAGCTAAAGTCCCTCGGCCCTTAAAGGGGAAAGGTTGCCTACCCCTGGCCTAAAAGAACATGTTAGCTATATGAAGAAATATATATTGTTCTGCATTTTAAATTCAATGTCCAAATCTGGTGCCATCATAAAACTTTTTATATTTGTGGTAATTGGACCTATAAATATATATAGTAAATATTATTATTATTATTATTATTATTTTAAAAAAATCCTATATGTTTCCAAATATTCATTATGATTTTTAAAAGATTTCAGGCAAACAATAATTATGTCACACTCTATGGATCCTACCATATGCAATGCATCCTGCCAATGAATTCTGCTATATGCACACTCAATTCATCCTACCAACTCTAGTTTTGAGGTGTTATTATCTGATTAACTATACTGAGAAGTGATAATACTTAAATACATGGAATGTTTTCATATACTCTTGTCTTTCTGTCACATACAATGCTTTTAATTTGTTTCATTATATGTTATTGTTGCTATTTTCACAGCAACCCTATGAAGTAAGTCAGTATCACTCATGCTAGAATCTGAGCATAAGCTCTATAAAGGCTGCTGCCACACTGCTGAATTAATGTATTTTGACAGCATTTTAACTGTCACAGCCCCAACCAATGGTATCCTGGGATTTGTAGTTTCTTGTGGAACCAGAGGTCTTGACAGAAAAGCCTAAATATCTCACAAAACTATAAATCCCAGAATTCCATAGCACTGAGCCATGGTAGTTAAAGCAGTTTTAATTTTGCATTAATTTTGCAGTGCATTTGCAGCCACAGTCATTCAAGAAAGAGCTAAATCCAACTTTCCACAAGGAAGAAAAATATTCAAGCCATGTTCTCCCTCCGTTATTGTTCTCTTCACATGGAGAGCAATAGTCTGAGGAGGACCACCTCTGATATGCACTGAAGAATAACTGGAAACCTGGAAAAAATCAGTGCTCTTGACTATATGCAGAGACACTATGTGTAGAGGGTGTTTTTATCTTTTAGACTATCACTCTCTGTACTTAGTGATCAACAAGAGAGGAAAAGGGCTAGAACTCTCTCCTCCATGAATGGGGATTTTAACCTTCTCTTTATAGTCCCCAATGGGACTATCTCATTCTAACAAAAATGTATTGTCTGGATTCACATTTATCTGACTCTTTTACATGCATAATTATGATGGTATTGCCCCCCCCCGGTGTGAGGAGTGAATAGATTTTGTTTTAATGGCACTAATGGGCAGAATAGCAAAAGAAGATGGAGAATTGCAATGCGTGATATGGGAGGTTCCTGGCAAGCAAGACAAAAATTCTAAAACTGCTGAAGTTGGCGTATCCTAGCAAGGATGCAGCTGCCTATGTTATCTATGAAAGAACAGGTCATTCAGAAGGTTTGGGTAACAAGCAAGAAGATAATAATTTCTTTAGAATAAGATTGATAAAAGCTTAGTATGTTTTGGAACTATGGAAAACATGTTTTTCCCAAGAGCTGGCAAGACATGAATATAAAGAAAGGGGATTTTCAGCCTCTCCTTTGTTGACATCGAACCAGCAAGATATCATCCCAACCCTTCGGGGATGAACTGATCCATCATTCAGTGAAGAGACCATGTTTTGTGAGTCTGTTGTATGAATATTGTGTGAATGTGAGCTCTTGATACTTAAAATGATTGTCTTATTTTTTATTGTCTCATTGTCTTATTTGTTATGTTTTAATAAATGTTACATGCATAGAGTCTAAACCTAGATCTGGTTTCCTACATGTCTTTGTTGAAAATCCTATAGTCTAGGGTGGCTAAATTTCTCTCTGGCTCAAAAGAACAACAGAGAACCTTGGTTCATGACACCTGCCCCACAAATACTCACATTAAGTATGGATATTTGAACATGAGAGCTTGTGTATCTAGACTGAGGGACTTGTCAGGCAATTTGGAATCCTTACAAATGAAGTTCTGGAATGTGTGGAAGGTTTATGTACATCACCTTCCCTGCTCAGATATCTATGTTCAATGTATGTGCACTGGAAAAATGGGAAGTCCAGGAAGACAAATAACATCAGGGTGTGGCAAGCTGTATGGCTCTGCTGTCATTCTACATATGGAACCTTCTTCATGTGGATAATGCATGTAGGAGGCTCAAGAAATACTTGAGGGAGAGCTGGAGGAACAAAGGCAACTAGCAAAGATTTGAGGGCAACTGAATAAAGTGCAGGCAAGGTCATGGAGGTCTGTAAAGGACATCAGTAGTTTTAATTCTTCTTTAAAGGAAGAATTACTATTTCTTTCATGCAGAACTGAACAGAAAATTAGACTAAGGACTTAAGAAGTAACATCACATGATCTAAACAGTGGCGGAGATGAATGAACAATTTCAGCAGCAAAGTTTCACAACTATACCTCTGTTTTCTACAATTAGATGAATTCAGAGCTATTAAACTGGACTTGTCTCATTTTAATTCAACCCTAGACAAAATTGACTTCCTGGACCAGACTCCTTGCCTGGCATTTTAATTCAGATTTTCAAAAGCTCAAAACAACAGTAGCGTACAAACTGTGCCTAATGCAGCATATCTGATTTGTGTGCAAGAGACACCAATTAGAGACTGTTGCTTTAGAAATTCTCCTCTTTACTAGGTTTGTCACAGAAGACAGAAGTGGCCTTGTTCAGTTCTGATGGCTAATGACTTACTTTTAAGCAGATTTTGCATTAGTACCAAGTACATTATTTCTGCTGCTGCCACTATCTGTGACTCCTTCCCATTTTTGGTTCAGTCTGCTGAGAAAATGTTTTCTTTTCCCCTGTTTTATCAGAAAATGAACAGTGTGTATCCTTTAGGAGGGCCGAATTGGTGCAGTGGTGGCTGCTAGCTTCCATAGCAGTGAGGCAGGCAATCTATTCCATGTTTTACTCTGAACTTCAAAGGAATTACATCCATTGTTAGATAGTTTCTAACTATATTGCTGTGTTATTGACAAGGAGGAATTGACTGTGGGGGAAAAGAAATATTGCCTTATTACTGCTGGTCATGACCAGAGAAGTTATGCAAAGTTTAGATTTTAGACTGATTATCTCCTATTATTAGTTACTATTATTCTCCTATTATTAGTGATAATATAGTTTTCTATTATTAGTCTCCTATTATCAATATTATATTCATGGATAGCTATGTTGGCCATATAGCAAAGTAAAACAACATCCAAAAACCACAAAACAGTAAGTTCTTTATTCGGCCAATCAAAATGCACAAAATAAATGGTATAAGCTTTTGAAACTTCCCTGGCTTCTTCATTAGGTAAATGTGGTAAAAATCACACAGGAGAGGAAATTGGTGATGTTAGTCACAGCCCTTCATTTTGTCAAAATGTTGTTGTTATGATGCTCTGTACTGGTATGGTATGGAGGGATGTATATGCAGGCAGGCCCTCCTCCTTCTGGCCATGTGGCAATGGGAACAAAGCATTCCAGAACTTTTAACACTTTTGCCTTATGAAAAAGCCAGTGGAGCGTCACAAACTTGCATCGTGTATGTTGTGCATTTTGGTTCTCCAAATGAAAGTATCACAGTTTTGTGGATTTTGGATTTTAGTATTAGCATTACTTACACTGTCAAATTACTTATGATTATCAAGGAAACAACTATATCAAGGGAATTTCCTAATTTTTTATGCAAGAGAAGCACTCACTTAAATTGCTCAGTTCATGAAGTGTAAACTTGTGGTCATTTCTTTTAATACTACTAGTCTAGTTCAGTGATACCATAATAGTGTGGATTCTCACCCACCCACCCACAAATGAAACCCACATGAAGTGGTTAGCTAGAGGATCCTGGGTGGTGGGAATTCAGAGCAGATTCAGCACAAGCTGGGAGAGTCAGAAGGACTATGAACAAAAATGGTGAAGGTTTCAAGATGCATTAAGGAGACTGAGAGAAGCTTGAACCCCCCCACCCAATCCCACCCCACCCCTAATAGTGAGGGGGACCACCTGTACCCAGCCAAGCTGCTTGCTCAACCAGGCATGCTATTAGTTGATGTGGAGATCCCAGGATGGCCACAAGTTGATGTTATTACAAGATCACATGGGAGCCTTGTTTCACAAGACCAGTCTTATGAGATTTGATAATCACATGAGAGGGTCTCCTGGGAATTTATGCAACTTCATCAGCTAAACCTAGTGTCTTTCTGTAGTTGTATCCAGTGCACACATGCTGAACTTCAATTTGGGTACCCTTATTAGTCACCCTTGGAGGCTAGGAAGGATTGTTTTCTTGTCATTGTTGCATGTTTTTCATTTTCCCTAGGGACTACTCATGGGGGATAGGCATGAGTGGATAATGCTGGGGCATCTGTACATGGGTTGTTCTATAAATATTGTTGGGCAGTTTTCTGACTTTGTTTTATGCCACAGCTGGCAGGAATTATAATGAATGAGTGGAGACCTGAACACTAATAAATGTTAGGGATATGGCCAAAAGTTGGGAAGAGAAAGCTGGGCCTGAGTGATGGATTTGGTCAACAGAAGATAATGTCTTGGCATTGCCCCCTTCTATTAACCCTTAATCTGGCAATAGATAGCTCAGACTCAAGGCTGCTGCAAGATGGTCCAACAAAGACAAGGAATCTGCAAGACCAGCACTGTGCACACAGGACTCTCTTTCACATTTTTATACTATATTATAATTTATGTAGCAGTAGCAGTAGCAATAGAACTTGTATACTGCTTTATAATGCTAGTATCCTCTAAGCAGTTTACAATGTATGAGCCAATTGCCTGCAACAACCTGGGTACTCATTTTACTGAACTACAAAAGGATGGAAAAGTCAACCTGGAGCCCTGCAGGATTGAACTCACAATGTTTTGGCTGCAGTATCGGCATTTAACCACTGCACCACCAGGGCTGCTATAAAACTAAATAAAGTCGTGGCTTATTTTTATTCCACCCATGGAGTCCAGTTTGTATAGCAACAAAACATTGATCAATGTAATTATAATCATGAACATAATCATTATCATCATCAGTACCAGTAGCACTAGCAGCTTCAAGGAGAGCTGAAGGAAGACCAAAGAACCATTGCAAGTGCTGAAATCCCATGAAGCAAGTGATTTGGGAAGATTTGCAAATGAGAAGTGAGAAACTTTAGAGACAGCATCTAGCTCCAAGAAGGAGCTGAAGCTGGAATCATGTGAGGTTTCTGGACACTGGGAGCATCTATGGTCACTGTACTGGTTCAGATTTTGCAGGGGAATTCTTGAGACAAATCACCTAGTAGTGAAATACAATGTGAAGACACATGTAAAGTTCACAGAATCAGTGTGTGAATATGAAGTTTAGGAAACAAAACAAAGGTTTTGAATAAGGCAGAGATGGGGGGAATGTGACTCACAGGCCACATACAGCACCCACATGTTTCCCTAAATACCCCCTATTTCTCTCATGTTTAATTTTATTACCTGAGAAGGAACCATGTCTGGGAAATTTTTGAACATTTTGCTCTCCTGTTCAGTTTTAGGACCAGAAACGAGAGACTGCTAAATGCAATGATCACGTATCCTAACATCACACATTTGCACTTAAATCCCTGGAAAACACTTTGACAGAGTTCTCTGGGTCTCTATAGCCCTATGCCATAGACATTGAAATGATATGAATTAACTCATATGAATGCTGGAATGTGGAACATTCAGTATATTCTTCTGTATACAGGAACATACTAAGGACAGTTCAGATGTACAAGGAAGTCAAAATTAACTAAAGATGAATTAGAAACAGGGTTGTTGGGTTTTTTTTTTGAAAAAATAATGATAGAAATGAGTTAATTTATGAGGAATTAATTTTTAATGAACTAATTAATTAACTAGGCAGGAAATGGTCAACTAGTTCAGTAAGGAAAAGCATTGTTAGCTAAAATATAAAATTAAGTAATGGAATAAAACTTTTGTTGGGGTATGCAGACAGGTAAGAATCTAGTATGCACTCATGCAGAGTAGATGCACATAAGCAGGCATGCCCAGAAGCTGGTCTTCTGTGGAGAAGCTTGCTCCAGATGGCACAGGAAAAGTCCTCCCACACAAAGGTGCTGCTTTCAGCTTGCTGAGATGAATAACTTAACAGTGAGGCTTCATTCAATGAGGGCTTTAGTCTTTGTTGCAAATATTTACAAAGATAGGCAGAGTATCAGACATCCGTTGTGAATACTCATAGCTATACAGACTAACAAAGTGCTTCACCAACCACCAATCACAACTAACCAAAAATGGAGATTCTGACTCTCTCCCATATATAGGTGCTCTTCTTGGGAACATGTGACAACCCTGCACTAATGCAGCCTGGCTCGTTTCATCCCCAGTGCCTGTTGCATCAGACCTCCCATGATGCATACCTGGCTTGTCTCATCCACTGTGCATGTTGCATCAGGCATCCCATCATGCACAGCTTTCCAAATGCTGAGTCATGAACTGTAGTAACCCTGTTACCACTGCTCTAGTTCCTTTCAGTGGCATTGCTCTAGTTCCTTTCATTTTCTAGATCACATGGTGCTACATGGTCTTGATAATCCCCTCCAAAATGACATGTGATGTGTTCCATATGTTCTTGCATTTGTCTCATGTGTAATGTAGACCTCAACCACTGATACCCAGTCTGCTAACCAGCCTCTCATGGCGTTCCACAGGTAAAGGCTTTGTGAAAATGTCAGCTATAATGTCTTCTGTACCAACATACTGCAGCTTCAGTATCCCACTTTGCACAAGCTCTCTCACATTCTGGTATCCCACTGTGGTCCTACACTTCAGATTTTCTGACTCTGCTATGCCAATGCATGCCTGTGAGTCCTCATTCACCACAGTTGCTCTACCACAGTTATCACCTAGGCCTTGCAACAACTGCCTAGCCCACTGTACATCATTTGCAACCTCTGACAACATGGCAAACTCTGCCTGTGTTGTGCTGAGTGCAATGCAGCTTTGCTTTCTGGACCTCCAGATGACAGGGTTATCTGCATAACTGATGATCAGTCCAGTTACTGACTCCCTATCATCAGCCTCAGATGCAAAGGAACTGTCATCAAAACCTTCCAGCTCTGACATCCCTCCTGTTATTACCAAGCACCTGTCTTTTGTGTCCTTCAAATACCACACAATGCACTTCACTGCCATCCAGTCCACCAATCTGGGCTTCACAGCTCTCCTGCTCAGTACCCCTTGGCTACCAACCTGGCTCTCCACCTCACAGTCCCACCAGGCATATCTCTCTTCCTGTAAACCCACCTGCAACTAATGACTTTCTGCCCCTCAGACCTGTCTACCACCTCAAACACTCCTAGCTACCAATGCACCAAATTCCTGACCCATGGCTACATTCCACTTTTCCTGCTCACTAACTGGGTACCTTAGTGTGTCCTCATAATTATCAAGCTCATCCACCACAACAGTACAGGCTTGTGCCTCTTGCACAACAAATATATCTGGTGGTTTCCTGAGTTGCTGTGACCTGCATAGAATGATCACCTGCCATGCTCATCCTCATTGTCACTACTGCTTTCCTAGATGTCTTGTTCCTGTTTTGGTATTTGTGTGTGTGTGTATGTGTGTGACCACAGAAGTGCTAGGTTCCTCCTTTACATTTCTGGATGCATCCACCCCTCCATTTCTGATCTTTGTACCAGTGTTGCCCAACTTTACAAAAACATCATGGTTGCTGTGGATCTTTCCATTCAGCATGTGTTTCAAACCTTGCACTCCTTGAGTACAGGACTCTGCCACCACCCAATAGAAATCTATAACTATTCCTCTTGTAACCCACAAACCTTAACCTCTGGCTCTTTGGTTCTTTTTTCTTCCTGACCCGCAGAGGAATTAGTACTGATGCAAATGTCAGGTTTTGATGGGATATATAGTCAATGTTGAAATGTAAAGATGTGTGTCTGTATTTTTCCATGATGAGAAAACTGTTTTTAGGGCCTAAATTCACAACATCCCAGTCCAGGTGGTAGAATAGTCATAACAAGGCTAGTTAACAAGCTGGAATACGTGAGAAAGAGTTTCATGTTTATAGAGTGGATTTAATAGCAAAGATTGTTTTGATAAAATCGGTCACATGGTGGAAGATGAACAACAAAGGGTTTGGTTAACACACGTCATGTAAAATTAACCAATGAGCCTGGAAGGTAACACCCAAAGGGGTGGAGAAATGGTGGGCTGGGAATTGTGTTTTTTGGGAAAGCAGTTAGTCTGTTCTAACCTTTCAACAGCATGGATTAGCTAACACTATTTTTGCAGAAGCTGTAGCTTGACTAATCTTTCACAATGTAGCATTAAGGATTTATAGTTTTGTTCCTGTTAGCCAACCTGGCTAAAGTGATATTTTACTGGACTTTGTAGTTTTACTTTGACTATGCTATTTTATAATAAAACTAGAAGCTTGCTGGAACTACCTGCGTGCTGGTGAATTTCTGCCTCCTGCATGGAGCCCATCAGTTTCAACAGCAAACTAGTCAAAACCCCTCAAGTACTTGAGATTGGGTGCTCTATGCAACAGGAAAAATGGTGTCTGATTGATGGCACTGCATCACATCCTGTTAATGGTATGGTATGCAACCTTTGTGGATTCTACCTACAAATTTGGTGGTGCCCCGGCATCTTCCAGCATGCAATCCCTCATCTGATCTGATCATACAAATATGCCTCTCAGCCAAACCATCCACAGCTGCACAAGCCGAATTGGTGGTTTTGTGCTGAATTCCCTTCTGCAGACTTTTGGCAAGGAACTCTCCATCCCTATTGGTCACAAAAGTGCCCACCTTGTAGGGAAACTCCCTCTCAATGACATTTACCCACTTTTTGACCTGATCAGAAGCTTCACCTTTGGTTTTCAGCAAGGTAACAAAAGAATACCGGGTGTGTCAATCTACTATGAGCAGGGTAAACTTGTTTCCTCCCATGCTCTTAACTCGGTGTGGTTCCAACTAGTCTGTGTGCACTACCTAAAAAGGCCTCTCAGTGGCAAACTTGCTTACTTTGGCAACTGAGTAAGCTTTGATTTTCATCCTTTTGCACACTGCACAATCAAGGTAGTTGTTGCATTTCTCCATCTTGAAGTCTGGGGATATCTTCTCCAAGTTTCTAAAACCTTTGAAACTTGTGTGCCCCATCACCTTATGAAAATATTGTGCACAATTTTCATGTAATGGTTTGTTGGCTCCACTGCTCCACTGCACCTTTGCCACCATGTGGTATACCTGATTTTTCTTTACAGCTTTACCACGCACTGCCCCATCCTTGGAGATTACTTCCTCATCCCCCTTAAAATGGACCTCAAACCCATCATTGGTTAGGGATGCCACACTCATAAGGGAATCCTGCAGTCTAGGTGCTCACAAAACACTATCAAATGTTTTCCCCAGCCGTGGGATTAATACAGACCCTTCAAACTCCACTCTACCAGATTCAACATCAGTAAACACCACTGTGTCTACTGATGATGTTTTTGGGTTCTGTAGTCTCCCCTTATCTGGTACCATGCATTGAGAACAACCACTGTCTAAACTCCAGACAGGGTCTCCATTTTTCCCACTCACAACACTCTCCATATCTTGGCCAGCCAGGCTGAGGACTCGGAGTATGAGGAGGACAAGGAGACTGAACCAGGCCCTAGCTTTGCTCTGCCAGCTCCAGTAGAGTTGACTGAGCCAGGACCTAGCTCTGTTATGTGAGCTCTAGCAGAGCCTGTGACTCAGCAGCCCAGCCTCCCCCAGTAGAGGTTCCAGGCCTGGGAGACATAGAGGGGCAGAACGAGGAGGTACCTACCTTTTTCCAGAGAAAAACAAAAAGGCCGTGCCTCTGTCGATTCAGGAGGTTATATGAGAAATACTCAGCAATCACCAAACAGCTGCAATTAGGAACTGGGCCAATATAAACAACTGTGAGATGCTGAGCTTCTTCATCAGTCTATCTGAATTCCCTGGCAAAAGCATCTTACTCTGACTCCCTTGTTGCCAGAAACCTTGCCTTCTAGACCTCGGATTGACCTAGAACTCTTGACCCTGGACTGGACTTGCTGATCTTTTATCTGGAGCCCTAGACTCTGGTCTGAACTCACTGACCAGCTCTCTGGACCCCTGGACCCTTGGCTTGCCCCATGGTTTTTTTCTATTGACTATTAGACTGGTACTGTGCTCTTAGAAGTGCCTTCGTGCTGCTGCAAAGTCTTGCATTTGTGTGCCTTATCCTTATCAACAATTTCATTGGTTGTTTTCTGGCAAACTACAAGCTGCACTTTAAAATCTGAGAGGCAGATTTCCCTAGAGACTCACACTGGGTAGCCTTTATTATAGCTTGCTCTCTGGGCTTGCAAGCAAATGAGCTACTCTTTACCTCAATGAGGATAGTCCTGTCCTCAACAGCTTGCATGACTTCCTGAGGGAGATGAAGGCTACCTGTGGAGATCCTGTCAAGAAGGAAACTGCAGAGCACCGAATTAAGACTCTCCAATAGGGCAAGGGCTCTGTAGCAGAATATTCCACTGCCTTTTGCCTCATAGCCCAGGACTTGATGTGGAACCAGAGTGCCTTGTAGGCCCAATTTCATTGGGGGTTTTTGGACCCCATTCTGGATGAGCTGGCCTACTCAGAGCCTCCAGATACTTTGGCAGCCCTGATCATGCAGGCAACCCATATTGACTACTGCCTCTCAACCCACAGGCAGGCCAAATGGACTGGCCTACCACTCCCTCCATTGCCTGTGCCACTGTCCCCTGCAGCTTCCTCTGAGGTTGCTTCTCCCTGGTGTACAGAGGAAACAATGCAGCTGGGAAGAGCTCAGCCACAGCTCACCGGGGCTGTGAAGGAACAGAGGAGGAGAGAGGGTCTCTGTCTGGATTGTGAACTCCTGGGGTATTTTGCCAGAGATTGTCCTGCCAAGGGACACTGAGCACTGCTGCAGGGAAATGGAAGGTCCCAGGTGTAGATCAGGTTCCCAACATTGGGAATGTCTCTCAAACCTGCTTCTCTCAGTGCAACCTGCAGCAAGGACCCTTTGTTGGTGGCGGCCAACCTCAGACTCCCTACCCTGGAGCTCATTCCCCTAGGAGCCATGATAAACACGGGAGCAATTTCATGGACATGGGGGTTTGCTACCCACCACCAGATTCCTATGGAGGCCCTAGCTGAGCTGAGACCCATGAAGACCATCAACGGGTAGCTCCTGCAGTCTGGTCCAGTGACACACCAGACCCCCCTGCTCCACTTGGAGATCCAGAGTCATGTCGAGGAGGTCCAGTTCCTGCTGGCAAATGTGCCTCATTTCCCCTTGGTCCTGGCAATGCCCTGGCTCTCCAAACATGACCCACATATCTCGTCGGCCTGTCAGGAGGTCGTGTTCACCTCAGAGTTTTGCCAAGAGCATTGTTGGCTGAAGCTGATCCCAGCTGCAGTGACAGTGGATGCCAAGGAGTGCTCGTTGTTGCTGCCCGAGAAATACTGGGAATCCACAGACATCTTTGACAAGAAGGAGGTGGATTGGCTCCTGTAGCACAAACCCTATGACAGTGATATTGACTTGGTACCAGGGGCCCTTATTCTGGCAGGATGCCTCTACTCCCTCTCAGAGCCTGAGCTGGCGGCTCTGAGGGACTTTTTGGAGAAGAACCTCCAGAAGGGGTTTATCCATCCTTCTAAGTTTCTTACAAGTGCCCCTGTGTTCTTTGTGCAGAAGAAGTGTGGGGAGTTGTGCCTCTGTAACAATAACTGGGCCCTCAACCAGATCACTGTCAGGAACCAGTATCCGTTGCTGCTGGTCCCAGAGTTGTTCGAGTGGCTGTGCCACACAGGGTCTTTACCAAGCTGGACCTCGGAGGGCCAACAACTTGGTGAGGATCCGGGCCAGGGATGATTGGAAGATGGCCTTCCAGAGGCAGTATAGGCACTACAAATACACGGTCAGGCCCTTGGCTTGTGTAATGCCCCAGCCATCTTCCAGCATTTCATCAACATCTTCAGGAACTATCTGGATCGGTTCGTGATTATTTACCTATACGATTTTTTATTTATTTATTCCCCCAGCCCGGCTGCCCATGACACCCACATTTGTGCCATCCTCCAGGAACTTTTGGAGCACCACCTTTATGCCAAGTTAGAGAAGTGTGCCTTCAACCTCCAGGAGGTGGACTTCTTGGGCTACCGGGTCTTCACCCAGGGTATGGCCATGGACAACTCCAAGGTGGAGATGGTGTTGTTGTGGTAACCCCCTCGCAGTAGGAAGGATGTCCAGCAGTTTCTAGGGTTTGTGAACTTTTACAGGAAATTCATCTCAGAATATGCTACACTGGCAAGCCCTCTTTGCCAACTGCTGCATGGGATGGCCTGCTTACAGTGGATGGCTGCTGTCCAGAAGTCATTTGAGGCCCTCAAGGAGAGGTTTACATCAACCCTGATCCTTCAGTACCCTGACCCATGAATGCCTTTTGTGGTGGAGGCGGAATCCTTGGACGTAGCAATTGGGGTTGTGATTCTTCAGCCCACGGGGGCCAAGGGACAGCTGCTGCCTTGTGCCTTTTATTCCCAACAGCTGTCTTCTCCTGAATGCAATTACATAATCTAGGAGAAGAGGTGTTGGCAATTAAGGCAGCCTTCGACATGTGGTGACATCTGCTGGAGGGGGCAGCTCATCTGGTCCTCGTCCACATTGACCACAAGAACTTGGAGCATTTCCAAATGGCCTGAAAGTTGTCGCAGGGGCAGAAGCGGTGGTCCCTGTTTTTTGGCTGCTTTAATTTCTGGTTCATGTATGTTCCTTGGGCATGGAATCAAAAAGCTGACACTCTGTCCCAGAAATCAGAGTATGCCATGGACCTAGAGGGTGAACATCAGTCCACCATTCTGCACCTGAAAAATGTTGCCGCTGCTCCAAGGGAGGCCATGCTGGTGGACAAGATCCATGACCTCCAGGGCCAGGACCCATTTTGGGTGCAGCATCTGGCACAGGGGGACGCCTCTCTCTTTGTGCTTTGGGATGGCCTACTTTGCCACCGGGGCTGGCTTTCCATGTTAGCAGGTCCCTGTCAGGAGGCAATCTTGCAGATGTGCCATGACTCTAAGCTGATGGGGTACTTCAGCTTTTGCAAGACCCTGCACCTCCTCATGTAGGAGTTTTGGTGGCCTCAAGTCCGGGCAGAGGTGGCCGAGTATGTGGACACTTGCCCTATGTGTCACCAGACGAAGGATCATCCGGGATGGCCCATAGGCTTGCTGCTGCCTTTGCTGATGCTGTCAGGGCCCTGGAAGCTCATCTCCATGGACTTCATCTTGGACCTACCCTCCTCTGCTGGCTTTATCACCATTTGGGTGGTGGTGGACCTTCTTTTAAAGATGGTGCACTTCATGCCCTGCACTAGCATCGCCATGTTGAAGGAGATGGCCCAGATGTTTGTGCAGCACATCTTTTGGCTCTATGGCCTTCCTGAGGGGGTGGCCTCTGATTGAGGTGCCAGTTCACTGCCCAGTTCTGGACAAGCCTGCTGCAATGGGCAGATAGAGTGCACCAACAGGACACTGGAGCAGTACTCCACTGCTGCTCGATACCACCAGGAGAACTGGGTCAACCTGCTGCTGTTGGCTGAGTTCTCCTATAATAACCCGGTCCATGCCTCAACACAGCAAATGCCCTTTTTTACCACTGGCGGCTTTCATCCACAGGGGTTTCCAGCTATGGCTCCAGTCTCTGTGGTCTCTGTGGCAGACCAGTGGCTCCAGGAACTTCAGGGTGCTCAGTCCTTGCTGCAGGAGCAGCTCAAGTTGGCCAAGGAGGCATACAAGCAAGGCACAGATCAGTACCGGCAGGAAGGTCCTCCTTTGTAAGTGGAAGATTTGTTCTGGCTATCCGTGCACCATCTCCCACTTCAGCGGCTGTGTCATACATTGGATGCCCAGTTTGTGGGGCCTTATGAGATCATAGCCCAGGTGAAATCCATGGCTTTTCAGCTCCAACTTCCACTGATGTGGCAGCTCCACCCAGTCTTCCACTGTTCCTTGCTGCTTCTGGCCTTGGGAGTCTG
>JAIPUX010001232.1:28666871-28682833 GCA_020142125.1 Phrynosoma platyrhinos
ATTGCAAAATTGAAGTGAAGAAGCTGGGGGCAGCAGAGCATAAGTTGGCTCGGCCATGCCCCCAAAATCTTCCAGCATAACTGCCAAGACATCTTTTAAGTCTTGTCTATCTATGACCATGGACAAACTATTCGTCCCATGTGGAAGTGCGATACAAATTGCAGACTTTAAATAAGTAATCACTCACAAGCATGTTTCTTATTGGGGTAGGTGCTTCATTTTTTAATTTGTGTGTGCCTTTTGAATAATTTTATACTGTTTTAATGTGATGATTGTATCCAACTTTAATGGTTGGATTTCAGTTGACTCATGAGCCACATTGAGTCCTATTCCTCGAGACAGGCAGCACATGAAAGAAAGGGGAAAAAAAAGAAAGAAAGAAAGAAAGGAGAGGATAATTTCAGCAATTTTCTTTCCACTGCAGGGAAGCCTTCAAAAACTATGCAGTTTTCAAAGTCAATTGCAATTCAAGATTTATTCTGTGCAAAATTTACACATAAAACAGCATTTTTTGCAGAGAAAATAATCAGGGCAGAATATTATTTCTGTACATGCTGCTTCCTATGCAAATCTATGTAAATTTTGCATATAATAAATCCCCAAGCATTTTCTATACAAGAAATAATATTTCTGCATTTAAGCTATTATTTCATGTGCAGAAAGTGATGTTTTCTGTACAAAACAACCATATGTGAATTCGGCACAGAATAAATTCCAAACTGTAAAGATTCTTGCCATTCTAGGTTTCTCAACATCAGAGTTTCTCACCATTTGCGGAGAGAAAAAGAAGCCATCTTATCTGATATATTATCTTTCCACTATTTTTTTAAAAAAATATTCTAATATTCTTTTTATCACTAGGTGGTTCAGTATTGGAAGTTCTGTGCAGGATTAGAGGAACCATTGGACTAATCTACCAAAAACCACTCTTACTATATTTGCACTACATGAATACATCTCATAACAAGGGAGATAGACAGACAAACAGACAGACAGACAGACAGTAGATAGTTGTGGCTGTGAAGCAGCACATGAGATGGAGCTTTTTTCCTTTAAACTATCCAAAATGATGGACCAACTCACTAAGGGAAGTTCAACATCTCAGATTGCTCCTTTAAAGTAGATTCACTGCCCGACTGATATCATTAATATACCCCACAGCCTCCCAGCTCACCTGGATTTTAATATAGCAGTTGTACATTTCATTAATTCCATTTGTTGCAGGTTGCCCTAAGGAATTTTTTAGAATTCTGTGTGCTGAGAGGTAAATCGTTAATTAATTTAATAGTTACAAACCATTTTCTGACAGGATTGGACCCAGAGGGGAAGTACAAGGGAGTTTAGGGGCTATTAATGAACAACCTATTTGACTGATGAAATCCTATTGGTATACTTCTGATTCTGAATAGTCAAAAGCGGGGGATTTTTCATTTAACAGTGTTCATTTTCAAAGCAGGAAGTAAATGTCTGAGACAAAAGGGTTAAACTCCATCAAAATAGAGGCAGCTTGTGATATAGTTACACAGGCCCTATAAGGTAAACTACATTCCCTTCTATCTAATTTCTTCTAGACCTGCATTTCACCCTTTTATATCTCCTGAAATTCACCTGTGGGCAAGCTGGATAAGAAGCACTCTGACTGACCCCATTACTGGCAAGGTATTAAATCACACTTTATTAGTGTTATCAGCTTTATAACACAATACAACAGGGCAGGAAGCAAAATATTTTGGATTAGCTACCTGCCAACCTCTTCCACTACACTGTGGGATAGCATTGGAGTTCTTTTTATTCATGAAAGCAGGCAGCAGAATTGAATCATGGTAATATTCTGGTGGCAGAATATCTTTCTTCTATAGATTTTTAATGTTCCAGGCAATGGGGTAGATATTCTGGTACAAGAAGGGAACATTTCACACTTTTCTGTGATCAGTCCCATGATGCCCCAGGAGTGGAGAAGAAAATAAGCAGAAATGTCTCAAAATACTTTCTTGCATCATTTGAAAGAGAAGATGGTGCTCCCTTCCATTTCATGTACTGAAGCTGGACAGACTGGAAATTAAATCTTACTTTAGGACTGGGAATGCACCAGCATCTTCCATTGTGCCTGATGACTATGGGCTAGCTCTGGGAATTTGGCACAGGCAATGTGGCACACAATTTATTTGCCTTCAGTATTTTGCAGATGTTCTCCATCCCATGCATCTGCTTCTTTAGGGAGCAGCTTCCCTGAGCCTAAAGGTTGAGCTGGCTCTGTGCATGAATATGGGATATGTATATTTATAAAATTTGCATTTGTGGATTTCCTTCCATACCCATTTCCAGATCTGTTCTGTGTTCCTTTTCTTTGGGTTGTTCATGTATGTGTATGAGAGACATGAATCATTCTTTGTTTTGTTTTGTTGTTTTGTTTTGTTTTTCCCCCTCAAATGTACATGCATTGTTTGGACCTGCTTTCTTGAATGATAGATACATGTTGAAACAGTGTTTGCATGAATTTGAAATTTGTACTCTTTTCAAATGTGCACATTTTTTTCCAGCTACATTCTCATCCATCAATTGCTGTGAGGATTTAGATGCACAAAATATGCCCTATCAACAGATAGACAGGACATACAATCTAAGACAAAACTGTCAAAGCCCATATAGAAAAGGGATTCCTGACACATTTCTAACAAATCATGGATAAGAACCAGGAATATATTCACACACACACACACACACACCAGTAACTCAGGACAGATTAAGAGGATCAATGCTGATGTGGGGTTCTCCTGAGTACTACATTATTAATTCATAATACACAAAAGACCTCACTTTGAATATCTCTTTACATTGGACTTGGCAATATAAATGGTACGGGATCTAAGCAACTGTTCAGTTTCAAAAGAAGAATTGTGTAGTTATGGTCTAATTTGCACTGCATAAATAATGCAGTTTGACATCACTTTCATTGCCATGGTTCAATGCTATGGAATTCTGGGATATGTAGTTTGGTGGAGAAAAGAAGGCTAAATATCTCACAAAAGGGGTGTCAAACTGCATTGTTTCTGTAGTGCAGATTAGATGTCTATAATTATGTAATCGAGGCTAATCATACACTTTAAAATTTCTTTTTTAATAAATATATATATATATATTGATTAAAAACATTAAACAATACAAAACAGCAATTACAACAATAACCACAGTACAAAGTTTACCCTAAATTCATTTAGGGTCAGAAGTATGTAATAACGTTATAGTAAATGATAAACAAACTACTCAAGACATTTAAAAAAGACTTCCTAGCATGATACTAACTTGATTATTTAGCCCGATTTATTTCTACTCCTATTTATATCATATATTTCACTACCCCATGACATACATTTATATAACTGCTATGAATGATATATTATACTATAAGCCTATACCAAAATCATGAACAATACATCTATAGCATAAATATACAGCCTTCATCTGTTTATATATTAAATTTATAGAATATTAATTCAAACCTATCTAGTTCCCCATTTCGTTTCCAATAATCAATCAAAATTTTCCAGTCTCTCTTAAAGTTATCAATGCTTTCAACTCTATTTAAACCTGTTAACTTGTCCATTTCCATTATATCCAAAAGTTTCCATGTCCAATCCTTGCTCTAAGGTATATCTTTTTGTTTCCATTTTGCAGCATATGTTATTCTGGCATCTGAAATTAGGTTGAAAATGTTTGCCATGTTTTTTCTCAAGATTCTGATCATCAACCATGCCTAGCAAGAACAATTTGGGATCCATTTTTTCAAATTTATTCCTAGTATTTCAGACATGCTAAGTTTTATGTTTCCCCAAAATCCTTTGGTTTTCTTACACTTCCACCATAAGTGATAAAGTGAGCCTACTTTCTTCTCACATTTCCAACATTTATAGCAATGCTTTTTTTTTCATTTTGGCCAAATTCACCAGCTTTAAATACCACCGGTATTATAGTTTGTAAAAATTTTCTTTAATGTTGCAGCTTAAAGTATATTTTAATCTTTTTCCTCCAACATTTTCCCCACTGCTCCAAATTAATGTTATAGCCGAAATCGTGGGCCCATTTTATCATTTGGAGTTTGATTATTTCTTTTTCCATTTCTATGGCTAATAAAAGTCTATAAAATTTCGATATTTTATGATTCCTTCTGAAGAAATTATTTCACTGAACTCTTTATTGAGTACCCAAATAGATTTGGTCTTGTAATCTACGTTCCTTTATTTGTCTGCATACAAACCAATTCCATGAATAGCCTTCCTGGCTAAGTTCTTCCTGAGTTTTTATCTGTATATTTTGCCCTTTTTGTTTTATCAAATTATTGTAGGTTAACCATCTTTCTTTACCCAATTTATTTTCTTTAGAAATTACTTCCCCTATGGCAGTCCAATAAGGAAAGGTTTCGGTCCAATTTTTCTTAATTTTAACCCAAATTCTTAGTGAGGTGCGTCTAAAATAATGATCATTGAAATTTTTATGATATTTGATTTTATTGTATAACATATAACCATGCTAACTGTACACATTATCAAAACCTTCCAATTTCAAACTTCTTTCATCCTTTAGGGTTATCCAATCTAGTATGTAGAACAATGAACAAGCATAGCAATACATTTTAAAATTAGGTAGACCAAGACCTCCATGTTCCACTGCATCTTGAAGATATTTTAATTTAATTATCGGTTTTTTACCTTCCCAGATAAATTTAGATATACCCTTCTCCCAATTAGCAAAGAGAGAGTTGTTTATTATAATAGGAATATTTTGGAAAAGAAATATCATCTTGGCAAGATATTCATTTTAATCGAGGCAATCTTTCCCATCCAGGATAATTTTAACTTTTTCCATGTATTCAAATCCTGTTTAATTTCAGTCCATATTTTCTCATAGGGCCTTTGCAGACTGCAAGAAATAGTTCAAACTGAGTCCACTTTAAGGGTTAGGGTTAGTGCTAGGGAGTCATGGGAATTTTTTTTTTCTGAGACATTGAGCCTTCTCTGTCAGAAAGCTCTGGTGCCACAATAAAATACAGTTCCCATGATTCCCTAACCCTAACCCTAAACCTTAAAGCGAACTCAATTTGCACTATTTCTGGTAGTCTGCGAAGGCCCATAGTTATTTTTGAAAAGTTTGGTTTTTTTTGTGGTAAAATTAATACCTAGATATTTGATCATTTTTACTTCTTAAAAATTAGTTTTGTCTTTCAAAAGCTTTCTTTCTTTTTCTGTTCAATTCATCACCCACATTGCCATTTTCTCTCTGTTTATTTTTAGTCCCATAGCTTTGCTAAAATTTTTTATTGTGTCTAATAAAAAGTCAGTTCCCACACATGGTTCCGCGAGTGAGACCATCAGGTCATCTGCAAAAGCTTTCGCTTTAAATTCTGCTCCTCTAGCCTTAATTCCTTGTATCTAAGCTTCCTTTCAAATCCTAATCATTAATATTTCAAACCTCATAATGAAAAGTAGAGGGGAAAGTGGGCATCCCTGCCTAACTCCTTTCTCAATTTTAAAAGCCTTTGAAGAATCTCCATTGACCAGGAGTTTTGCTTCCTGGTTTTGGTAAATAACATCAATCCATTTGGAAAAAATTAGACCTATATCTAATTTATTTATTAGTTGATGCACAAAAGTCCAGTTTAGGTTATCAAATGCTTTCTCTATGTCGAAAAACAGTATTGCCACTTGTTTGTCTATATTTTTGTTGTGGTATTCGATCAAATTTATTAAATGCCTAGTATTTTTTTTTATCATTCTTCCAGGAAGAAAACCCACTTGGTCCTCCAAAATCCAAGTAGAAAACCATTTTTTTACCTCTTTGCGATAATATTAGCAAAAATTTTATAGTCAAGGTTTAGCAGGGAAATTGGTCGGTAATTTTTGGGATCGGTTTTATCTTTGTTTTCTTTGGAAATTAGAGTAATATTTGCTTGTAGCCAAGTTTAAGGAATATTACCTAACATAATTTCATTCAGGGTTTCTAGTAATGGGCCTGCTAATTGCTCTTTACATTTTTATAATATTCCACGTCAGGTCCTGGAGACTTTCCTGATTTCAGGTCTGATATAGTCTCTAACAACTCCTGTATCTCAATTTTCCTATTTAATTCCATTTTGTGTTCTTCTATTACTTTAATTATATCTTGGTATTATAGATATGAAATAATTATTTCTGTTTTATCCTGTTCTTCGTTATATAATTTAGAAAAGTAGTCCAAAAATTATTTTAAACTGATCCTGAAAAGTAAAAATATTCTGTCTTTTTTTTTAACACAGTAATTATTTTTTCTCTTGTTCTTTTTTAAATTGATAAGCCCATAATTTTCCGGGTTTATTGGAAAATTCAAATTTTTTCTGACACATGTACTTCAATTTCTTTTGAATTTCATCTGCTAGGATTATTGATGTTTGTTTTCATAGTATCTGTAAATCTATCTTCAATTTTTTAAGTTTGGGATTAAACTTCAGTTGATCTTCCTTGAAAAAGAAAAAGGTGGGAATGAGTATGGGTAGCATAGAATTGTACCTTGTGTATAATTACCCAGCTTTACATTTCTGATCCCATTTTATGGGAGATAATATATTACAAACAAAGAAACAAATATACCCTAATAGGGGAATAAACCAATAGCCTTATGCAATGGATTGAACACTGGACTATGATTCTGGAGACTGGGGTTTGAATCCTGGCTTGGCCATGTAAACCCATTGGGTGACCTTGGACAAGTCACACTGTCTCAGCCTCAGAGAATGGCAATGACAACTCCCCTCTGAATAAACAAAGGCACAGAACAACTTATTCCACTTTGGTCAGTTACAAGTACAACTTTGGAAATGACAACTGAAGTAACAACCATGCCACTCCCATAACAGAAAACCCCAATGAGTTATGAGCTCCTCTAAATATTATTCCATTAAAAATAGAATGTGGTTATTCTTCCTTTAATCTCTAGCAAGCATCTGTTATATTGTCCTTGTCTCCCCTCCCCTTATAGTCTTCTGTTTCTGGATCTTTTGTTTGTTTGTACAGTATCTAAGAAAATAAAGAAATAAAAAATTGGAGATAAGTATTTCATAAGGAAGGGGAGAATAACTATTTAGCATTATGTATGTCACATATAATGTACAGTGAAGAGTCACATACTTAATTCTCTATGACTAGAGGCTGTTGCAAACAGACACCATTCAAAAGGAGTATTTTCTGCTCCTTGCTTATGTAAATGGAGGCTGCTGAGTCTATAATTTTTAAATTTCATTTCCTCCCTGTTTATTTTTACAGAACAAAACTCAGGAGAACACTGGATACTTTGATCACACTTGCTGACAGGCAGCTTTTGTTTCTGTTTCCCTTGGAGCAAACATACTCTATTGTTATATGTCACTCTGGTTGCGTCAATCATAGGATTCTGCTCTGCCATGAGAAGAGAACTGGGAAAAACAAACCCAGTGACAACAACAGCTTAAAAGTTCAGTGTAAAACAATGTGTGTTCTTCTATAGAACAATGACAGGTTATGTTGTGTAATCCAGATGGGCTGATTTGGGGAGGAAAAACCCATCTCTTGCATATATACTTGTGCTGATTAATTTGAAATGCAAATATGGCCATTCACACCCATTAGCAGTGGCAGATGTTGCAGCTCTGACATTTGCCTTTTTATCTGCCCTTTTCAAAGTGGGTCAAGGTGCTAGAGACATGTTTTACACAGAGCACCTACAGGCTATCATTATACCATGGAAAACGGGTTATTTTGTGATTAAATCACTCTGGGGCCATTTGCTCCCCCTTTTACTCCCGTTTGTCATTCACACTTCAGAGGGGAGAGAAAGAACAGCTGCCATGGAGGAGGAGGAGGAGGAGGAGGAGGAGGAGGAGGAAAGAAAAGGCAAACTCCTTCTGAACAAACCTTGCCAAGAAAACCCCACAACAGACTTGAAGGCACACAACAAAAACAATAGAGAAGAGGTAGTGACATGGTAGGAAAGTTTGCATGAGGGAGAGTGTGGGCTAATGGATGACTCCTTCCCTTCTTCTTCTTCCTCCTCTTCTCCCCTCATGAAGCCCTTGGCAGCTCTCAGAAAGGATGAAGAAGGAACAACAGCAGCAGCGATGGCCTCCTCCTCTTCCTCTTCTGGGTCTTGCCCAGGGTTACCCAGTGAGTTTTCATGGCTGAGTTGTGAAAGGCAGAGGAAGGAAGAGAAGGTGAAGCCTCATGTTAGTGAAGCTCCTGGCTTGCCTTTAAGAAAGCCTCTCAACGCCCACCTTTTTGAGGGGAGGAAGGCAGGATGGACTGCCCCACCTGCCAGACTTGGCTGAGCCCAAAATGGCACCAGAGTACTGGGGCTGGCTGAGAGAAGCTGGCAAGAGCCAGTGCAGCCCCTGATGAGAATCTGATCCATTGTTCCCAATTGTTGAACATGGTTCAGATTTGGGTCTTTTCAAAATAATTGCCCAAAAACTAGTGTCAGGAAAGAGTGGTTCTTTTGTGTTTGCCTCACTTCATTGCAATGTAAACTGAGCACAGTAGGATTGGAACCAGTTTCAAGTGGGAACAACAGTCATATAACCTGATCAGCAATTCGAGTTAAATCCTAGTGGGAACAAGGCCATAGAAACTCTGGAGAGTTGAAGTAAGTGTGGCCAGTCATTAGGGTTGGGTGAGAATTTATTGTTCCTCTTTTGATATGAACTTTCCAAAATGCATTTATTTCTTCATACATTTTACAAAAAGAATTTGAATTTTTTTTTTAAATGAATGTGATAGGAAATGAAACTGATAGGTTTGTCCATAGCAGAAGGCTTTTAGTTCTTAGCACTTAAAAATGTGGATTAAAATCCCTCTATATCCAATCAAATTTATGATTAATTACAGCGGTTTTTTCCCCCTTTTTTTCTGGTATGCACTTCATGTTAATCAGATACACAGCAGAAGGGCAAAAGATGGTCCTTTCTATACTAGGAACCGTGTACCTATTGAATTGACTAGAGGGAAATAATTTTGTTAATTTTGATAAGGACTTACCCAGATTCACTGTTTTTTAAAATAATTTGGGGATGGGAATGGGAAAGAATGGGAAAGTTTAAAAAATTGTGAGACTAAAAAAATATGAGAACAAGTGATTGATGGATTCATCCATATTTGATATAAACATCTACTGATTATTCCTACAACCAGAGTTCTGTATACATACATTTGCCAATGAGGCTTTCATCACAAAATTGGCTTGCCTTATTAATGGAACTTTATAGATATTCAAGTTGCTGTCTTATTCCACTTTCAGTTCTACTCTATTTTCTATGTCCCCCATTGAACCCACACAAATACACAAAATAATCACATTGGAAAAGTAAGTTTTGACTGGTATCACTAGGAGTTTTCCAGGGATAAACAAGCCTTTATCATTTACAAAGATAATGTCTAAAACGAGAATTTCATTGAAAGAAACTCAACCATAGTTGAGAATCCCCAACCCTACAAATTTAGTTCATGAGCCACCTCAGTTGTCTTCTGACCCCATGAAGAAGATTTCTATTGAAACCGTTTGAAAAATTGCTATGTATTCATAGGTTACTACCACTGAGGATCAACTTAAGGTTCTGTCTCTTGTATTAAAATCAATATATTAATATTTATTCACCCTTAATGGTAGCAAACCAGCTGTTTTTGGATTCTTTCTAATTTTAGGCTTTACATGCTTTTACAGTTAAGCATCAATTCTACTCATTCTCCTGGAAGCAAGCTTTGTTGAACCCAGTAAAATATACTTCTGGGTAAACATACATAGGATTGTGCAATCCTGTCCACACCACTGCATGAATCAACTTGAGGCCTGAAATAAAAAAGAAGCATGAATATTCTTTTTTTTCTTGTTTCTGAAACCAACAAACTTTGAGAGTGCCCTGAGTAATTAGACCTGCTTTGATTCATTGTAAACCAGGATGAGGTGTCAGTAAACTTTTGAATTGTCTCTGTGGTGCTTTTTATCGTGTGTGTGTGTGTGTGTGTGTGTGTGTGTGAATTGAATGTAGGTAGTAGCAGCAGTACATCACCAGAATTAGTTTCCTGGGATTAGCATAATGTTATTCTATGAATCTTCTTCTCCATTTTACTGTTTCTATGTAGCTGTTTGCTTATACAAAACCCTATCAATCATCTGGGTTCATTAAAGGACTGCCTAAACAGCAGAATTCTGTATATTTTTATTATTATTTATTTTAGCATCATTTTTAAAACTGTGTACAAGAAAACCTGATCCAATATTTTTTTTTATTTAGTATAACCCTCTTCTTTGAGAGGCAGACTAGATTTATACCAACTGATTAAAACAAATTATGATCCAATGGCCATAAAAATGTGGGGAAATCATCCACAGAATTTTCATTAAAAAAGTTCATTTTGATACAGAAGAGTTGTTTTGGTCTAGGACAGCCGTACAATATTTTACCAAAGCTATGCCCATTTAGGGCCTTTGCAGACTGCCAGAAATAGTGCACATTAAATTGAGGCACTGCCCTGGCTCAGTGCTAGGGAATCATGGGAACTGTAATTTATTGTGGCACCAGTGCTCTCTAACAGAGACAGCTCAATGTCTCAGAAAAATACAATTCCCATGACTCCCTAGCACTAAGCCAGGGCAGTGACTCAATTTAATGTGCACTATTTCTGGCAGTCTGCAAAGGCCCTTAATGACATCCAAGCACCACTTAATCCATTTCAATATGAACTTCTGAAAAGGTAATGTACCAGTGAAGATGGCTTCTTTATATACAATGTTAACAGGCCAACACCTGGATGTTTCAAATAAAGCAGGACTCATAGGCAAAAGCAATCTCTCTATTAAAGTAATTGAATTCATGTTTTCACCTGTTGTGCACTGGCCCCCATTAAATTCTGGCCTTTTACTAAAGTGATTCAGCTATCTCTTTGATTTCTGAATTAGCATGTCTTTGAGGTTGGGTTTCCTTTTCTCTCTGTAAGTTTTTGAAAACTACTCAGTGACTTCTTTTAGCACTCTGCTGTTAACATTGTTACTGAATTATTGTGAAGAAATATGTTTGACTCGATTCATTATACTGTTCAAATTTTTACAGTCAACATGCAGGCAACTTCAAGGAGATTCAGCATCCATTATCTATTCTCATGACCCATCCAATTTTTCCTAAAGCAATATTTCAAGGTGAATTTGGAGATTACTGTCTGAATGAAAGATCATAGAAATTGTAAAAGAAGGAAGAAAGAGTTTCCACAATTCTAGTGAAATTTAGGGAGATTCCACACAGCTGGGAACATTTTTTCTCAGTCTATGTAAATAATGTTGTCTTTCCTTATCAGTTTTGGACATCTTGCTGGCTACTTTGGCCTGGTACAGATATCAAGAATGAAACTGAGAAAGACATAGGATTAACATTACCTCCAGGTTTCATCTGAAGTCCAGAGTTTAGGCATTCCTAAGGTTGAAAAGAGATTGGGTAAAAATGCAATAAATAGACAGGCAGATGGCAAAGCAGATGGTAAAGCACATAAAACAAAAACAAACAAACAAACAAACAAACATGTCTCTGTTGAGCAGAAGGACACTGCCCAATAAAGGAAGGATGTGTTTTCTAGAGGCAGGAGGGAGGTGAACAGATTCAGGAAACAGCCTTTGGAGTCATTCAGGGTAGAAGGAGATATGGAGTGGGAGAACATTTACAATATCTTGGAAGAAGGGAGTGTGATAGATCTATTGCACCCAAACTGTCGCCCAGGTCAAATAGCATGGGGGCAGCTTTCCCCCCCCCCAGTAAAGATGTGGCTATTGAACACTAAGTCGGTGAATAGGAAAAGAAGTGCCAACTTTGGATGTGTGTGTGTGTGTGTAAGAGACACAGAGAGAGAGTGAGTGAGAATCTCTCTCTCTGTTCTGTCTGCTAGGTTTTTCTGTGCCACACCTGGGGTGGTGAGGTGGAGTTACAATGGCCTATCATTATTCTGTTGCCCAGACCAGGTTCTCCCTCTTACAGTCTGCAGGATTTTATTGTATATATTTAAAGGTGGATAGCCAGGCTAGAATTGGGATTTTGTTGGTGTACTGACCACTCTGCTGCACAAGTGTCTCTTCCTGAGCTAGCTGGGGTGGTCTTGGTGTCTTCATGGCTAGTAGTGCTGGAAAAGTTCAATATTTATGTTGATACTGCCCAGCTGGGAATGGCTTAGGACATCATTGCCTCACTGACAACCACAGGTCTGTCCCATGTTGTATCTGGCCCTACTCTTTCTTCTGGACACACTCTGGACCTTGTTTTTTTTACTGGATGGAATGATGGTGATCTTGGTATGGAAGGACTTTCAGCAGTTCAATTGCCATGAAGAGATCATTATCTGCTCAGCTGTAGACTCAATGAGACCCAGCTGCAAAAAGGACTAATTAAGGTGGTCTGCCCCAGGAGACTGATGGATCTGGATAGATTCTTGAATATGTGTTGGGGAATTTCCTGTCACCACAGCAGGTGATTCTATTGAAGCTCTGACTAACCTCTGGAATGGGGAAATGGGCAGGATAGTGGATATAATCACTCCTAAGTGTTCCCTCTTGCAGATTGGAGCCAAATCAGCCACCTGGTTTTCAAGGGAGTTGGTGGCAATTAAGTGAGTGAGATGGAGACTAGAGTGACATATGCAAAAGACTTGGAGCAAATCTGATCAAACACAGGCTAGATTTTATTTGAAGACCTTCTCCATGGCAATGTGGGCAGCAAAGAAAACATATTTTGCTGCTACCACTGCCTCTACAAGGAGCCATCAAACAGAGCTGTTTTGAGTAAACAGAAGTCTATTACACAATGATGGGCAGATAAGAATGCAAAGGTATATTGAACAATTGGTCACAAGCGTTACTGTGTTGTGCAGAAAACAAATCATATTTTAGTAAGCATCCACCTGTTTGCATTCTTTAAACCTGCACCATAGGATTTAGGGGCTTTTGTGTGGGCCAGCATGGACATCATATTTTAAAGCCTTATAGCTTAAGGGACCATGAATTAGGTAGGAAGATGGCTGGCTAGTTAGATATTTATCCAGCAATGGCTTGATGTTTGACACTGTTAAAGAGAGAGAAAGAAGTCTGGTTGTGAGCCTTGCCTGATATTTCATACTAGGTAAGAATCCTCAGTAAGCTGGTCAGATTTACTTATTTAACATATGCATGTAGGTTTGGGCCTTAGTTTATACTTTGATCATGTCCTGTTATTTTGGTCAGGTTCTCTATGGGCCTTTGCAGACTGCCAGAAATAGTGCACATTAAATTGAGACACTGCCCTGGCTCAGTGCTAGGGAATCATGGGAATTGTATTTTTTTCTGGGACATTGAGCCTTCTCTGTCAGAGAGCTCTGGTGCCACAATAAATTACAGTTCCCTTGATTCCTTAGCCCTGAGACAAGGCAGTGCCTCAATTTAATGTGCACTATTTCTGGCAGTCTGCAAAGGCCCTATGTGCATCACATTGGTTGGATGGGGTGCTGTGTACACGAATGGATGCTGAATAGCTGCTCCAAAACAATGGCTGGGAATAAATGTACAGAATCCTTTCAGGAAATATAAAATTATGTCCCTCAAGTGTTTATAGGGGGAAGCAAATGGATAGATTTAGCCACCACTAGCTTTCTGATCAATCAGTTAATCAGTAGGCTTTTAAATCCTTTTTAAAGCATAGATCTGGTTTCACTGAATACTTTTTCTTTCCATCAGAGTATTAGTTAAGAATAAAAGGGGATGTTGGATCAATCTAGCATATGGGTCACAAAGGTCAGCATAATGCATATGGGGAACGCACCAGTATGACTGGTATGCAGAAATATATTGTTTCTCATTGTGGAGCTTATAGACAACATATTGAGTAGCCATTGGTAGCCTTATCCTACATGAATTTATCTATCTCCTTTTAAAGCCATCCACACTGGCTGCCATCATAAGATTGTGGTAGTTGTTTCCACTTTTTAAGTATGCACTTATGAAATATTTTCTTTTATTTGCCCTAAACCTCCAGCTATGTAGCTTCAGTAGATAACCCTGGAGTGACCCTCTAGAGGGAAAAAAAGTTCTCCCTATTTGTCTTATCTACACAAGTAACAGAATTTGGGCAATATTGAAACCACCATGCTTTAAAATATGCTAGAGTCCATCTTGTCTCTCATGGTCAGTATTTCTGACTTGGACCACTTAATTGAACAGCCAGATATTTTCCCAAAATTGTTAATCAACAACATCAAAACAAGGATCAACTACTGGGGCTTTGAAATGAACAACAAAAATTAATCTATGTAAAGAGCATTTTTGAATTTTCAACCAATATGTTCAAATTCATTAATCCTGGATTTTTGTCTGAAAGTGCATATAAAGGGTTCCAGGTAAAAGTGGCATCTGTTAATTTGACTTCATACTTGAAGTTGGCTCTAAGGCAACACTGAACAAATTTAATAGTTGGGTAGGTTGCATTAACCCTTGAAACCACTGGGGCACATTTCCTGCTGCCGCTGAAATTCAGTAGAAGATAATTTCTCTATAAATATGAGGTGCATGAATTTCTTGTTTTCAGACTGATTACCTCAAAACTCTCTTTTCTCAACAGCTTTTCTCCCTATCTAATGCCATACCACAAAAACTTGGCAAAGTAGTCAAACTAGCACAAACTCATGTACTTCCCTTTAAAATAAAGTATGCAAGGAACATGCACCTTGATTTCAAAATGGTTGTCACTTCTGGAAAGAGTCTCAGGTGTGCTAATCATCTTGAACACAAGACAGTCACTTGTTATAAAGCTTGCCTTTTATAGGGGGCAAATGCATTCTCTGCCCCTCTTATTCTATAGGTGGTAGTAATGATGGTGCCGGACACCAGGGCCACCAATAATGGAATGAAGACTGCAAATCAAATGTTGCCTATTCTTATTGTAGGTGTGAAGCAGGGGTAGGCAACCTTTCCCCTTTAAGGGCCAAGGAACTTCAGCTCCCAGAATCCCAGGAGCTATTGGCCAACATGGGACTATTGGCCATCATGGCTGAGGCTTCTGGGAGCTGAAGTCCCTCAGCCCTTAAAGGGGAAAGGTTGCCTACCCCTGGTGTGAAGGAACCCTTTGAAAAACTTTCATTTTGAGATGTGCCATTTCTGATATCTCCCTCCTCACATCTTGGTAAGAAAAAAAAATCCCTTACAGATACAACTATTATGAATAGCCTATAAACTTTCAGCACTCAACCTGCATTGGTGACAGCTATAACCTCTACCAGGAAAAAGCTGCTTGTGATCAAGCTTGCTAAACTAGCACTTTGAACAGTCATCTCTGTTCTTGCCCCACATTCATTGTCATGTTCCACGGATGCTCAGAATAGCTAATCCTACTATTTCCTCAAAGTTGCCTTGAATGAATTTGCAAATTAATACAAAGCTTACTACAGAATTCAAGAAATCAGAAGAGAAATTCATGAGGGCTCTTGCTTTGTATCTGCTTACAAGATCTTAGATCAGGCTAACCACTGAAGGAAACAACAATAAGCAACATATATATTGTTTTGATGCATTTCATGCATTCTTAGTTGTACTCTCAGGGATCATCTTTTTAAAATAAAATAAAACAAAATAAAATAAAATAAAAGACATAAACTGGGGAGGGGACTAACAGCACTTTTTAGTTTACATCTAGATCAATGGATTATGTTTCATCATCAGCAGACTAAAGTGGAGTGATTTTCTATCCCTCACAATACCTATGTTTCCTCAAAACCTGTTCTAGAGAACTCAGAAACCTCATTCAAGATGGTTTCCACATGGCCCAAGGGTTACAAAATGGAAGGGATGAAAGTCGCTGGTGTGACATTGGATTTAGGTCTTGGAGTAGACTCATTTAATCAATGTTTGTCATGTTAGGACCTCATCACACGCTGGCCACGAAGCGAAAAGTAACCGAAATAAGA
>JAIPUX010001232.1:28723952-28735459 GCA_020142125.1 Phrynosoma platyrhinos
AGAAGGCACTCAAGACGGAGCTCTTCCAACAGGCCTATCCACCTGATCTCCCTAATTGAACATAAGATTCAGGGTGAAGGAAGATCATCACCACCCATGGCACAGACTTGTATTTGTAATTTGTAATTTTAAAAATACAATTGCATTAATTATCACTGCTGTTTTTTACTGGTTTTATCACTTTTTATTTTGCTGTGGTTTTATTGTTATGCTTTAGCCTTGCTGTATTTTTCTTTTTATTTTATCTTTGTGCTCCCATCTCAGGGAGAGGTGGGAAATATAAATAAATCATATTATTAATAATAATAATAATAATAATAATAATAATAATAATAATAATAATATATCGAGACAGTATAAGGTGTCAATAACTGTAATAATAAAAGTGCATGATTTACACATGTCTAAAGCTAGGATAGCCAGCATGGCATAGTGATTTGAGCTTTGGGCTAGGACACTGGGAGACCATGGTTTGAATCCTGACTCAGCCATGGAAACTCACTGGGTGACTTTGGACAAGTCACACTCTCTCTGCCTCAGGGGATGGCCTCTGAAGAAACTTGTGAAGAAAACCCTATGATAGGTGAATGCATTAAGGTTACCATAAGTTGGAAACAACTTGAAGGCAAACAACAACAACAAAGCTAAGATGTAAGCTAACATTGGTTCAAAACACGCTGCAGAAATAATTCAGTTTGAGACCACATTAACTGCCCTGACTCAATGCTAGGAAATTCTGGGAACTGTAGTTTTGTGAGACATTTAGCCTTCTCTGTCAGAAAGCTCTGGTGCCACATAAACAAAAATTCCCATGATTCCCAAGCACTGAGCCAGGGCAGTTAAAGTGGTCTCAAACTGGATTATGTCTACAGTGTATTTTGGATCAAGGTGACAAACAAGGACTTGGATATAGATGGTTAGAGGGTAAAGCTACATGTGGAGGGTTATGAGGACACTGGCTCAAATAGCAATTTTGCCTTATAATAAAATTTTCCTTACTTCTCCAAATTTCTAGTGGTACAGCAATAGGATTTTCCTTCCATCTCCAAATTTCTAGTGGTACAGTAATGTAAAATTTAGAAATAGAGTTCAGGTATCCAAAGAAAATGGTCAGAACTACAAAGGGAATGCAAACACTGACAATACAAGAGTTCTAGGTCTGAACAGTTTTCTATTATGGGCCTTTGCAGACTGCCAGAAATAGTGCAAATTGAGTCCACTTTAAGGGTTAGGGTTAGTGCTAGGGATTCATGGGACTTGTTTTTTTGTTCTGAGATATTGAGCCTTCTCTGTCAGAGAGCTCTGGTGCCACAATAAAATACAGTTCCCACGATTCTCTAACCCTAACCCTAAAAGTGTACTCAGTTTGCACTATTTCTGGCAGTCTGCAAAGGTGCAATGCTTGAAATTTCAAGACAAGGAAAATTTCACTAGGGGACAGAATTTTTACATGTAGAGGTAATGTCCTCATTTGATCTCTTCTCCTGTAGCTGTACTTCTCAATCCTTTTTTCTTTTGTTTTCACTATACTCACTTTTTGTTTGTAGAGATTGTACAAATGCATATTCAGGGGCAGAAATGCAGTTACTTTAGATACTGGGTTTTTTATACTGCTTCTTCCAGAAAAAAATTGAAATATACTTGCATTTCAAATACTCTAGTTGCATTTATTTTATGTCACCTGTCTTGTTCTCAATGAAAAGTGGGTTTGTTGTTCCAACTGTAGGTGAGTTCTCCTCTAATTTGAAATTCTTATAGATCAAAAATTTAAAATTCAGATAAATCCCTAAACAGAGGATGCTGATTTATTATGGATATTTCTATCCCAGCTTTCTCTCTAAAATGGTTCCTTTCTATATATAGGTTTGTTGGTTTGTTTTTGTTTTTTTCCTGTATGCAGGAGTATCTTAACACATAGTCCACATTCCCTTTTTCTGTTTTCAGTAGCAAATAACAAAAATTGGCAAGGACATAAAACTCTTTGCCAAGATTGTTTGCATTTTTTTCTCATTGCAGGTCAAATTTGTGGACTTTATGACGATTGTCCAAAGTACTCATGTATCTTTCCATCACTGGTAGGAAACCACAACCATCACATTTTCTCTTCTCCCTCTCTCTCGCACTTTTAAAGCATGTGACATTGAATGTGCACAGTTAAAATTTGTATATTTGGAAAATATGCATGCAAGGATGGACATGTCCAAAAATGACATTCCCAAACAAGTATAAGTTTAAGGAATAAGATTAGACTGAAATGTTCAAATGTTGGAGGCTGGGTAAGTGTATACCAGGTCCAAGAGTACACAGAACTTCAGAGGCAGACTTCCAATTAAACTGAGTGTTATTTAAAAAGGAATTAACACATACAGACACAAATACAACAATGCACATACACAAGAACTAGGAAATCAAAGGTATGAAGTTGGAATAGATATGAGGCTTCACAGAAGGCAATACTGCACCCAAACAGATCATGATTCCAGATAGCAGGGATGTCCGGGATGAAAAGACAGACTCTCATGCTCCCAGTGCAATATGAGGTGGTGAGCGATAGAGGTGCTTAGCCAAGCAAACCAGCATGGATTCAGCATGTAATTGAATTGAGACAAAGAAATAGGTAAAAATAGCGCCAATATTTATACCCAGAAATTCCACCTTGAGGCAGAGGCAAGGGGTTTGATAAGACCAAAAGTGTCTTGAGATTCTTTGAAATGGGTATGAGTTGCTTTGATATGTTTTCCAAGGTGGCAACACCTGGGTGTGAAGGGATGACACTTAAACACATACTTCCAAGCCAGGGAGGATATCAGGCAGGATCCTCAGGTCTGTGTTTACCCCAAGCCTTCAATCTTTTTGTTCTGGGGATGGGGGTCTCACCCCCTCCTCCTCAAATCAAGTCAAACCAGAACCCCTCACAGCACCTTCCTGCTCTGCCTACGTGAGAAGGCTAGGCTGTTATGATGGCTCCACATTCAAGGTTCTCACAGGGTCACCCAGCATGTTAATATTTTGATATCAAAAAAGGAGGGATGCCTTAAGATCTCTCCGCCCACTTGGCAGGGTCACTTGGCATAGAAATCTGTATATTAAAAACAATATTTAAAAAGTATACAAAAATACCTGAGAAGACAAAAAAGGGGGAGGATTCTCAGAGTCTGACACAGAACCTGAAGAGGGCAATAAAAAAGGTAGGATTGTGAGAAATACCACAAAAATGAAACTAACATATTTTTACATCTATAAAGCAACTTGTAAAACAGAGGCAAAGAACTTGTGGTTACCAAATGTTTTTGACTACAACTTTCATCATATTTCATCACTGACCACTAGCCAAACTAATGGCAGTCAGAGCCAAAGAGCACACATTCTATTAAACAAATTTTGTTTTCCTCTTTAAATCTAGATATTATCTTACTGGATATTGCATGTTTTCAATATTTACAATGTCTTTTATCACCTTAGTTATATGGCCAGAGAAGTAATGTAATTTAAAATCATTTGTTAATTGTGCAAAACCTAGCTGCAAATCATAAAAATATTATAAGGAGAAAAGTAAAACCTGTTTCATGTATGTTGTAATAACACAACATGGTCTTCTCCTGATAGGTTATCACTTAACAATGTATCACCTATAACTTTCACAGCAAGGGGCTGCTGACTGGTTATATATATTTTAGATTGTGTGTCATTTCTGAAAAAGAAAATGGTTTTGGATAGCATCAAAACATGTGTCCTAGAATTTTCCAATATTTTTTAAAAAAGAAATTATCCATAATTCATACAAATGGATAATTATGTCTTTATGTATGTATAGTAGATTGCTATATAATTAGCTGTTTCCAGTGCCTTATACATATGTTATTTACACCACAATAACAACATGTTAGTATAACTTTTGACAAAGCTTAATAAACTGTAATAAATATAAATGTAGCAATATCTCTTCTAAGGTTCTATAGACACATGTCCTTTGTTTTGAAAAATCAAATGTATATGCATGTGACTTCTACCCTATTTTTGGCATTAATATGTGAAATGGGGCAGAGAGGGTATTCTGACACTGTCAGTTTTTATGCATTTAATATAAAATTGCAGTAAATATAGCTTTGTAAATGGTTATGCCTTTGACATTTTTAGGAGAAATGCTGGAATGGGCTTATAAAAGGATTAGGATTCAGATCCTGACATTCCCTGGTGAAACTGGGGGGCCAAAAAGATGGCTTTCCAGTGGCTTGGGGGCTTGGTGTATGCATGATGCATTTCCCCAGGATGCTGGGAAGATGCCATCAAGCCACCAGAGCAACCACACGGTGGCAACTTTACGGCACTCCTGAAGTGCAGTACTTACATGCCGCATGCCACCAGAGCTTGCAAAAAACATTGCTGTGGTAGCAAAAGTGCCCTTTTCCCTGTGCAAAAAGGAGCGGCTTTCTGCCACTTCGTTTTGTGATGGGAAACAGCCAGGTTGGGGTGTGGTGTGCAGTTGCTGCAGCCCCAACCTGGTGCTCCAAGGGGAAGTGTCAAGCTGCTTCTTCAGGGCAGTCTGCTTTGCACCATGGAAACACTTTCTTTTGGTCCCTTGCATTGCTGCTGCAAAGCAGCATAGATTATACTGAGTTAGATTTACCAATAGTCAAACTCAATATAAGGTCTAAGGCAGCATATGTTGGCTGTGCTATATTACTATTGTGAATTTTGAGAGGATAGGTACTAACTATTGAACAATACTGGCCCCACTGATATCAATTAATAATATTCAGCTTTGCCTATTTTAAATTGTTTACTTGAAGACAGTTGCTTTCATTTTAAATTGCTTACCTGAGGTGCAGAACAGTTGGTTCAATTATTATCAGTATGGAGCACAGAATAAATAGGCAGTTTGGATGCCTACAGAGCAAGAAAATTACAGATATGAAGAAGAACATTGGTGGCATGGAAAGACAAGATAGAAGAACCCATGTTTGGGAAAGGAACTGCCTTTGAGTTAATGTGAGTGATGTTCCAAGGATTATGGGATAGAGTTGGACTAGTGCCTCCAGGATGTACAATCCAATGTTGCTGAAGGGAAAACCTCACAATTACTGTGAATTTCACTTCAGGTCAGTGGTTTTCATACTGCAGAAATCTATGAATTTTTCTCTAAATACATTTCATACTTCTCATTTTCTGGATTACAAGTTCATTTGTCCAATATCCTCATCAATTTGAGAATGTGTCAAAAACTGCCCAAAAAAGTTTATGCAAAAACTCATGTTTATTTTTTCTTTAGATTCTCCTAATATGCAGTTTCGTATGCACTTTTTCCAATGTGTGCACTTTTTCAAACGAGTAATCCAGCAATATTTTTTTCTGTGTAAGTTTCTCAAATGAATGAATTTTTGTGTTCTTTTATCTTTAACATATGTCTTTTTTTAAAACATTTTTTGACTCACAAAATGCATTTCAAGAAGCATGGAGTTCAATGTATTCCACCAAAGTGTATTTTGGTTTGATTTTGTGGCTTGGCATTTCTAAATGCAGTAAATTCACAAATATGGAGCAGATAAATTTCTCTTTCACTTCCTAAACAAATGACAATGTAATATTCTGGAGAAGGTCAAGGTCCTAGTCCACAATTCTCTTTGAACAGTGACTGGATTTTGAAGTGGTAGAAGTGGAGGGCCTTCCCATATTATCTGCAGCATGAGATACCCCTAAAAGAGTGGTATTTTTTTATATTTAAAAAATCATTTTTATTAAACAAAATCCCAAACACAAAAAGTTGCATAAATTGAAAACAAATACATATTAACAAATACAAAAGATGACAATATTTTTTAAAAAACTAACCAAAGTACAAAACAGACTTCCCCCCAACAACAGATGGAATTATTACTATCATTCCTGATGTTAGTATATATAAGCTTCTACTATATACACACTCTTGAAATAGTGGTATATGCTGCATGAATATACACTGGTTGGAGAAAATATTAATATTACATCTTTTTTTTGGGGGGGGGGTTCTAGGAAATTATCTTAGGTGGATGAAATCAGGGATCATGAGAAAGGGGAGAAGCAGAAGCTCTTTGTGAAAAATACCAGGTTCAGGAAACCTAACAGACAAATATTTTTCAATATTACCTGAAGTCAGAATTTGAAAACTCAGTGAGAAAGAAGAAAGGCACCCCCTGACATGTCGGGAGGGGTTTCTTGTTGCGCTGACCAAATAAGGACAGGAGACGCCTGGTTGATCAAGGCTCACAGGGGAATAAGCACACCTGCCCGCCTTGCCCAATAGGTTTGGTTTGAACCAAATCTCACAGAGTTTATGGTTCTGCGAGAGTTGGGGCAAGAGTTTGTTATTTATAACTCTGTGCTGCCGCGTGGAGGCAGCTGTTTTAGAGTTGAGATAGAGAGAGTAACATCACTCCACTCTTTGCTTTTGGCTTGCTTGGCTTTGGCCTAGCGCTCCTTTGGGCTTTTGCTATTTCAGCTTTTGCCTATTGAATCTTGCTATTTTATCTTGCTTGCTCCGGGGGCTCAGGTATCTTCCTTGAGCAACCACAGGGGAGGGGGTGAGTGAGACCTTCAGGCTGGACTTCTGGGCCTGTTCAACCTCCGTATTCCCAATTCTTGGGGGTGTACACCCAAGGAGGGCTCTGCGGGAGACATCCTCACCAGGTTCATGGACCCGTAACCTGTTTCAGGCCCAGAGAGAGCCCGGTCACTCGATCTGGTAAGGTCGGCACCCACCACTGGTCCGGGAGGGATGGCTACACTTCTCCCCAGCGGTGAGCATGTGAAGATGGCTGTCTTCGGGTGAGAGATCCAAGTAGGACCCTCGGTGGACACCTTTCCCGCAGTGGTTGCCAGTGATGCTTTCTAGCTGTGGTGTCTCTTGTGAGACTTGGGAAAGGGTGGCCTGCTAAGGCCTGGTGGTAATCATCCATGGTTGGGTGATTTTGTTTGGGGCCCACATCGTTTTTCACTGAGTTCAGAATGCCATGCAGTAAGGCCCAATCTAAATGGCGCATGGCTTCTGCCATGCCTACTGCAGGTCACTCTGCTTCAAAAAGGCCTTTGAAGTCTATCAGCAGAGAAGAAGAGATACTTGCCCAAGTTGCACAACGGAGCAAAACTGTTCAGGCTTGTGTGGCACTCTGCAACAAACTTGCACAGAAGGAACTACAGGCTACAGCCTCCACCTCGAGCACCAGCCCTTCAGGTGTTAGTAACACCGAAGCGTCTCCTCCGCTGGTGGCACCTGAATCTCAGCTGGCCATGGCTACACTGGGTCCGTCGGTGGTTTTGGCAGTGGAGCTCGGACACGCCACTATTGCCGATGTGTGGGATCTCCTACAAAGAGTCCCAGATTTGGGGACATATGGTGTGGTTCCCCCTGTGTCCGGGCAGCCCACTATGGCTGATTTATACAACCTTTTACTGGGGGTGATTCTTCTAGGTGGTACAATGGAGCATACCAGTGGTGAACAGGGAGGCTATCAAGCTGCTGCTGCCTCTGCCACACTTCAGGGGACCTCTGCGGTCAGTTGGTGAAGCTTCCCAGCAAGCTTCTGGTTCAGGTTTGTCTCCTAATATTGCACATGCTAATTGGCCTACCTTTGTATGGGCTCCAGGTAGCCAGGTTGGGTAGGGTGTGACTTTGGAACAGCCTAACCCTGTGGTTGTCAATGCATACATGCAGGCACCTGCAATTTCACAGGTCCCTGATACGGGGGAGCAGGGTGGTCAGCCTTTGGCTGTTGTTAGTACCACACCTGTGGTGCCTATTTCTGGTGCTCCTCTGTTGACTGGAGCGGTGGGGAATGTGGAAGCTACTCATTATGCTGGTATGTCTACACCCCTTGGTTCTCACCTTCCTCTCTCAACATTGACTTATTGACTTTGACTTTTAGGGATCCCGAGCCAAGGATTATGGTGAAGGATGGGATAGTTTTTAGTTTGTCAAAAGAGTTTCAGGTGCTCAAACGCCCTAAGTTTGAGCGCAATTTTGTTAATTGGATTATGGGCTTCACCATTTACAGAGGTGTTATTGAAGAAAAAGAGCCTCTCAGATCTCCTGACTTTTCTAAGTATCAGGAGATCATGATAAAAGCATATACCAATTGCCACCATAATTCAAGGGGTACAGCTTGGCTCCAGTATGACGAGCAATTTAGGATGAGGGCGGCACAGTATCGCTCCTTATCTTGGAGGCATGTGCAGTCTGAGATTTGGGCAGATGTTATGGTGGGGGCCTCCCCCTCAAGCAGGTGGGCAAATGGCTTTGTCCAGATTGTTACCTTGCCAAGAGGCCTGAATGTGAGGCCTGCTACGGGAGAAAAAAGGCAGTTTGGCTTATGCTGAGACTTTAATGCCAGCAAGTGTAAAAGACAACCCTGCAGGTTTGATCACAAGTGTAACACCTGTGGGGGTGGCCACCCTGGAAATTCCTCTGTTAGAGGAAAACAGACAGGAGGGGGTGCTGTCCCACAGCCAGGGTCACCTGGAGGAAAAGGCCCCATCACAAATTTAATTGGATATCATGGGGGCATGGTTAAAGGTTTACCCTAACAGAGAGGCTGCTTTATATTTATTTCAAGGTTTCTCTGTAGGTTTCCGTATTCCTTATGCAGGCCTTAGGACAGGGGTAGGCAACCTAAGGCCCGGGGGCCAGATGCGGCCACCCAAGGCCTTTGGACTGGCCCCAGGCCAGTCCTGCTGCTGCCACCCCCCCCCCGCCATGATGATGTTGATTATTGTTGTTGTTACGTGTTCTTGGGGTTTTCTTGGCAAAATGTCCATGAGGTTTTGCCATGGCTTTTCTGGGGCTGAGAGAGTATGCATGCATATATATTTTTAATTAAAAAAATATTTTTTATTTTTATTTATTTATTTATTTATTTATTTTTGGCACTTCGGCCCCCCAATTGTCTGAGGGACAGCAACCCGGCCCCCAGCTAAAAAAGGTTGCCTACCCCTGCCCTAGGGTTTATTGTTTTGCACCCAATGCTCATTCTGTGAGGGACTTGCCCAATGTGGTAAGGGATAAGTTAGCTAAGGAAATAGCAGCAGGGAGAATTTCGGGACCCCATGATCAGCTGCCCATCCCTACACTGCATTTATCCCCATTTGGCATAGTGCCTAAAAAAGTCCCTGGGGAATTTAGGCTAATTCATAATTTATCATACCCTAAAGGGGAGTCAGAGAATGATGCTATTGACCCTGGGCTTACCTCAGTTAGGTACACATCGTTTGACTCAGCTGTTAAGATGATTAGGAAGTTAGGCACAGGAGCCCTGCTGGCTAAATTGACATTAAATCCACATTTAGACTCCTTCTTGTACACCCAGATTATGTTGACCTACTGGGTTTTCAGTTTGAAGGAAAATTTTATTTTGACAAAGCTATGCCAATGGGATGTTCTATTTCTTGTTCAGCTTTTGAGACATTCAGTACTTTTCTCCATTGGTGTGCAGTAAAGAGAATTGGTAACAGAGTTATTGCTCATTATTTAGATGTTTTTCTAATTGCTGGTAATCCTAATTCCTCTCAGTGCCAGGATACTTTAGTTCAATTTCAGGAACTGATGCAGGAGCTTGGTGTGCTTTTAGTGGAGGAAAAGACTGAGTGGCCATATACTCAGCTTACCTTTTTGGGCATCGAGATAGATACTATAGTTGGAATTTCTTGTTTGCCCAATGAGAAACTTGTGGCTATGAAGCAACTAGTTGAGATCATGTTGGGGAAACAAAAAGCTACCCTTCATGAATTTCAATCACTTACAGGTCTTTTCAATTTTGCCTGTAGGGTTGTAGTTCCAGGATGAGCATTTTGTGCTAGACTGTATAGGGTCACCTCAGGGATAGTGGTCCAGCATCATCACATTAAAATCACATGGGGCATTCATGAGGATTTGAATGTTTGGTTCTCCTTCTTGGAGCACTTTAATGGTATATTGTTTTGGAGAACTAAAATGCTGCTTTGGACAGATTTTCAGGTGCATTCTGTTGCTACTGGTGCCCATGGCTTTGGAGTTTTTTTGGAATGGCCAGTGACCTCGTGCATGGGTTAAAAGTGGTCTAACCAGAGACCTTACATTCTTGGAATTGTTTCCAATTGTGGTGGCTCTGCACTTGTGGGCAAGCCAATTTGCTAACAGGACTGTCTGGTTTTGGTGTGACAACCAGGCAGTCATGTATGTTGTTAACTCTCAGTCTTCCAAGTTTCCTAAAGTTATGAGTTTGGTAAGGACAATGGTGTTACAATGCTTGAAATACAATGTGTTGTTCCTGGTTTGCTTAACCCTTTGGTGGATGCCCTTTCTCGTTTTCAATTCTCCAGGTTCTGGCATCTGGCTCCCGAGGCTTCAACACACCCACTGGAGGTACTGGCATTCCTCTGGAACCTTGGAGATTAGAAGTTCATACGGCAATATTAAACTCCATTGCCCCGTGCCCATGGCAAATCATACGGCAATATTAAACTCCATTGCCCCGTGCCCATGGCAAATCATACCAAACAGCTTTAAATTCGTTTAGCCAATTTTTGTTGGAAATTGGGGAGGATCTAAAATGGCCTATTATTGTGAACTTGGTCCTTCGCTTCATTGTAACTCTTAGGCAATCTGGACTGTCACCTATCACTATTAGAGGCAGGTTGGCCGCCCTGGCTTTTTACTCTAGGGCAAAGGGCTGTTTTGACCCTACTAACAATTTCAGGGTCAAAAGAGCAGTTGAGGGATGGTCTAGAGAATCCCTTGTCACAAAGGACCCTCGATGGCCTTGTCCTTCTTAAGTTATGAGATCAATTAGATCAAACATGTTATTTGCCTGGGGAAGAGGCCTTATTTAAAGCAGTATTTGCTACAGCATTTTTTGCTGCTTTGAGAATTAGTGAAATTGTGCCTGGATCTCATAATGATAAATCCGGCAGGGCACTATTGATCTCTGATATCAGTTTAACAGGGGATTCAAATTCATATTAGGTGGTCCAAGACTGACCAGTTTGCAAAAGTTCAGTCTATTTTCTTGGCTAAGGCGCAACAGGGTCAAATTTGCCCAGTGGTAGCGATGGGTAACTATTTGAAAATTAGGCCTAATGTGGCTGGATATTTGTTTATTCACTTGTCTGGCTTGCCCTTAACCCAATTCCAATTTAAGGCTGTGTTAAAAGAGGCTGTAAGGAAGGCTGAGTTGCCTCAGGAATCTTTTTCTTTGCACTCCTTTCGTATTGGAGCTGCGACAGCTGCAGCCACTCATGGTTTGAGTGAAGCCGACATTTGCAGAATTGGCAGGTGGCGTTCACGTGTATTTAAGTCCTATGTTAGGCAATCAGCTAGTGGGACTCATGATAAGCCAAGTTAACCTGTTTGGTTTGTTTCAGTTGGCTTTTCCCATGGCAACATCTGGATAGTGGGACACAGCCTGGTCTTTTGGGTGGAATGCTATCTGTTGGAACATCGCTATGACAACACATTGGGCCTTGCCAATATTGGATGTACAGATTGGTTTGGTCAAAGGGGA
>JAIPUX010001232.1:28779248-28793826 GCA_020142125.1 Phrynosoma platyrhinos
GAGAGAATGTGACTTCCAATACTATTGTTTTGTGTCTTGAGGCTGAGAGTGTGAGGCTGAGAGAGTGTAACTTCCAAGAGTGTTGTTGCTATTGTTGTGTACCTTAAAATTGTTTATGACTTTTGGAAACTCAAAGATGAACCTATCCTGGGGTTTCCTTGGCAAGGTTTGTTCAGAAAGAGTTTTCCATTGCTTTCTCTTGAGGCTGAGAGAGTATGACTTCCAAAACTGATGTTGTTGTTGCTGTGCACCTTCAAGTCATTTTCAACTAATGATGACACTAAGGCAAACCTATCATGAACCTATCATTTCTTGACTATGTGTTTATTTTTTCAGACAGGGTTTACCTTTGCCACCCTCTGAGGCTGAGAAACTGTGACTTATAAGATTGTTGTTGTTGTATGCCTTTGAGTCGTTTCCAATTTACAGCAACCCTAAGGCTGTCTTATCATGGTGTTTGCTTGGCAAGGTTTCTTCAGAGGGGAGTTTGCCATTGCCTTCTCCTGAGGCTGAGAGAGTGTGACTTGCTCAAGGTCACCCAGGGGGATTCCATGGCTGAGCCAGGATTTGAACCCTGGTTTCCAGAGTCATACTCCAATACTCAGACAGGGTGACCAGATGTCTTCAACGCAAAGGAGGATGAGTCACTACAAAAAATGTAGGACATAAAAGAAAGAAAAATGTAGAGAAAGCTAAAAACAATAATACAAATGTAAATCCATGCTTCTTAGCCATGCTCAAAATGGAGGGCGTTTTAATGGTCAAAATGGTGACTTTTAACCTTATCATGGGGTTTTCTTGGAATGTTTCTTCAAATGGGGGTTTCCATTACCATCATCTGAGGCTGAGAGTGTGTGACATGCCGAGGCCACTTCCTTGGCTAGAGATTGTACATACCCCAGAATGCATCTCCTAGTATATTGGCAGTCCTTCCCCCCAACACTTTCTCATTTCCCCACACCATCTCATAGCTGGAGATGGAAATAATTTTTAAAGCAGCATTTAAATCTGGACTATTTTTTTAAAGTAAGGTCCAAAACATACTGCAGAAATAAATGCTAGGGAACATGGAATCTGCAGTTTGTTGCATTTATAAATGACAGTTTTCCTGCTAAGTACCTGCATGTCATAAGCATTTCAATTAAAATTACCAGATTGAATTCAAATCTGATTTTTGAAAAAAAAATATTTGGTGTGTGTTGGAAGAGGGGTCGTCTTATACGGCGAGTATATCCCAAACTCTATATTTGACTGGAAAAGTTGAGGTCCTCTTATACACCCAGCCGTCTTGTACACTGGAAAATATGGTATATAAGTTTACAGTCTTCTTGTAAAAGTTCATTCCCCATTCATTGCAAGGCACTATATAATCAAGCCATGCCAATCTTTTCTCCAGTATTTTATCACTGGTATCCAATCTTTTTCTACTTCTTTTAATGACTTATTATTTAGTCTGCATGTAAGTTTTTCTAGTTCAATCATATCCAGTAGTTTTATTAGCCACTCTTCAATTCATAGTATTGTTATCCCTTTCCAATATTTAGCTAAGGGAAAGTATGCAGATGACACAATATATAAAATTAATTTCCAATGTTCTTTTTGAATTGCTTTATCTAATACTGATGTCATGTTAAGCAAAAATAATTCAGGTCTCATAGGAATAGATTTCCCTATAATTTGTGACATTTTAGATTGTATTGATTTCCAGTATTTTTTGAAAATAGGACAGTTCCACCATTAGTGAAAAAAGGATCCTTGTGTTGCTTTGCATTTCCAACATGTTGGGTCAACTTCTTTATACATTTTATTTAATTTATCTGGGGTAAGATACCATCTATTCAATATCTTGATATAATTTTCTTTAAGGTACTGAGATTTAGTAAATCTTTGTGTCTTTCTCCAAGAATCTTCCCATTGTTCTAAAGTTATTGCATTTTGAATATTTTGAACCCATTTCACCATGCTGTTAGTTACTTGTTCTTTCTCTAATTTTAATCTTAATAGTGTGTCATAGATTTTGGATATCATTGTCCCCTTTTTCTTAATTAAAGTGTCTCCTAATTTGTCATCTTCCATGTCAAAGTCTTCCAGTTTTTTATCCATCACAAATCTTTCTTCAAGTTGTAAACCAATGACAATTAAATCCTTTTTTCTCCATTTCATCTCTTGATCTTAATTCTATGCTAAAATCAAATATTATTTTCACTATATCCTTATATCTTATATCTGATCCAATTATTCTTTCTGTCCTTCTATTGTTCCATGAAAACGTCCTCTGGGGAGATCCAAAGTGGGATTTTCCTATATATAGTCTGTTTATATTTTGTCCATGTTGTCAATAAAGATTTTCTGGTTATATGTTCTACAAATTCTCTGTTAGTCTTGACTTTATCGTACCAAATGTATGCGTGCCATCCAATTTTTTTTGTTAAAACCTTCCAAATTCAGTAATTCTTTATTGTTTAATTTCAACCATTCTGAGATCCAATTTAAACTACAGTTTAAATTGGATCTCAGAATGGTTGAAATTAAATACAGTTGTAGATCTGGTAATCCCAGTTCTCCCTTCCATTTCCACTAATTATAGATGTCTTATTCTTGACTTTTTGCCATTCCATATAAATTTTGAAATGTCTTTTTGGTTGTACTATTATGGGAATATTCTGAAACAAGTACATCATTTTGGGCAAAATGCTCATAGAGATTGCCGATATTCTCCCTGTTAGAGATAATTGAAGTTTTGACCAGTTATGCAAGTCTTTTTTTTAATTTCCTCCCAGGTTTGTTTATAATTGTTTCCATACAGGTCCATATTTCTTTTTGTAAGCCAAATTCCTAAATATTTTATTTTTTTTCTCAGTTTTCATACCTGATATCTCATAAATTTGTTTTTCTTCATTCCTTGTTACATTCTTTGTAATAATTTTTGTTTTTTTCTTTATTGACTTTAACTCCTGATAATTAACCAAATTATTTTAAGACTCTCAGCAGTTCACTTATGCCTTCTAATGGGTCTTCCAGGAAAATCATGAGGTCATCTGAATATACATTCAATTTGTATGAGTGTCCTTTAATTCTTGGGCCTTTAATTGATGGGTTATTCCTGATGGTATTGCTCAGTATCTCCATCACAGTAACAAATAAAAGTGGGGATAGTGGGCAGCCTTATCTCGTGCCCTTACTAATAGTAATTGTCTTGGATTTCTCACCATTAACTATTAATTGTGCCTTTTGGTTTTTGTAAATTGTATGTATTCCTTCTATGAATTTGACTCCCACATCCATCTTTTCCAAAATGTGAACATAAATCTCCAATCCACTGAGTCAAAACCTTTCTCTGCATCTACAGCTATCATTGCTAGTTTTTTACTAGGATTTTTTTTCATAGTATTCCAATATATCAATCGCTGTTCTCATTTTTTTTTTTTAATTTGTCTGTCTGGGAGGAAACCATTTTGGTCTTGATGAATTATTCTTTTAAGAATTTTTTTAATCTCTCCGCTAATATATTTGTGGAAAATTTTATAATCTAAATTAAGTAGTGAGATCGGATGATAATTCTTTGGGTCTTTATGATCTTTTCCTTCTTTTGGAATTAAGCATATGTCTGAATCCTTCCATTTCTCTGGAATTTTCCTTGTGAATGCTTCATTCAATATTTCATATAAGAGTGGAATTAGTTCATCTTGTAAATCTTTGTAGAAAAATGCTGTTAAACCATCTGGGCCAGGAGATTTTCCTTGTTTTAGGTTCTTAATTGTGTATTTAATTTCTTCTATTTAATTGGCACATTTAATTTATCTTGTTGTGTTTTAGTTATTTTAATGATTTGTTGTTTAGATATTCCTCAAGCTTTTCCATTTTGTTTTCTTTCTCTTTCTTTTCTATAAATAGATCTCTATAAAAATCTTGAAATATCTTCTTTATAGTCTCTTGGTCTCCTTTCTTCATTTTTGAAATCAGTTTCTTTTCTTTTTCTTTTTTTTTTAATTCATTCGCCAACTATTTGCCTGGTTTATTTGCATGCTCGAAAACCTTTTTGGTGACAATATTTCAGCTTCCTTTCTACTTCTTCAGTGATTTCTGCATCTAATTGCTTTTGTAGGATTTCAATTTCTCTCTTTATTTTCTATTTTGAAGCTTCTTCTTGTATATCATATAAAGTCTCTTCTCTCTTTTGTATTTCTACCATTAAGTTTTGGTTTTTTTCTCCCTGTTTCTTTCTGACTTCAACATCTTGTTTTAAAAAATGACCCCTCATTATGGCCTTTAGAGCATCTCAAAGTAGTTGCATGGAGATTCCTGGTGTCTTATTCTCTTTTAAATAGTATATAAGTGTTTCTTTTGTTTTTTTTATAAATGCTCCTCATCGTTCAATAAATATTCTTTCAGTCTCCAAATATATTTTTTCTTCTGTTTACATAATGTGAGTAAAATTGGGTGATGGTCAGAAAGAATTTTTGGAAGAACTTCCATTTCTTTTATTTTAGTACTCAAAGTGCAAAAATGTTGATTCTACAGGTAGACCCATGCACATCTGAGTAAAAAGTATGCCTTTTAGTCTTTTACTTGAATCTCCATACATTTAATAATTCCAGATCTTGCTTCATCTTGAAACATGATTCAGGCAGTTTCCTTTGAGATTCTGTAATCTTCTTCTTGGAGGCTCTGTCTAGTTTGGGCTCAAATACCCCATTCCAATCCCCCAATATCAATATTTCTTCACTCTCATATTTATGAATTTCTTGATGTAATTGTTTATAAAATTTAAGTTTATTTGTTGTTGGCATGTATATGTCCACCACTAATATTTTTTTCTTTGAATTTAACTTCAGCTGCAATATATATTCCCTCACAGATTTCTTTAGCTTGAAAACTATTATTAATGTAAAAGGCAACACCCTTCTTTTTATCTCCATTTTCTGTAAAGCATTGTCTGAATTTTGGGTTCCATAAATATTTATCTTCATTTGATTTTATTCTTGTTTCAGTTCAACAGATGATATCTAATTTCTTTTTTTCCTAATAAATGAAATATTTTGCTTCTCTTAAATGTAAAATTTAAACCCTTTATGTTCCATGTTAATATCTTAAATTCCATTGTCAGAGTTAATTAAATAAATATTTAAATACATTTAAATAAGTTCTGGACTATCTTGTACTACTTCTCCAACTTCTCCTCCTCCTTCTTGTTCTTCCTCTGTTTCTCCCTCCTTCTCCTCTTTTTCTGGTGTATCCTCTCCCAGTTCTGGTTTTCCTTTCTTTTGTAGCATTACACTTTCTGCTTCTTCAGTTGACATGTTCATCTCTTCTCTCCCCCCCCCCCTTTGCTTCTTATATTGTGTCTCCTTGGCAATGTCCTCTTTCTCTGGTTCCTCCATTGTTTCCTCTTCAAGTCTTCTACAATGCTCTTTTGCTTTGTCTGGGAAGTTTATTCTGTATTGTCTCTGTTTATATATAAATGAAACCCCTTCAAATCTATCCCAGCTGTATTTTATGTTTCTTAGAGTCAATAGTTGTGTCAAAGTTTTGTATTCTTGATGCCGTTTTAAAAAATGTTGGGGATATCTTTATAAATCCTCACAATTTTATTGTCAATGATGAGCTTCTCCACATAACTTTGTTGGAACACCAGGTCTCTCATCTGCATTCTTTTCCAACATATTATCATGTCTCTAGGTAGATTCCATTCTTTCCCAATCCTTGAGTTCAAATGGAAAAGCCAGTCTCTCTCTCTCTCCACCTTCTCCACAGGCATCTGCAGGTAATTTGCTATGTAAATTGCAACCCTATCAGCCAGATTTTCATTTGGTATTTTAGGAATTCTGTGAAGTTTAAGGCAGTGTTCTCTGTAATGTATCTCTGTAGTTAGAATTGAGATCTCATCTTTTTCTTCTTTAGACTTCAAAACCTCTAGTGCCTTTTCGGATTCTTTCGCTTTTTTCTAAAGTTGAACAACATCAGTTTTTATTGAGATTATATCTTCTGCTAATTCATCAAATTTCTTGTCAAGTTTATCAAAGTCTGCTTTGCTTCTACTCTGGAATTTTTCATATCTTGATGAAATTCCTGCCTCATCAATTTCAATTCTTCCACAAGTGCTGCAATGGAGTCCATTGATTTAGATGGCATTTCCATTGAAGGTCTTCTCTATTGTGAAGAAGCTTGTGTTTATGGTTGTATTTTTTTCATAGTGGTAGTTGTTGTTGTTAGCTTTTTTATACTTTTTTGTACTCTCTTATACTCTTTTTATATTCAAAGCAAATAATATATAAAAATGATGTATAAACAGCAGAAATAAATTATTTTTACCTCATTTGACCACTTGATGGTAATCTATGCCTGGTAATAAGGAATAATGCTATTTTAAACTTTCTATTCTGTCCTTTGATCTTTTTACCAGTAGATGGCAGTGGGACTTCTGATTAACATGGCTCCTCACTGGCTGCTTGATCGGGGAAGAGCTGGATCAAGCAGTCACTACTTGCTGTGAAACTGTGAGAACTTATGTTCTACACAGATCTAAAGACCCCCCCTGTGAAAGCGGGCCAAGAGAGGTTTGCCGGGGATCCGATTCCATCCCCAGTGAGGGGGAATGAGTGAACACAGCTTTGCCCTTTGTGGATGGAGGCTGAGGGGTCGAAGACCACCATAGCAGCTAGGCAGCTGTGGTTTTGGCCAGCAGCGAAGAGGAGCCAATAACCCGTTTTAAAGCTAAAATACAAGTAAGATTGGAACAAACAGAAGCAGAAAGAAGCAATTAGCTTGAAGCATTTTGACCTGAACTTTAACTTTTTAGTCTATTAATCACAATAATTGAATGAGCTCTGCTAACTTTTAGCCTTGGAACAGTGCCAGGGTGATATGTTTCCCAGAAGTTAAAGTAAAAGAAAGAAAATATCAGGGCACGAGACATAAAGGCAACATAAAATTTCAGAGAACTACTTCTCAAAAGAGAGCTATTTAAAAAAAAAAGGGGGAAAAAGCTATTTCTTAAATTTAGCTGTTATTATTTTTAAACTGACTTGTTAAAATAATTAAATATTACTTCCTTTCGCTACATTATAAACTTTGGTTTTGGACACTACAAATGGACTGTGACCTGGGGTTATTATTTTTTCTTCCTCTCCCGCCTCTTCTTTTCTCTGAGAAATCAGATTACAACCTTCACGTTAATTTTTGATTCTTAAACCAAAGCCATGGACATTAGAAATTGACTGGGATCTTGGACCTGGATATCATACATTTATTTAGAATGGACTATAACTGTTAGGAATTCTTATTGGATTACAAAATAAAAGAAATATATGGCCTCATTTATTTTTAAGTTGACTGTGACTTGGAACTTTTTTGAATATCAGTAAATAGACATTTTTAAAGCTCATAACTTTTGGTTTGGGATAGATAAAGTGCCCCCCCCTTTTTTTTTTTGTTATTTGCAAAATTGAACACTGGAAGATTTCTACTGAGAATCTGCCTTTTTTCCCCTCTTTTCTTTCTTTGGATTACAATCCTGGCATTTTTTTAATTACAATTTTGGCATTATAATTTAGGAATTAAAAACCTTTAGCCTTGGATACAACAATCTGATTGGGACACTTTCATTCTTTTTTGCATTGCTGCCACAACCACTTGAGTATGGCGGCTCCATACTTTTTTAAGGCACACTTGCTTTGGGGAATTTATATGCAGCTTTAGGATTAGGGTTAGGATAGATTGTTCCTTTAGAACTGCTCTGGCATTGAGGTGTTTCTATGCAGAGTCAAAGGTGCACATTTTTGAAGCAAAGCTAGAATATTCCCAGTTCTTAGATCTGGAGTGTGGCTTCAATACAGTTTCTGCCTGGTTTGGTGGCATGTATCATGTAAATGCCCCACCTCCATAGTGGTTTGAAACCACATTATTTGGCCCATGTGTTTCACTTTTTAAAGTAACTATTTATTATTTTAAAATAAAAACACAATGGGGAATTTATAATATTGGTTATTACTGCAATTTCTTTTTGGAATTTTGGAATTGTTAGCATAAAAAAATATTTTAAAGAAATAACTTTCTGAACTCTGTTTTTTACCAGTAGCATCATTTCCTATCAGCCTTTCATAACATACCAATCATGGGGTTGGGGGAAGGTTGTTTTGGTTCATTGGATATTGTGCTTGTTGATTTATGGTGACCCCATGAATTTCACAGGTGCTTTTTTTAAGGCAAGGAGTACTCAGAGGTGGTTTTGTGAGTTTTGCCCTCTGAAATATAACCTACAACACCTGGTATTGATTGATGGTCTCTTATTCAAGTATTTCCCAGAGCTAATCCTGCTTGGCTTCAAAGAACAAATGGGATCTGGTGTCTTTAGCATATTTAGGCCACTTTTCTACATGCCATAATCCCCAACATTATCACCTATTAACATGCCTATGGCTATTTACTCTATTTCTCCACTTCTGTCCCTCCCCTAGACACTGAAAAGATGACATGAAGTTCTGCACTACTTTTCTTTTATCAGTGAGAACAGATTGACTGAATTGAGCCTTAAAACAAATATCTGATTCTGTATTTTTTCCATAGGAGCCACTGTGGTATAGTGGTTTAAGTACTGGAGTAAGACTCTGGGGACCAGCTATGGAAACCCACTAGGTGACCTTGGACAAGTCACACTCTCTCAGCCTCAAAGTAAAGCATAGACTAGCCCCATTTGAACAAATTTGGCCAAGAAAACCCCATGACAGGTTTATCTTAGGGTCACCATATGTCGAAAACAACTTGGAGGAACACAACAACATTTCTGATATAGAACCCCAACAGTATCTATTTATTAACATGTCCTCTGGTTTCTTGTAATGGTCTCTGCTAAATTGGAATTCATGATTTCTCCTCATTTTACCTCCTGTTGAAATAAGATATATATGCTGTTCTTGGGTCCCTCTATTACTCACCATTGTGGTGGTGGGTGGGCACTGATATTGGAGGAAACTCACCAGAGAGACCAGACATCATCATGCCAATGTTTCCCTCAAATTACCTGCAGAGACCTACCTATGTATTTTTTTTCACCCAATGTCAATTGTTAACAGGCACAGGGTGCTTGGCCAGGGAAATAGCATTTGGAGTGGGAAGTGGATGGATATATCTTTATGCTGAGACACAGAGTGTAAACAGTCACACACACCGAGAGATGCATGCATACACACAAACAAATACTAAGCACTGTGTCCTAGATAACCAGTCACTTCCTTTACATGCTGTAGCTGCTGAAGTTAATTTTGAATTACAGTAATACAGTAATGGTGTTCTAGTTTACTGAAAATTAAATATAACTTATTTAAACTGAGAGCAGCACAGCCAATTACAAAGTAAATGAATGTAGTATATTGGATCAGAGGCTTTTGCAATATTTAACAGTGAAAGAGATATTTGCAATGTTCCTTGCTGTCAAAACAGAGATGTTTGATGTTACATGTGTGCACAATGATCCTTGTTTTCATCTGAGAAAGGAGAGAAGATTTTATTCCAGCTAGGAATGACTCTAACATGTTTCTGCCTGAGGCGCAAAGTAGTCCTCTCCTTCTGTATGCAGAAGCTGACATTTGATTTACTTTCAATCTTAAGTAGTTTAATTTTAATTCAGTATAAAGCAGGGATGGGCAAGATTCAGTCTGCAGTCTGTTATGCCTCATTTTTCAGCCCCTGAAACCCACATAGCTTCTAGACCATGATTTTTTTTACACAATGTGATTTTTTTTAGAAATCAAAATCATTGTTAAACATGATGATATTGTCTCCATAGCATGTGCAGTCCTCTCACAGTGTTTAAAAACCCCAAGTTCCTCCTGAAATTGTTGAAATTGGTGTAAATAGCCACTACCCATTCACTGCTCACCACTCAGTTGGCCACTCAGTTGTAAGGTATGAGATAGTTAAAAAAAAATCCATCAGTGAAACCTTTATTTGCCAACCAAAATGCACAATATACTTGCTGCAAGCTTTCGAAGCTCCATGGGCTCCTTCATCAAGCAAGATGTTACAAACCAAACAGGAGAAAAACAATTGGAGATGTTAGTCAGATGCCTACATGTTGTTTCAGTCTTTAGCTAAGACGGTATATGGTAAGGAGGATATGGTATTGGTTAGGGCAGGGGTAGGCAACCTAAGGCCTGGGGGCCAGATGCAGCCCAGCAAGGCCTTTGGACTGGCCCCAAACCAGTCCTGCCGCTGCCGCCCCCCCCCACTGCTGCCGCCCCCCCATGATGATATTGATTATTGTTGTTATTACTTGTTCTTGGGGTTTTCTTGGCAAAATCTTCACAGGGGTTTTGCCATGGCTTTTCTGGGGCTGAGAGAGTGTGCATGGAATTTTTTTTAATTTTTTAATTCTTTTTTAATTTTCATTTTTATTTATTTATTTATTTATTTATTTATCTATTTTTGGTGCTTCGGCCCGTCAATTGTCTGAGGGACAGCAACCCGGCCCCCAGCTCAAAAAGGTTGCCTACCCCTGGGTTAGGGTTTTCACCTTGCAATGCTTACAAAACAATACATATTGTTTACAGCTTGTCATGTTCCAGGAATTAATAACAATATAGCTGATTCTCTTTAGCTAAATTATCACACCAGAAGTGGACAACCTGTCAGCCCAGATCTCCATCATCATGAAAATAGGAAATAATTCTAAAAAGGTAAGTTTTGTGGTGAAACCTGCAGAAATCCCATCATCAGGCCACAGGTAGGTGCACCAGTGTCCCTGGAAGTAAGCACCAAAACTAAAGGACCCTGCTATGTTTGATGATATCTGAAGTGCATTACGGAAGCTTTGCTCCTCTCACCAAAAGGAAATCCCATTAAATTGACAAAGAAATGCAAGCCACACATTAATGTCATCTATGATGGCTGGTAATCCTTAGCTTATGATGAGGTCTAGACAGCCCCTTAATGGCATCACAAAGGTGGTGCAAAAAGGCTCTGCCAAGGATGATAAAGGCAAAATGTAGGTGACCAATTAACTCTTGGAATTCTTTAAGCCTGGCCTTTTTAAATGAATGAAAATAAAATAACCAAAGTTTTAAATCCTGAATCTTATCATCTGGAAGGCTGCAAAACTGGTTAACTGTGTTTATATATATTCTTTAAAAGGTTAATTGCTGAGACAGAACCTTTATTTTCTCAGGTGCCAAGGGGACTCCTAATTCCTCTGCCAAGGAAGAAAATTCAGCCAACAAAGTAGCACATTGGTTTGTACCATAAGCTCCTATAAAAAGAAAACCATCTAGGTAGTGAACTATACCTAGGTATTAGATATGACCTTAGTCACCTATTTGAGGAATGTGCTGAAGGTTTTGAAGGCAGCACAAGAGACTGAGCAACCCATAGGTAATGCCCTGTCCATATAGTACTGTCCTTGAAAACAAATTCCTAAAAGTGCAAAATCATCAGGATGTACAGACAGGAGGTGAAAGGCAGATTTAATGTTGTGTTTGGCTAACTCAGGCCCCAAACCAAGTTTACGCACCCGTATTTTCTGGTGTATAAGATGACTGGGTATATAAGACGACCCCCAACTTTTCCAGTCAAAATATAGAGTTTGGGATATACTTGCCATATAAGATGACTCCTCCTCCAATGGTGAAAAATGAGAAATTGTTGGGGGGAAGGACTGCCAATATATTAAGTGATGCATTCTGGGGAATGTACAATTTGCGGCCAAGTAAGTGACCCTGGGCATGTCACACACTGTCACCCTCAGGGGATGGTAATGGCAACCCCCATTTGAAGAAACATACCAAGAAAACCCCATGATAAGATTGCCTTAGGGTTGCCATAAGTTGGAAAGGACTTGAAGACACACAAGAACAACAAAAAAAAGTCTGCAGTTGTTTCATAGGTAGTAGATAGGATCAGGAGCCAGCATGGTGTAGTGGTTTGAGTGTTGCACTACCACTCTGTAGACCTGGGTTTTATTCCCCACTCTGCCATGAAACCCACTGGATGAACTTGGACAAGTCACACACTCTCAGCCTCAGAGAAAGGCAATGGCAAACTTCCTCTGAACCAGTCTTGCCAAGAAAACCCCAGGATAGGGGTTCACCTCTTATCCACTGCTGCTTCTTCCGCCTGCCTCATGCCACACATTGCCACCCTTTCCTCCCCTCTCCTCCTCCTCTAACCTGACTTCCTCTCTTCTTCCTCTTCCGCCCTCGTGCCGCGCCACCCCTTCTTCCTCCTCCTCCACCCGGCGTATAAGACAACCCCCCGACTTTGGAGAAGATTTTCCTGGGTTAAAAGCAGTCTTATATGCCAGAAAATAATGTATTTGCTTTATGGCTATGCAAATGAGGTATATTTGAATATACATAGTTCTTTGGGAATGGCATTGTTGATCAAGTCACCTTAGGATAAGAAAGGTGGTGAAGCATTCGATATTCTCCAAGAGCCTTTTTAGGTACAATTCCTAAGGATGAAATCCTCCAATTGGACACCAGGGGTAAAGGGAAGGGGCCTAGGACCCAACTTTCATCCACCTCTTTCTGGATCTTAAGCTCAACAATATGTTCTAAACCTTGTATGGATCTTAAATTATTGGTGAAAACTGGCTTCCTAACACCACAAAAGGGGATATGAAAAACCATAAGTAAAACCTGACAACAAATAGAAGGATGCCTGAGGATCAGAATAAGCACTCATCCAACTTGATAGGCTATCTATTCTAAGGGGTGTTGCAGACTGGCCTAAAGGGCCGGCATAGGGGTGGAGTTGGGGCAGGGCAGCCACACGCTGGCCACACCAACTCTACCCTGATGTCATCCTGATGTCTTGCTCCTGTTTGCATAGTGCCCGGCATCATAACACCCTCCCGGCACAGGATGTAGACATGCTGCGCTGAAAGGGCAAGGACTCTTAGGGTGGCCTTTTGCCACCCTTAAAAGGAGCTGCATTTTGCTCCTCTTTTAGGAGTGAAAAAAGGAAGGATTGGGGCCATGGTGTAGGGTTGCTGTAGTCCCAATCTGCTGCTTGCAGGGGCGGCCCAGAGCCGCCCGAAATTGGCCATCTGTAAAGGCCCTCAGTTAATGGGACTAGGTCCCATTTGGAATGGGGGAGGGTTGGTGTTTGGCTTCTTGGTACCCAGTTGGTCTCTCAGGTTTGGCTGTGATGTTCTGGCTTTATTGCAATTTCCAAATGAGTGACTTCTGCCACAGACTGAACACCAATTCTTAAATTTACAGTTTCCACATGCACACTCCCTGGGAACCAAATTCCTAGAATGACATCTTTTGGGGTTGATTAGACCCTTGCTGAGCATGAAAAGAACCAGTCACAGAAGCCCATTGCAGTAAATGATCACTGTAGGAATGATCTCCCCATATTGGCCAAGATGAAGTAATGTTCCATCACAAAGATGGATAAATTGTGGCTCTCATACGAAATGTCTCATCATAGATTAGTCAAGCAGGGCCCACAAAATCAATGTAGGCTCTATGTATGGGCTGAACCCTGGCTATAAACACTATTAATGAACATGCCTGACAACCAGTTGGACCAGGTGCACTCAACCCTTCATCTCGTCCAAGTCAGTTGTGGCAGTATCTGGCTCAGACCTCTGACAAAGCTGTTGCAACATCTCAATACATGCACAGACCTCATTGTAAATTGCATGCTGCTTAGAAACTTTGAGTGTCCTACAAGAAAGAAGAGACATCTGACCAGGTGGGGGCTGTAGTTGCTCCAAAGCATGAAGCCTAGCAAAGGCCTTGTCCAATGGGATATCATCATCATCAGATGATGGTGAGATGGCAATTTGGGGACACTTAGGAGGCTGCTTGTTGGCTGGTCCTTTCCCCTTTGGGCTAGGATGTCCCTTCTTAGGACCCATGTGTATCAAATTATGCTATAATTAATAGTGTGATTATTTTGGGCAACAACAAAATTTTCCTTGAACAAGCTAAAGGACTTAGAAGTCCTCTGAAATATAGCCTATAGCACAATACAACCCATACAATAAAATCAACAAAGGTGGTTGTTTCATTGTTGTTGTTGTTGGCTCCACTGAGAATAGCCTACATATATATTGGTGGTGTGCCCTTCCAAAAATTAACTAGGGCTAAACCTGCTTAGCTTGATCAGATCAAACAGGATCAGGTGCCTCCAATTAACAAGGTCCCTAAAGGAAGGAAGGGGGAGTTAAGCCACCAAGCAGGCCTTATAGAGCAGGTGTGTGTACACAAAAACAATACCTGGAGGTAGCAGCAACAAGTAGGAACCACATCCCAGCTAGGGAGTCGGGAGGCAAAAGAGGGGATCAGGACAGAAGGGAAAGCAAAATTGAAACTACAAATGTGGCCCTGAGCCCCTGAATCCAAGGGAAAGAGCCTGAATGATAAAATTGTAGGGAGGGAGAGTAAACCAGATTACACCTCAATTTGTCCAAGAAAGCCCAGCTCATCCTGACCAGGAAAGGATTGGGGGGGGGAACTGCTGTCCAATCCCATCTATAAATGGCACACAGGGAGTGAGGGAACACACAAGGAGTAAAAAAAACCTGCCAGATGCCTGTTCCCCAGCCTCCAAAACCACAATCCAGTGGGGGGGG
>JAIPUX010001232.1:28852912-28870646 GCA_020142125.1 Phrynosoma platyrhinos
AATGGGGACTGCAGTTAGGAAATCAGAAGACTAAGAATGGGGAGGGTGACTATGAAAGAACTATAAAAGATTCCAAAATGCAAAGATATACATACAACTCAGCACAAAAGATAGAATCACAGAAGCCACTGTATTCCCTATTACCATGTTTGGATGTGAGAGCTGAACAGTGTTTGGATGTGAGAGCTGAACAGTGAAAAAGATGATAGGGGAAAAATCAATGCATTTGAGATGTGGTGCTGGAGTAGAGTGCTGAGGATCCCAGTGATAGCTGAAAGGACAAACAAGTGGGTCCTAGAGCAGATCACACTGGAAAACTCCCTGGAAGCCAAGATGACCAAAATGAGACTGTCATACATTGGACATATCATGAGAAGAAGGGACTCTTTGGAAAAAACCAATAATGCTGGGGAAGGTGGAGGGAAGAAGGAAGAAAGGTAGGTCACATGCTAGATGGATAGACTCTATTATGGAGGTCATGGGTATGGGGTTGCAAGATTTAAGCAGAGTAGTGGAGGACAGAGGGTCTTGGAGATCTCTCATCCATAGGATCACTATGAATCAAGGTCGACTCGAGGGCACTTAAGAACAAAACTATCCTCTGGAAAGGAGTAGGTTTTTTTTTAATGCATTTGCCCATAAATCTGTCCTGTACTGTTACCTCTGCAAAGATTTATTTTATTGAGGTTTTTAAAAAACAAAACTAATAAACAAATCACATGAACATTTGTACTTGAATATATATTTAATATAAAAATATATTTTCTTCAAACTACAAATTTCTGATCATGTTTTCTCTCAAACTATACATATTGTCATGTGCTATTTGGGCTGGGAAGTATCCTGAAATATTTGTTCAGGAACTGCAGAAGCTCATAATAACTCAGTTCAGATCTGAGAACATTAAAAAAAAAGTTAATTTGGCAGTATGGATTTATAGCAAACTTTTGTCCAGGTCAATAATCTTTATGCAGTGGAGTTCCCTAAATAAAATAGGTTTTTGCTTCACTTTGTTTGCTGCTTTAGCAAAGCAAAGCAAAGCAAAGCAGATTCATTTATATACCACTTCATACAGTTGGGTACTCATTTTAGTGACCTTGGAAGGATGCAGGCCTGAGTCTAGCCTGAGCCCTGGCTAGTACTGAACTTGCAATCTTGTGGTTTATGAATGAGTAGCCGCAGTACAGGCATTTAACCACTGCACTACCAGGGCTCCTTTACCATCAGCTCTCTTAGAGGAGAAATATACTTCCCTTATTCCCAATATGTTTGGCCTTGTCAATCAAGTAAGGTTAAAACAATTGAAAAATACACTATGGCCTAAAACAGATGGGCCCAAAGGAACAATGTGATTGCACCAGGATCACATGGGCCTATTCCCAATGCAGATCGTCACCATAGTCCTGAACCAGACCACCAGCAGGAGCGGATTGTATCTGCTCCTTCTTGGCCCAATTCTTTTTCTTTGTGCAGCCACAGTGCAGCTTCAGGCCATGTTCAAGGTGTGTGTTGTGCAAACAACATGCCCCCAGAAGCCATGTCATTTTCCTGTTTGCCCCAAGTCTATGACAGCTCCTAGAGGGTTCACAGCTGTGCTGGGCTGTTGGGCTTCCGTGGGGCTGGTGCTGGAGTGTCTGCACAGCTGCTTAGAGGAAGCTCAATGAAATTTCATGGTTGCACAATCATTGCAAGACTTTGGGCCAGGGGTAGGCAACCTTCCCCCTTTAAGGGCTGAGGGACTTCAGCTCCCAGAAGCCTCAGCCATGTTAGTCAATAGTCCCATGTTGGCCAATAGCTCCTGGGATTCTGGGAGCTGAAGTTCCTTGGCCCTTAAAGGGGAAAGGTTGCCTACCCCTGCTTTGGGCTATGATATGGGTTGACATCTCATCCCAGATCATGTGCAAATCTCACATGATCACAAAATTTCCCTTGTGATTTAGCTGACCTTATAAGGCCTCCACACATGGCTTCTGGCCATTTTTGGGCCAGATTTCTATGGAAGTAAGTCATGTTGCTCACCTCAGATGATTTTTAGGCTTTACTACATGATCTGCTGAGCAAGTGGGGCACTCAGGTGGGTAGGGAGACTGGGAGATGGGGAAGAGGGTGTTGGAGGATTGCCCCCCTAGTCTGGACACCAGTCAGGGTTAGGTGGGACATTGAGGAAGTTGGTATGCAGGATGGCAGGTGGGTTGGGGCATTTGTGGGCTTGCTTGAGCAGAGGACAGACAGGTCCAGGACATGACAACAGAAAGTTAGGTTCCTCATGGGGTTGGACAGGGGATTCCAGGCCCTAAAGGGGACATTCTAGGTCTGGGTTGGCTGGCAAGGAAGAAAGAATGGAGGGTGGATGATGGGTGGGGGGTGGGAGTGGTGCTCAGGTTTCAACTAGGGCAGGGCAGGTAAGGACACCCAGGGGTTTGGGGCAGTACCTGGTGTAATGTGAATGGGATTGAATGGGATGGGCTAGGGCCACTGTCCAGGAGGATAGGAATTACCACTTGGGCCACCGTTAGCTGGATGATTGGGTTGTGGGAGCAGTTGGTTGATTCACACATAGGTGGGTGGGGAGGCACACCGCTCTAGTCCTTGAACATGGGAGGACTAGGGGGCCACTCAGCCATGCATTTCTAGCTCTCTCACAGGCTGGTCCAGGTTGCCCAGCTCCTCTGCCACATGTGGTCAGCTAGCACAGGAGGCAGCATTGGGCTTTTACTGGCTTGCAAGAAACTGGTTTGTGGTTTTGGCAGGAGGAGGCAGAAGAGGATATGTGGCAGCAGGGGCCATACTGGACCCCTTCCTCCCAATGTTTTTGAACTTATCAATTTGGCCTGATTGAAACAGTTGACCTCCAGTGCCTGAACTACAAGAACATCTGATTTTAATATATTACCCTAATTTGAACAGATAAGATCATTTTATTCTCCTTTTTCTTTCAAATTCCATTAGTGAAATCACATTTAAGGTGGCATAATTTTATGTTTTAGCCTCTTCTACTAGGAATCAACTGGCTAAACCTTCTTAATAATTTCTTCACTGCTCTAATATATTCCTTATTGAAGGCAAATATGTGTGTGTGTGTTTACTGCATGCCCAAATGTTGGAAACCACCTGGACTTGCTGTTAGTTCCTTTTCATTTTGCACTTGGTTATTATAGCACTGTAGAGGATAGTCTATAATTATAATAAAGCTATGTAGTTAAACTGGAACTATGAAATCTGTTACACATGGCAAATGTGAGGGGAAGTAGATTCTACAGGACTGGTTGGAATTCTATCCCTCAGATAATTGTCTTAAAAGTTACTAGAAGATCTGGTTGTGCATTGTTCTGCTGGCAAGAGATCTAATATACCACTGGGGTAATATGTTATGCTCCTTAAAGGACTAATATAAATACACAGGCACACATTGACATGGCCATTATTTTTAATGCTAATTGTGAAACATTCAGTCTGCCTGTTTCCCTAATATTAATGTGATTTACAATGTATTCTTTATTGCCAACTGTGTTTCCAGATGCCAGCAGTTTGAACATGTTTGCCTTATTGTCCCCATCCCCACAAATCCCTAGAAGGGAGAATAATAAAGATGTAGATGTGATAATGAAGTTTTTATGTGAGAGGAGAATGCATAGAGACAAATTAGATCAGTTATACAGGTGTGAATGATACAGTTGGACTTAATATGAGGAAACATTGTCATTCTAATCAACAGTTGATGAATGCCATTTTCACCCTTCAAAATGAGCTTCCATAATTAGATTGCCTCAAAGCCCCCCTCCACCAGCCACCCCACCCACAGCTTCTATATTCTGCCATGCATTCAAAAGCTTTATCCAGAAATTTCAGGTTGTGAAATTGGGGCTTACTCTGGTCAAATATGTTTGAGTGGAACCTGGTGGCTCCAGGGCACTGAAAGAGTAAATATGGGCTGAGATTCTTTCTTGGGGAGTGGGTTGCCCTCAACATCTTTGATAGTTCAGACTAAATGCTAGAGTGGACACAACACCCTACTGACATCAGATTCATCTGCTTTCATTGCCTGGATCTCTGAACTCAGTATCAAGAATGTTGTCCAGGCACTGGAGAAAGGGGAGTTTTCAGCACCATTATGTTATTTTGACATATTTATACTAATATACTCAAAGACAGTATAATGAGTGCATAGATTAGTGGAATGATTATGTAAGATGTTATGCACTACTGCATGCCCTGTGCTGCATTTTTGGACCTATATTTTGATATTTCATATTTCAAGGTAGCATGTTTTTGAGAGATCAATGACCTTTCAGGAACACTAAAGATCAGGTTCCCAAGAAAAAAAGGAATTATTTTGTGTGGGTAATGCCCTTCATCAATCTCTCTTATAGTATTATATAGTGGGATTACTAATTCATCTTGAAATGTTGTATAGTATTTGGCAATTAGTCCATCTGGCCCTGGGGCTTTGTTATCTTTTAAGTTCTTTATTGCTTTTTATATTTCTTCTTTTGTTATTGGTGCATTTAAGTCTTTTTTCTGTTCTTCTGAGAATTTAGGAATTTGTTCTTTCTTAATGAATTCTTGGATTCTTATTTTCTTGTTATCTGACTTTTAAAGTATCCTGTTGCTATTTGTTTGATTTCATTCTGTTGAGTATATTTTTTCTCCTTTTTCAGTTTTGCTAAAATTCTCCTTTCTTTTGTTTTTTAATCTTGTATGCCAGCCATTTGCCTGTTTTGTTTGCATTTTCAAAGTATTTTTTGTTGTAAGTATTTTATTTTATTTGCTATTTTTCATGTAATTTTTTGATTTAATTGGTTCCTTAGTATTGTAGCTTTTGAAATATATTTTTTATCTTTTGGTGTTTTTTTTTTAAACTCTTGTTCTTTTTCTCTGAACTTTTCTATTATTGCTTTTTCTTTTTGTTGTTCTAATCTTTTTTTTTCCTTACTTCCTGTTGAATAAGATATCCACTTATGACAGCTTTGCTGGCATCCCAAATGATGTGGGCAGGTATTTCAATATCTGTGTTTTCCTTAAAATACAGCTTTATTTGTTGTTTTATTCTTTATACAGTTTCTGCATCTGTTAACACATGATCTTTCAATTTCCAGTTGAATTCTCTTTTGGTTGCTTTAATTTCTGAATTAATAGCATTATGATCAGATAAAATCCTGGGTAATATTTCTATTTTTGTAATATCTTTACTCAATTGTTTTGAGATGCAGATTAAGTGAATTCTTGACCAGGATTTAAATATGTCTGGGTAATATGTAAAATCCTTACAATTACTATGACAAAACCTCCACATATAATTAGGTTAAGATTTTTAACAAGAGTGAATGGTGCCTGTGGTAACTTCTCATAGCTACCCTTTTTTAAACTTAGGTTAGATCTATCTGTAGCTGGATCCCATACCCCATTCCAATCACCTGTTATTATAATTTTCTCATATTCTAATTTCCCTACCTCTTGATATAACTTCTTGTAAAAGATTTCTTTATTTTCTTGTGGTGCATGTATATTTACTAACAGTATTTTTTTTCTCCCACAGACTTGGTGCAAAGCGGCAATTATACTAATTCCAAAAGAAGATAGAGATTCAAGCTTATTTAAAAATTACAGACCCATACCACTACTGAATCTAGACTATAAAATATATGCCTCAATAATAGCAGAAAGATTTTAAAAGTCCTGTCACAGTGGATAAATGAAGATCAATCAGTCTTCCAGTCATCAAATCAAGAATAATATCAGAACACTAGTGGTTATTATAGAACATTATGAACGGAATAAAGGGAAAAAATGGGCATTATCTTACATGATTTAGAGAAGGCTTTTGACAATGCCAATTAGTTTTTTTTCTGAAAGAAGTGTTAAAACAAAGTGACAATGGGAATAAAGTGCAAAAATGGATTAATGCTATCTAATAATAATAATAATAATAATAATAATAATAACAACAATGTTTATTTTTATTCCACCCCTCTGCAGCACAATTGGGGTGGCGTACAACAAATTAAAACAACATCACAAGTTAAAACAAACCAAGAATCCCCTTCCCTAACCCACCCACCCCTTAAAAATATAATTATCAATATGCTCAAATAGATGTAAATGGGGAGAAATCAGGCAAGTGCAGAATAAATAAAGGGACAAGACAAGGTTGCCTGCTTTCCCCACTTTTATTTATAATGCTGATAGAAATCTTAATAAAAAAAAGAAATGATAAACAAATTAAAGGTTTAAAAGTGGGAAACCAACAATTCAAAATAAAAGCATTTGCGGATGATACAGCAATAATATTGGATGAACCAAAAAAAAAAGCATTATAAAATTATGGTCAACTCTAGAGGAAGTATGTGATATGGCAGGTTTCAAAATCAACAAACAGAAAAGTGGAATATTGGTAAAAAAAACTTCTCAAAATCAGACGAGATTGAGCTAATGATGAAAACAGATTTAAAGATAGTAACAAAAACAAAATTCTTGGGTATTACAATGACAAATAAAAATTCGGACCTTATACCAAAAAACTGTACAACAACATGGAACAAAAGAAAAGAGGACATGACTTCCCCCAAATAGTCCACATTTCTTCTCAAAGACTGGGACAAAGAATCTCTTTACACCTACAGCATTACATCAATCTCTATCTGCCTACCCACTGTTGTGTTTCTAGCCAAACTTTTCCATCCATCTCAGGGTTATCATGATACAATTACTGCTTTGTTAAAACCATCAACCAGATGGGAATACCATTGTTAATTCTGGGGACAAGCCATTTTGCCTTTTTTTACCTAGCCAGATAGCCCATCACCTAGGACTAGATTTAAGGTATAGATATGACTTCAACCCTAACCTCTGTGCATAGAACCTAACCTGCATACACACCCACACTCTGTCTATGTTCTGTGTCACCTTCAGATCTCATTTGAGCCATTCCCACCTGCCATGATCTTCTCTTCAGATGGGTAATTATAAGCCTACTACAACCCCTAAAACTCCACTATTCCCTTTCCATTTTTCCATTTTGGTTAGCTTTGTGTGTTGAGTGTGTATTGCTATCTTATGTGTGTGATTGTATTATGCATACGAACCTTAATTCACCAAGAATCCTCCAAATTTGTACTGGTAGATAATGGTGGCCATGGTCTAAAGGTTGCCCAAGCCTCTAACAAAGCTAATATTCTTCAACATTTGAAGTATTGATGACAATCCTTCCAACCTGTTCTTTGGGTAACAAAACCAAGAACCCTTCCATACAACACAATTATAACTGAACCTTTCATATTTATCTGCTATGGTTGCATAACACAGAGTTTTGAAATTGGTAGAGTAAGTAGAGGTATTTACAATACTCAGCCATAGAGCTCCTTTAATCCTTCATCAAACTACTGATCTTAGGATACCGTTAAAATGGAATCACAGGTTTATAACTGCCTTGTGAAAAGCAACAGAATTAGATACAAGTTTTTAAGATACTTCAGTGTCAGAAGCCTCTGAACTAACCTGGGTGAGTTCCAGTAATTGCATTATGGGATAAAGGTATAACACTTCATATATTAAAAGGACATGCTTTGGCAGGAGGTCATGAATTACCTCTAACACACTGGAAATATGGCTAGTGGCCACATTCCTGGGCCTCCATTGTGACTAGTTTCTATACTCCCAACATCTGAGAGTCTAAAATGTGACAGAAGGCCAGAGAAAGTCAGAGGAATGTAAGGTTTACATTTGTTTTTATTTTATTTTCCATGAACAGCCATAAATGAAGAACTGTCAAGACATTTAAGAAATACAGAAGATTGTATGCAGGGAATGCCACAGCTAGAATGGAGTGTCTCTCTGTGTGTGTTTGGTGTTGTATAACAGCATCATTTTTCTTAATTATTCTTGACATTTCACCTGTTCTGTAAGTTGCCTGAGAACACAAGTGGGGAAGGTAGAAATGCCAATGCATTTCAAAATAATATATGAACTATTTTTTTGCAGCATCTGCCCTTATGAAGGGATCTTGCCCTTTTATATGTAACCCCACAGTGCCATCTAACATGCCAAATTAGCAACTACCCTTGCATATCTATGCAGAATCTGGGTTTACAATATGAATAACAAGGCAAGGACAGTCTCTCCATTTAAAAGTGAGATAACTATATATTCCAAGTCTTAACTTCAATATTGACATTAAAAGGTCTGTTTTTTATATTTCAAAGCTAAACATGCATACTATATATCTTTTCTCTCTCCTCAGAAATAATATCTTTAATTAAATTACTGAAAGATTTTTTTTTAAAAAAAAAAAGGAGGTTGGATGCCTTCTTGAATTCAACATCTTCAATTCAGAAAGAGCTTACATTAATTTCTGCAGACATTTCAGAGATCTGCTCTAAAACAATGTGTGAACAAGGATTAAGAGACTGTTCAAGTGAGGCAGTGAAAGGAGAAAATAGATGGGCATGCTAAGACTCCTAAAGGAAGAAAAAAAGCCCAGCAGTGGTGGAGAAAAGTTATCTTCTTAATAAGGATGCTTTCATTCCACTGCCTTTTATATTTCTATATTTCAGTGACCCATGAATTATATTCGGGAAGTAGGCTGCTAGCTAAATAACTTGCAGAAGAATTGACAATTACTTGTTTTGATTAACAGAATACATTGCCCTATATACAGAGGTTTTAACAATCTCTTTCAGTCTGGAGAAAAGAGAGACTGGTTGGCATTCTCTTGGTTAATTCCAAATACAGTAGCCTCAAGACTAGCAACAGGATTTAGGCCACTGTTTGTACACAAGAGATGTAAATCCTTGACTATTTCATCCTCACACGCTTGGACAACCAGTTAGTCTACATTTTCCCCCATTATAGGAGAAGGCCATTTTTTCTCAGCAGCATTCTCCTCATAATCAAATGTTCCAAGTCTTATGAGAAATGACTTCTTTGAAAATTACTTTGCTTACAACCACATCAGGACAGCTAGAAAGAAATCCACAACCATATTGGGTTTGGGCTTTTGGATATAACATGACCCCCACTGTTCTCCCTGCTTCGTATCCTCTCCATATCCTCTGGAACTTCCTGAGCTCAGTAAAAACCTACAATTTACCCACATCACTGTCAGCTGAACCAGTTAATTCCACTAAAAGAGCAGTTCTTTCCATTCTTAGCTGCCTTCAGAGGGAACCTTAGCAACTGAGGTGAGTTTCCATAATGCACACACACAAGCACAGAGGCAAAGAGAACTCTAAAATAAAGACTCCATGCTTGCCCTCATCCCTCTCCTGTCCTGCCCTGACCCCAATCATGTGAGAGCCACAGGATTTACTTTTATTTCCCTATTGTAACAAATTAGGAAAATGCCATAGTCAGGGGAGGGGAGGAGGAAGGAAGAGGGCGAAAGATAATGCACATGATACATTAATTGCTCCCTCCCTCTACCAGCATATTTGTATTTGAATGTTTGGGCAGGTGCAAGATGGTGCTGCTGGTACCATCTCTAGGATGGCTGCTTCAGAGGCCCTAAGCAGACGACTAATAAGGTCGTCTTCTGGGCAGAGAAGAGGAGGGGCAGCCGCACAAGCGGCGCCCCTTCCTCTCCCCGAGGTCGCCCCCAGATGCGCCGGCCGTCCGCACGACCGGCGCATTGGGGATGACCTCACGGCGCAGCGCCCACATGCGCTGCGCCATTTGAGCCGGGGAAAGTGCGCCCGCCGCTTTTGGGGCGCACTATCCCTTAGATCTAAAAGGAGCGCCAATTTGGTGCTCCTTTTAGATGCGCCGACGGTGCGCCGCGGTGCGGAGGCTCCGCACCGCCGGCGCTCCGTCCGGCGGCGGCTCCAGGGCCTCCGTGTGCTGAGGCCCAGAGTTACTTTGCAGTGTGTTGTGAGATTGCAGCTGTCCTCCCCCCCCCGCAAAGAAATCAAGCTACCTCCCAAATGTTAAAACATCCCTTCCCCAAAGCCACATTGAGACCCTAAGCCCTCTGTTTTTTTTGTTTGTTTTTTTTTGTTTGTTTGTTTTTTAATGGCAATAGCAATTGAGGTGATATCACTTCTGGTTCCAATTTTAAGAAGGAATGGAGGAAAACAGAGGTATTTTAGTGCATTGGAGAGATGAGGCCCATGGGGTAGAAAATTATACCTTGCTTCCTATGCATTTTATCACTATGGGATGCTGAATAGTGCTGAATAGCAGAAGACACATTTCAACTCTCTGCTAAGTGATGAGTTTACCTGGGTGGGCATAGCCATCTCTTCCACAGTAGTTCACAATAACATGCAAGAGTAGTCATTTCTGATGACACCAACATCCCAGCTGACCATGATTTACATGCATGATTGAATCACAGCCCAGCTCATTCTGTAAACATAACTTTCAAATAATACATTAAATTTAACTTTGCCAGGGCCAAATCTCTCATACCAATAAAGACCTACCAAACATCTGCATTAAAAATATATAACAACAGCAGCAAAACCCATAAATGTATAGACATTCCATCTGTGGATTTCCATAGTTAAATTGTTTACTAATTAGTACTTCCAAGCCTGCCTCTAAATCCACTTGAAAGATGATTCACCAGAAAAAGGTGAGAATATACTAGTGTGCTAAATTGTCTGTGGCATAACACTGCATAGATGGAGGAAAGTTCTTATCCCGATCATGCACATTGACTGCATATCTATATGGACAAACAGATGGATGTTTGTGCACAGATGGGATATATTATTTTGTCTATACCACTGTTAAGCCAATACTGGACTTTTACATCATTTAAAATAAACAGGAAATAACTTCAACTGGATTTCTTTGTTTGGTTTCAAACACATTGCCCATTTACTCTTTGGAATTGATTTGTTTCATGCTGGGTTCTTTGTAATATGTAGGTCTTCAAGACAGCTTAATACAAAGAGGTTTAACCATGGGTGGTGCTTTGCCTTAGCCAAACATCTTCATCTTCATCACTGTCATTATCACCATCACCACCACCCACTGTGCTTGTACATGGTATTTAAGTCTGTGGTCAGGCTAAGGAATTAATTTGACAACTACTTGCAAACTTTACCAAGCTCAGATAATTATGAAAGAGGGAAACTCTTGTGGTAGAATTTAGATGTACATCATTTCTACTCCATTGAAAGGTGGCTTCATTTAGTAGCATGTTCCTCATGTCCTTCAAAAAGCAGGGAGGGAAGGAATCCTGACAATGATCATTTTAAAATGCAAGGCTGAAATGTATGGAGTCTATTCAGCACTTGATTTGTTTCCCTCCTGATTAATTTTTAAATTATCAGGTTCTCTTCCTTTTGTCAAGAACAAAGTCTTCTTATTTAAGGAGTATCTTGCCCTAGGCAAAGAGCTCCCAGTTTGATTTATCTTCTGTGCCTGTCTTATTTTTAACAATATATATTTCTTTTCAGAGAAGTGCAAATCTGTGTTTGACCCTACAGGGAAAAGTTTTCTTTTTGAAAAAAATATTTACAAAGTGTTTAATAAGTTGTGTCAGTCAGAATTTTTACTGTAGATTATATTGTTGGTGACTATGGTTAACTTTCTCCTGTCCCCCATGTAGCAACATTTTAATAAAAACAAGGCATTTTCAACAAAATGTCAGTCACAGGATGATCAAAGTGCTAGGGTAGCCATTTGGCAACAACCTGAGCTTTGAATTTCCTCTCTGCTTTCCAAAATATTCACTTAAAAAAGCATTTATTGAAGCTGAACTGCCTTTATCAGCCTGATCAAAGCTCCATAAAGAACATGCATGATTCAACTACTTTCCCAAGCTCAGAAAAATATAACTTTGATATTTGCTTCACAAGTGTGGCACAATAGTTTTCATGCTCACATTTGTTAAGATTTGCTGCAACCATTAACGAACAGAAGGGCTCTTTGGTGGCAATCCTCAGACATACCAAATATCCCAAAGCACAACTTTCCACAAATCAGAGATTAAGGCACTGACAAAAAATTCCACTTAATTGCAGTTTTTCACCTTCAACCTTATATCAGGAGTGACTATCTTCTAGATCAAATCTCTCAAGAAGGTGAATATCAAACATTTTGTTCCCTCTTGGAGAAAAATATCAACCAAAAGATAAAAAGTGACATTTTATGTGCCTTGTCTAGGAGCCAGTCAATTTACCCCCACAAAGAATTGGGGGGGGGGAGCCAAACAAACCCTGGACTGTGCTTGACCAATACATGAGATTTGTGACATATCTCTTGTCAAGTATTGATCATTTTAAGACTTTTCTGTTTGCCTGCTGCAATGTACCCAATAATCTTCTTTTATTTGGGTTTGTGTCTTTGAATTCTTATCATGGCCTGGCTTGATTTCTCAGGGACCTATTAGATCTTACTTTTGCTGTGTAAATGGGCTATGGAAATGAAACTTGCTGAAGCACTCAGCCTGGGCAAACAGTCTTTGTTTTCTATCAGTTCATGTGTTAAGTGTTTTGCATGCAGATGGAGGGAGTATGTGCTATCAATCTTCATGACTTTCTGATCTATGCTGTTTCACCTCTACCTGATTCCTTGGGAAACTCTAAGCTGTGGCTGTGGCTGAGCTGAGCAATCAAGCTGTTCCTCTTGACTGGCATTCCACCTTCTCATCCTGCACTTTGGGGCACTGTTGGTATACAGTGAGGATGGGCTTTCAACAGTCCTATGCTCAGCTACTATAATCAATTTTATTCTCTCAACGTCAATGAAGCAATGTGCTGCAATGTAGCATATGAAACAACTTACTGAAATGAAACAACATGCTGCATTTCTTAACAAGATCTTTTTTTTAACAAGATCTCATTTGTGAAGACTGCATACAAATCTTTTAAAATTTCCTGGGACATCCTCCAGTTATGTGGAAATGAATGCTAACTTAGCTGTGTGCAAAGATATAATGGAAATGAGTCAGGCCTAAGTTTTTGTTTGTGCTTACTAAATTCATATCTATAAGCAAATAGAACATATTTATACATTGGAGATTCCAAACTTTTCAGAATGTTATGTTCTGATTCACCACTCAGAAATGTTACCCTAAAAGGTGGAGGAATGTGGAGATCCCTGTCAGAAATGGCAACATCTCCTTGAAATCTGGGGAAAATTATGGCTCAGAAGGGAGCCTGTGTGAAGACAGTAACTTTGGGGATTTTTTCACCTGTTTATACCAGTACTAACTGCAGTGAGATTCTGGTTTTAAGTAAATAGATGAGTTTTATTTAGAAAAGTTTGCAGGCAGAAAAGTGTAAAAATGCATGCAGCCATATAAAACCAATGCAAACTTAAGAACCACACAAGGCTGACAGAAAGAAAGGTGTGGAAAGTTGGATAGCAAAGAATTGGGGTTTAAAGAGGGTGATGATTGCCAGTCTTGAAGAGGGATCCACAGAAAACAGAGAGTGGCTCAGACAGCATCTGAAGTTTACATACACAGAGAGAGAGAGTTGTCAGTTGAACACATCCCTGGTCTTCAAATGACACCATATCTGTGAACAAAGTGGCTATGGCTGGGGTGGATATTTATATCCTATTTCATAGCCTTAAGGGGTCTTGTGATGCTACTACACAGTTTAACAAAAGCTTTGGTAGTTTTCCCAGAGAATTGACAAAAGGGGCCAGATCAGTTGATGTCTTTAACTTTTGAGTGACAAAATTCTGATTTCTCCGAATGAATTTGAGACCATTTCTGGATAGTCAAAAAGGAAGGCTGAATAGGAAGGCAATGTGAAGTCAGGTGGAAAATGGTCTTTAACTGCTTTTATGATGGGACTCCCTTTATCCCCATTGCAAGAGAAAATGTGAAAAGCCATTAGCATTTATTTTAGTTCTGTCTAGGTCTCCCACATGTCCTTAGGTCAGCATGACCATGTACATATGTAACTTCCTAGATTTCCACAGGCCACCATGACCTCTCAAAAACATGCCTTCACACAAGATATCAAATATGAAACCCTATATCCAACAAGAGGGGTGTGGGGTATGCAAACAGAAATGTACACAAAATATACTGCAGAGAAATTAGTACATAATATATTATATGGAATGATGTTTGCAAAAAGTGAGCACATTATAGGAGAAACCCTATAAAATACAGTGGCATAGTAAAATGGTTTCACTTATATAAAATGACATATATATATATATATATATATATATATATATATATATATATATAATTTTGCTTGGGAGGGTTATTTTTAAGCTATAGATCACCGGTAAGCAACCTTTCCCCTTTAAGGGCCGAGGGACTTCAGCTCCCAGAAGCCTCAGCCATGTTGGCCAATAGCTCCTGGGATTCTGGGAGCTGAAGTCCCTTGGCCCTTAAAGGGGCAAGGTTGCCTACCCCTGCTATAGATGGTTGAATCTGTAGATGCAAAATCCATGGATATAGGGCTGACTGGATGGAAATGGAAATGTAATGGAAAAATGATACAAAAATGCACACAAATGATACAAAAATGCACACAAATTCTCACACAAGTTTTATTTAGGTATGTGGGGATGAGTTTTGCCTTGTTCACAAACACTTCTATTTAATTCCCTAAGAACAGTGTTTCTTTGTATGCACTGTTCTGTACTTTCTAATGGAGTTGACATAGTCATGTGGTCAGAGAAGGATGATTCTGAACACAATGTTTTCAAAATTAATTTTAATAATTATTTAATTGGCTTTTTAGAAAGGAAAAGCACATTTATATTTTTTTGTTTACATATAGGAATATATGAGAATAATTGCACAATCATTTCAATAATAACATGATAAGTTAAAATGTGTTTTTTCCTGATCACTAAAATCTGTAAAAAGTAACAAAAATAATGTGTACCAATGACAAAGGCACCTAAATACTATGCAAGCATCAGATCCCCTCTCATCTCAGAATTTAAGCAGGATCAGCTCTGGTTAATACTTGGATGAGAGACCACCAACTAATACCAGGTACTGTAGGCTGTATTTTACCATCTCTGAGTTTTCCTTGTCTAAGAAAATGTGGAGACAAGGATTCAAATCCCAGCTAAACCATGAAACCACTAAATGACTTCAGGCAAATCACTCTCTGTCAGCCTCAGAGAAAAGCAACAGCAAACCTCATCCCAAAAGAATCTTGCAAAGAAAACCCTGTGATAGATTCACCTTAGAGTCACCATAAGTAAGAAATGACTTGGAGGCATACAAGAACAAGAAGAAACCACTATCAAATTAATGGGGTTGTCATAAGTTGATAGGAGACTTGAAGGCACATACATATGCACTAACAGCAAGGCAGTATTAGAAAAAGGTTTAAAATTTATGCTAAAACACTTTTCACTGAAGTGCATTTTCATATATATATTTAAAAAACTTGACCTAAAAAGCAATAGTGCAAGAAAACCTGTTTAAAAACAAGTACATAGATTAAATGATGCTGATTGCAGGGACTATACAGAACATAATAAAGATGCTCTATGTTCAAAAGCATCACTAAGGAGGTGCAACAGGTGCAAACCACACCAGGTGACACCCAAGCATCTGTTTTTATCAGAAATGGACTGTGGGCCTTTGCAGACTGCTAGAAATAGTGCAAATTGAGTCCACTTTAAGGGTTAGGATTAGTGATAGGGAATCATGGGAATTGTTTTTTTTTTTTTCTCCTGAGACATTGAGCTTTCTCTGTCAGAGAGCTCTGGTGCCACAATAAAATACACTTCCCATGATTTCCTAACCCTAACCCTAACCCTTAAAGTGGACTCAATTTGCACTATTTCTGGCAGTCTGCAAAGGCCCTGTGTCATAAGTCTGCATCCCTTTAAAAAGATACAGCTGAGCAAAAGAGGCACAGTGAGAAGAAAAAGAAAAGACCCTTGGTTTGTTTTTGTTTTTTTTTAAAATAAATTTTGAATCTTGAATTTTAAATTTTAAAAAAAGTATCTTAACCAAATTTTCGCTTTAACTACATGAAATGATTCATTGTAAATACATTTAGGATTTATGTATGATATTTGTAATTTGAAGGTATAATTGTAAATCTGCTAGTTTATGTTAGATTATTGCCATTACATTCAGTGATACACAGAAATGACAATTTATGAGTAATATCAGCACAATTTTTTTTATACTTAGGATTCTGCATGGTGTTATATGGGAGGAAATCAATGGGAGTGTGATGCCATTAGTAACTGCACCAGGTGATGCCAATCCTAGTGATGCCACTGCCTATGGTGTATCAATTGTGTTGCTTCTATATAATAATAATATACAAGAATGAAGATAATTTTGTTGTATGAAAAAGTTATTCCCAGCCTTACAAGAACTCTACTGCCTCACTGATGTGTGGGCCTCTGCAGACCGATTCAAAGGGCCAGCCTGGAGGCAGAGATGGGAAGGGGCAGCACCATGATGGGCACCCCAACCCCACACCAATGCCATCTGATGTCATGCACCATTACACATGGCACACAGCATCAGGATGCCCACACGGTGTAGTGTTCGGATGCACTGTGCCAGAAAGGGTGAAGAAGAGCCACAAGCTGGTTCTTAGGGTGCCCTTTTGCTACCCCTAAAAGAAGTGGGCAGCAAAAGGGAGGATTGGGGCTGCAGTGTAGGGTAGTCGCAGCCTAGATCCACTGCTTCTGGGAATGGCCTCCTATGTTGCATCTGATTATTGCTTGAAATTTAACTCCTAGTTTTTGATGCCTTTCCCTCAGTTTCTGATACTGAAATAGAAACATTTTATTCTACTGTTGAGATCAAAGCTTTTTCCTTCTAACACTTTAGCCTTGAGGAGGATATTTTTCTCTCTACCAAAGGATTGGGAGGGAGGAGGAGACTTTTTACATCTTAAGAGAATGAAAATGATCCAGCTAAAGTTAGAGTCTAACTTAAGGAGTGTAGTGAATCTATGCAAACAGATTTTCTAAAGTAGGAAACAAGACTTCAGAGATTTTTTGTCTGATAGCAGTAGGTAGTGGGCCTTTAAATAGTAAAGAGAGAATGTAATGCATGTGATCTTGGAGAGAACCCTTTTCATAATGTGTGTATGTAATAATATGTAATAATCCAGTCCATTTCTTTTTTTTTCCCCATCCAGCATTCCACAAGTGTATTGAATTACAACTCACATCACCCCCAGTCAGCATAGGCAACAATGAGTATGGATAAAGGTCCTTAAATGAGGGCTAGACAACTGTGAGGGGAAGAGGCCACTTTCTGTACCCTCCACCCTATGCCGTACTGAAATGTATGCAGTGTATGCAGTGAAAATGTGGGGGAGGAGAACGAGAAGTGGTATGGAAGTCTGCAATAAAACCACTATGAATTATTAGTTTTCCCAAGAAGTGGAGAAACCTAATGATGCTGTACTTACTAGTTACTGGTCCAGAAAGAATGAAACAGAGAGAGAGAGAGAGAAGGAAGAGGAAATTTCTTTGTCCCAGATAAGGATTTCTAGTATTTCTTTGTATTTTGATTTAGGGCTTTCAAGTTGTGTACAATATCTTCTGAGGACAAGATTTCTACAGACAAATTGTGGTGCATTTGTGGGATGAATGGACATTTGGGAGATTGTAAATGTGCTGGATACAGCACAAAATATGCAATATTTTTGTTGGATTTGATGGCTTTAAAAACACAAACACACGAACACAGGAAAACTGTTTAAATTTTTGTAATTGTGTTTGCAATAATCATTTTTTTGGTAATTTTATATTTTATTAACATGTATTATTTAAGCATATCTATCAAATTGACATATTAATTTCTTTTCCAATAATTATCTAC
>JAIPUX010001232.1:28878895-28892376 GCA_020142125.1 Phrynosoma platyrhinos
TGCATCCTCAAAAATCTAGGCTGGCGGCTACCTCCCAGAGGGCCTTTTTTTGTTGCCCCCAAGCTCTGGAATGACCTGCTGGATGAGATCTGTCAGCTGACATCTTTAGACAGCTTCAAGAAAGCTGTGAAGATGGATAGCTTTCGGCAGGCCTTTCCAGATTAATTCTCCTGGCCTTGGGCTCTTTGCCCTGCGCTCCCCCCGTGGCCCCATCAATTGCTGATGGATGGGGAATGCAGTTCAGTCTAATCAGGGCATTTTTATTTTTCATTTTTATTTTTTATGTTTGTTTTATTTGTTTTGGAATGTTTATATTCCTGTTTTAATTATCTTGTTATTTAATACTGTTTTAAGGTGGTGGGTTGGGGTATTTGTTGTATGGGGTTTTTAACTGATTTAAGCCGCTTAGATTGTCTTCATTTAAGTGGGGTATAAATAAATTTTATTATTATTATTATTATTATTAACATCTAAATTTTTAGCCATGACTATGCAAACGTGCACTACAAATTTTAAGAAAGGTTTGGGAAATGACCCTACCCATGAATCTCGGTTATTTCTATTTTAATCTGTTCCCTTTTTTTTCTGTGTAAAATGGCTGCTTACTTGAAACACAATAGACTACCTAACTCCAGAACTAATAACATTTGTTGGACTCTACAGTTTCCACAGAAGTAACATTTTCTTACTTTGTAAGAACTGGTGTGAGAAAATGTGCACCTCGCATGGTGATGTCTCCAATCTGCTAGGTTCACAGAGAATTATTTTTAACAAGTGTACAGAAAATACTGTGTTTGGAAAGTTAATTTCAACTTTTCTATTGTTATTTTTTTTGACAAAAGTGCAATTGTGTGAAGCATTCAAAACTGCAAAACTGAAATCAGATGTAGCTTTCCACTTATGTCCATTTTTATGTGATCCATACTGGGCTAGAGGGGGAGATGATTGCCATGTACTGGTTCAGTAAGAGATTAATAAACAATCTAAAAAACCTAGAAACTCTCCCGCGAGTGTTATCTGATCACAACCCTTTACTTCTTACAATAATCAAACCTAAAAAGAGATGGTTATGGAGATTAAATGAAGAATTATTGTTAGATAAGAATATTGTTACAAAGGCAAAAGAGACAATTAGAAATTATCTCAAAGAAAATATGAATGAATACATAAAGATGGTCATGATATGGGATGCAGGTAAAGCTGTAATGAGAGGTTTCTTCATCTAGCAAAATGCTAGATTATAAAAAGCAAGGAGAGAAAAATTACACAATCTTAACAATTTATTAATCCTAAAAGAGAAAGAATTAGAGAGAAGAGTTAAAAATGAGGAGGTGAAAGAAAAAATTAAAATATAGAAACAATTTTTTTAATAGAACTATCTGGAGAAATAGAAAAAAATAAGCAAAACAAATTTGAATATTCTACTAAACCAGGGAAATGATTAGCTTTCAGATTTAGGAAGGGAGAAAAAAAATCATAATATTAGAGATGGCAAGATGGTATATACAGAAAATGATAAAATAAAAGAAATCTTTTATAAATTTTATTCACAACTATATCAAGAACAAAAGTAGATATAGAATATTTTAAAAATTACATCAAAGAAGAGGAATTTCCAAAACCCAAAAAGGAGCAACACCAGAAACTGAATGATAAAATTAACATAGAAGAAAGAAGGGAAGGGATCAAAAATTGCAAAACTGGGAAAGCCTCAGACCCAGATATATACACGGCATTATATTATAAAATGTTCCAAGATGATTTGATAATCCCATTAAAGCATACAATGAATGATATATTGGAAAATGGAATACCAGAATCATGGAGACTAGCAGAAATAACAGTTATCCCTAAAGACGGGAAAGATACTACAGATCCAAAAAATTACAAGCTGATTTCTTTATTAAATTTAGATTATAAAATATTTGCTTCAATCATGGTGAACAGACTAAAAAATTATATGACAGAATGGATAGACAAAGTTCAAAGAGGCTTTTTACCAAAAAGACAGATGAGGAAAAACATGTGGTATATCTTGAATATATTAAAATATTATGAATTCCATAATGATAAATAATGGGGACTAGTCTTTGTAGACTCAGAAATAGCTTTCGATTCAGTAAATTGGGATATAATATTTAAAATTTTAGATAATATGGAGTTAGGGGAAAAGCTTACGAAATGGATAAAAGAAATCTATAAAGACCAGACAGCTAGAGTGAGAATAAATGGAGAAAGTACAAGAAGATTTGAAATAAAAAGAGGAACAAGACAAGGATGCCCCTTGTCAGCACTACTATTCTTAATGGTGATTGAAAGACTAATAACAAAAATTAAAGGAAATGAGAAAATTCAGGGATTAAGAAAGAAAAATCATCACTATAAGATTAAAGCATTATTCTAAATAACCAATGTGAGAGTGCTAAAGAAGTATTAAAAACATTAGAAGAATTTGGAAACAACAGGATGTAGAATCAACAAAGAAAAATCAGGCATCATCACAAAAATATGATGTAAACAAAGGAACAAGAATTGAGTGAAATAATGGGAATAAAGATATAAAGTAATGTGAAATATTTGGAAATCAATATCTCCAAGAAAACAATAGATCTATATTTTAAACTATATAGAAGTATGGAAAAAGAAAAGAAAAGACTTGACTAATTGGAGTAAGCTAAGTTTATCACAATTAGGAAGAATCTCTACTATAAAAATGATGGTTTTACCAAAAATGCTATTACTATTCCAGATGATTGTAATCATTACATTTGAAAAACCATTCAAAGAAAGGAACAAAGACATTTCTAGGTTAATCTGGAATGGGAAGAAACCAAGGGTCAGATTGAAATTACTACAAGGCCTCAAAGTAAAAGGAGGTCTAGGACTTCCAAATTTAAAAATGTACTTTGAAGCATGCACTCTTACATGAGTAAATGAATAGATAACCTGGAAAGATGACAGATTATTAGAATTAAAAGAAGATAGTTTAAAATTTAGCTGGCATGCATATTTGTAATACGAGAAAGAATCAGTTAACAAAAAATTTAACAACCATTGTGTGAGAAGAACACTGTTGCAAATTTGGAAAAAAATATCAAAATAACACATATAGAAAAATACCTCAATGGTTTTCAACTCAAGAGGCATTCCATAGAAGAGAAATAATATCAGATAACAATTGGCTTACTTACAAAATACTAATCAAACAACGGGATAAGAATTGGTATTTAAACACACAAGAAGAGTTAACGAGAGAAGGTATTGAGATACAATGGTTCACATATCTACAAATTAAAGAAAGGAATAAAATAGATAGTAAGATATTTTGAAGAAAAAAACCAAATTTGGATAAAATTTTATATGATGAGCATAACAAGATGATTGGAAATCTTTATAGATATTTATTAAATTTGGAATTAGAAGAAGAAAAAGTTAAGGATGAAATAATCAGATGGATGAACAGTGTGGGTCACACAACTGGGATTGGGAAAATATTTGGACTAAAGTAATGAAATATACATGTTCAGAAGATATGAGAGGAAATTTCTATAAAATGTATTTCCTGTTAGGCATGGTAACGCAGCGTGTGGAGACCACAAAATGTGAAGCACCAGGATCCAGACTTCTCTGATGAAGCAGGCTGCTTATCAGCTGGAGAAATCCTCTCCCCTTCCAGATAGAGCACAGAGACTCCACAGACAGACATTTTCACAAATGAGGCTTTAATCTTTGTTGCTCTATATACAGATATGTACAGCATACACCAACGCAACTCCAACAGCAAAGCAGCAATACAAAATCCACCATCCAACAACTCACATGTGTGTCCAGAGGCTTGTGCCTTATACAGTCTGTGTTTCACATGGCTTTCTGGCCCTGCCTCTTCCTGCTGGACACCTATCACTCACCTGAGTGACACTGCAGTTTCACAGCACTTTTGCAGCAGTTTCTGTGCTTTCCAGCACCAGGGGACTACCTCCATGATGTCATGTCCTGTTACATCAGCATGAGTCTGCATGACTCAGCTGTGGCCAAATGCTGTGTTATCATGGCTGCTGCACTTTCCCACAATGTACATTTTCCCCTTGGGACTCAATCCTAACAATCCCCTCCAAAATGTACAATGTGTGCACATCTCTTAGCTCATTTTTCATGGAGTGTTTGTGAGTGAACCTCTTAGTTTCTTTTGTGTGTCATATCCTGCCAGCCTGACATCACCGATGTCCTCCTGCTGTCTCCCAGTGCTCTGGTATCCTGTCTGTGCCACTGTCAACCTGACCTAGTGTGCCCCAGACCTCAGAACCCTGTTCTAGTCTCAGAACCCCGTTCTTTTCTCCAGCAGCACTCTCCTGATATGCATCCCTTCACTGGAAACTGTCCACCACTCCAGGCACATCTCTTCTAGTGCAACTGCAATCTGGCCTAGATCTTCTCACCCTCTGGCCCAGATGATCTCCACTCTGCCAATGCCTTGGCTGAACCTACCAATCTCCAGAGCCTTGAGCTTCTGCTGCTGCTCCTGGTGCCAAACCCAACTCTAATGCCATCCTCTCATGCCTTTCCATTTGCAGAGCCTTTGATTCCTCAGCATTCGGATCATGGAAGACACTTTTATAGTGGATATTTTTGGCTTCCCATTCTTCTTTCTGAGAACACTGAGTGGTGACAGAGTCTTTATAGGGCCCTCCTGACAGTTGCTTCACTAAACTCTGTAAAAGAAAAAGAAAAAGTTGGATGTGTGCTATGCTCTTGGAATTTTTTTTATTTTTTTATTTTTTTGGAAGTGCAACTGAGAGATTGTGTCTTTCGAATGTCAACTATCAATTATTAATATATACTTGTAGAACATCCTAAGAAGAATTCAAGTCCATGTTTCAGTGAAGTTTTGGATGGTTGAACTGACTTTTGAAGGAAGAAGACTAAATATCCATTGCTGATTATCTTGAATATCTGAATTTGTGTATATGATTATATATATTTTTATTGTGGTTGCTTCTCCAAGGTAACTGTGGAGGGTTTTTCCTTTGTTTCATCTGTTAGATAGAATAAGGAGGTATAAACTCTGTGGGTTTTTTTTCTATTTCACTTTTTATATACTGTTTCCAATTATTTATAGCCCATATACTGTCTAAAAGCTGTTAAATAATTAAGTGAATTTTGCTCAGTAAGCATATTGGATAATTCTGCTAAGCTCCCCTTTTACATGGCAGCTAAAACGAGAGCATAGGTGCAAGCACTGTCTCAAAACCAAAGTGTGCACAGATCTTCTATAGATAAAACAAAGGGAACTGAGGGTAATATGACACTGAAGGAGGAATTAAGGAAAATCCATATCGATTTGAGTAGGGAAATTCAAGAGTTAAGATCTCAAATGGCTGAATTTAAAACTGAAATTAGAAATGAGTTGAGAACAGACCTGAAAGCAGTAGGTTGGGCTATAGATAGAATATCACAAGAAATGAGTAAGCTGCAAAATAAAATGGACGTAATAGAGAAAAAGCATGAAAACTTTGAAAATGATCTTAAAGAAATTAAACGAAAGCAAAAAGAATTATTTGACGTAAGCATGATAAAGGAAATTAAAGTCAGGGAAAGGTCTCTCAACGTAAGGGGGGGTACCCGAGGAAAAAAATGAGAATCTATGGGAAAAGTAATTACAATGTTAATCATATGTTTGGGGAAGAAATATACTTTATGTGAAATGGAGGTAAATAATTTATTTCGGGTAAACTCCTATGCTGTAAGGAAAAGGAAAAGTCCGAGATATATTATTATCCTCTTTGTAAGAAAGCACATAAGGGACACAATTTGGTACAATCATAGGGAAATCCCAATTAGAATAGAGGATAAAGAAGTACAGTTATTTGAGGATTTGCCTCCAGAAATAATAAAAAAAGAAAGGAATTCAACTTTCTCACTCTGGAATTAAAAGAGAGAAAGATCAACTATAGATGGAAATTGCCTGAAGGTTTAATCATTTGGTACCATAGGAAAAAAAATTGATGTAAGATCATTAAATGATTCAAAAGAAATACACAGATATCTTAAAAAATGATAGAAAGGAGGAAAAAGATAACAGGAACTCTAATACCTCAGATGAGGGGGAAAAAGAAACACGAGAGGAGGAAAAACAAGTCAGAAAAAGGAAAAAAAAGAAATCAGGACAAGACCCTACTCTACAAAATTTAGAAACAAAAGAGCCCTTAGATATAAAACAAATAGCTCAGCTAAAGGAACAACCTCAATCTGTCTCAGAAGAGACAGAAAGAGGAGAAATGACTGATTTGGATTTGGATAAGTTAAATATAGAAGAAGAATTAGAGTCTGAGGAAGAATTGAAATCAGACTTAAGTGGAGAAGGATTAGACGTGAGTGAAATATAATTATGAACTGCTTAAACATTTTAACATGGAATGTGAAAGACCTTAAAGGATTAGATGTGAGTTAAATATAATTATGAACTGCTTAAACATTTTAACGTGGAATGTGAAAGACCTTAATGGCCATGATAAGAGAGGGAAAGTTTTTCATTATGTGAATAAAGTGAAATGGGATATCCTGTGTTTGCAGGAAACAAGAATAAGAAAAGATGATGTTAAACTGCTAGAAAGACCTAGAATGGGAAAACTATTTGCTTCCACAGCAAATGTGAAAAGGAAAGGTGTTGTCTTACATATTAACCCTAAATTTGAGGTATTAGAGAGCTTGTGTGACTTGAGGGGACACTATGTATTGGTACTGGCCAATATAATGGAAATGTCTGTGTTGATTTTAGGTGTGTATGGCCCATATAAGAAAAAAGGAAAGTTTTATAAACAGTTATTAAATAAAGTGGGGAAAAAATCTTTTGATGCTTGCATTGTGATGGGAGACTGGAACAGGGTTACTGATCCAATATTGGATAGAAAATCACACAAAGGGATTAAGAACCAACAGGGTAAACTACCAAAGGAATTTTGCGAATTTACTGAGAAATTAGGAATTAGAGACATTTGGAGAGAAAAACATAATAAAAAAAAAGATTTTACCTTTTACTCCGACAGCCATCAATCCTGGGCCAGGATAGATATGGTCCTAGCTTCAGTGAATATTTTGCCTAAGGTACAAAAAATAGGAATAAAGCCTAGAATCTTATCAGACCATAACCCAATATGTGTTAACATAGGTTTGAGGCCAAAACAATTGGTTTGGAAATTAAAAACAGAACTGTTAGATAAAGAGATAATTAAGGATGTACAGATATCATTAGATAATTACTTTAAAGAAAACCTTAATAAAGGAACAGGCTTGGAATCCGTTGGGGATGCAGCTAAAGCTGTAATCAGGGGAACATTAATGAAAAAATCCTCTGAAATAAGAAAACAATGTATTAAAAAATTAGAGGATTTACAAAAAAATGAAGACAAAATGATTGAGATAAATGATTAATAATGAAAAAATAACAACAGAATTCAAACTATTGCAACAACAATTGTCATTATTAACAGAAGAACTTAGAAAAAAGACCAACTATATGAAATGAAAAAAATTTGAAGGAGCAAATAAGCCTGGAAATGGCTTGCCTTTAAAATGAGAAAAGAAGAAGAACAAAAGTTAATAAACCAATTAATAGATGATAAAAATTACAGACCAAGAAAAGATTTAAGATATAATAAAAATTATTATGCACAACTATATAAAGAAGAAGAAAGAGTAAAAGATGAAGAGATAAGAGAGTACTTGGGAAGATCGGGAATAAAACCATTCAACAAAGAGCAAAGGGTAAAACTAAATTAAAAAATCATGCCTCACGAAATAATAGAGGCAATAAATTTAACTAAATCTAAGAAAACACCTGGTCCAGACAGCTTTCCAGATGAGTTTTACAAGAAATTTACAAATCAATTAAGTGTACCATTGGGTGATATGCTAAATAAAATTGCTGTAGATGAATGTGAGGTCCCAAACTCTTGGAGACAGGCAGACATTGTTTTGCTACCAAAAGAAGGGAAAGATAAGAGCAATATTAAAAACTATAGGCCCATCTCTCTGCTAAATAATGATTTTAAAAATTTTCTACAGTCTTAGCAGAGAGTTTGAAAAAAGTCCTTAAAATATGGATTCATGAAGATCAAAGGGGATTTCTTCCCTCAAAAAAAAATAGTGATAACATGAGGACTATTCTGAACTTAATTGAAATGTATGAAAGGAAAATAGATAAAAAAACTGGTAATGATATTCCTAGACTTCGAAAAGGCATTTGATAAGGTAAGATGGTCTTTTCTATATCAAGTGTTAGAAAAAATAAATGTAGGCAAAAAATTTATAAACCGGATTAAAGCAATTTACAATAAGCAAGAAGCTCAAATTATAGTTAATGGGGAAAAGACGGAAAAAATTAAAATTGAAAAAAAATCTTTTTTAATAGTCATGGAAATATCAGCATCAGGGAGGAGGAAACAATCAAGGGAATCAAATATAAAAGCTTTGAATTTAAACTCAAAGCCTATGCAGATGATTTAGTGGTGACAATCTCAGAAACAGAAGATAGCATGATAAAGTTAATAGAACAACTAGAAAGATTTAACTACGTTTCTGGTTTAAGAATCAATAAAGATAAATCTGTGATTCTATCAAAGAATATTACAACAGAAGAAAAAGATAGACTACATGAATTATCTAGTTATCAGCTAGGAAAGAAAGTAAAATACCTAGGAGTAGAAATTACTAACAAATATGTAGATCTATTTAAAAATAATTACGAAAGAGTTACTAAAGAAATAAAAAAAGATCTAAAAATTTGGCAAAAACTAAACCTCTCCTGGTTGGGAAGGATTTCAGTTATCAAAATGAAGGTCCTGCCTAAATTTATGTTTTATTTTCAAAACTTGCCGATTATAATTAATGAAGAACCATTTAAAAGTTGGAATAAAGCTTTCTCTGACTTCATATGGCAAGGGAAAAAACTCAGAGGGAGGCTTAAGTTTCTACAGGATAGAAAGGAAAACGGTGGATTAGCATTACCTGATTTGCAACTGTATTATGAAGCAAATTGTTTAAATTGGATAATATCTTGGTTACAGTTAGAAGATAAAAAAAAAATAACTTTGGAAGGGGTTGACCAAAGATTTGGTTTGCATGCCTATCTTTTCTATCAAAAATAAAAATCCATAAAGACTTTACAAATCATTTCATAAGGAAGGCCATTTTAAAAATATGGTATAAGTACAATGAAAGAATTTGCCCTAATATCCCAATTTGGGCCTCAACACATGAAGCTTTCTACAGCAGAGAGACTTTAGAGCAGGATAAATGGCTAAAATATAGTGATTTGATTAATACTGATCTACAAGATGGGAAAATAGAATTTCTAAGTATAGACCATTTAATTGAAAAAAGGATATGATATTGAGTGGTTTCTATTTCGTCAGCTGAAAGAAAAATTTAAAGTGGACTTAAAAACAAATAAAATAAGAATAAAACAAACAGAATTTGAAGACTACATGAACTCAGATAACCCTCCCCAAAATTGCTCTGTATTATAAATGTCTATTAAGAATTAACCAAGAGGAAGAGGTTGTTAAAAACTTTTTGGTAAGGTGGGCACAAGATCTTAATCAAACAATTGAACTATAGAAATGGGAAGCAGTATGGATAAAATATCTGAAATATACAGCCTGTTATGATTTAAATGAAAATCTTTTTAAAATCCACTACTGGTGGTACTTAACCCCCACCAAGTTGGCTAAGATTTAAAAAGGAATATCAAATCAGTGTTGGAAGTGTAAGCGAACAAAAGGAACCCTCCTACATATGTGGTGGGGTTGCAAAAAAGCAAAAAAAAAAAAAAATAGTGGAAGAATATTCATAATGAGATAAAAGATATTCTAAAAATTAAAATGGACTTTGATCCTAAAATATATCTATTAAACATTATATAAGACAAATGTTTGGAGCTGAAATATGGGAAATTATTATAGTATATGATAACCAGCGCTAGAATGGTATTCGCTCAATATTAGAAAAATGAATCAATTCCTTATTGTGAAAATTGGTTAAGAAAGCTGGTGGATTTAATGCAAATGGATACATTAACTATTATGTTAAGAGACCAAAACTGGGGAAAAAATGAAAAAATATGGCAACCACTGGTTAATTATATTAATATTAGGAATAATATATAACAAGAAAAAGTAAGTTATGTGAGAGTCGACTGTACAAAACAAGTAATAATGTATGAAGTTAAGAGATTATAATATATATTATTGTACCCATCACAAATAAGTGGTACAAAAGTTATATATTAAAAATTTCAGTTGTTATTTATATTTAAGGAAAAAGGTTGGAAAAAATAAGAAGAATATATATACCTTGGTGACGGCTCCAGGATGTCATGGAATTTTTGTCTCTTTTTGTTTTTTTGCTCTTTTTCTTTTTTTCTTCTTTATTTTTATATATTTAGAAGATACAATTTGGGATTCATGGGAAATCTAATTTCTAAATAATATTCTATTTTTTTGTGTATTTCTTTCCAAAAAGTTTTTATTACTGGACAGTGCCACCATACATGGTATAGTGTCCCTTTAGTTTGTTCACATTTCCAGCATAGGTTTTTTGTATTCTTTGTTATTTTAGCAATACGTTCGGGTGTTAAGTACCATCTAAAATATAACTTATAAAAATTTTCTTTTAAAGTACAGCTATATGTAAACTTTAGATATTTATTCCACACTTTCTCCCAGTCCTCCAGTCTAATTGTTTCATGCTATGCAGAAGGGTGGGATATAAATAAAAATTTATTGTTATTATTATTATATTATAAATCCCGCCTTAAATCTCACAAGACTATCCAGTCTTGTAAGATTATGTGGGCTGCTGGGGGATCTTGAGAGATCCCCCTGATTGGTTGGGAGCTGAAGGGAGGGCAAGACTCCCAGCCCTCCCAACCAATCATGGCATCAGCCTCCTAAAATGGCTGGTACAGGACTTCTGGTATGATGGTTTTGAGCGAGGATGCAGGAAAGCAGCACTAGCAGCTGCAAACTCCGCAGTAATGGTACTTGGTGGAATGGGGATGAAAACAACCCGTATTTTATCTCTCTGATAAGAGAGGTAAAATGGAGGGATTCATTGGGGGAACCTTCCAGGGTCCATGGTTTAAGAATGGAAGGGATCTCCCAGTTGCAGCTGTGGACTGGAAGGCACCAGAGAATCCACCCCTCCCATTTACTGCATCCATCCTTTGGATGAGAATAGCATGCTCATACTCTTCTTTTTTTTTTTTACCGTCATTGAATAATAGACTGATAGAAAAAGCTTTAATTAATATATTTACTTTTGGGAAGTGTCCCTAAACTACTGAGTGAATTCTGAACTCTGAGCCCTAAATCTCCTTGGGATAAGGGGAATTTGAGGAGTCTGGTGGAAGAAGGAGGGAAAGGAGAATAAAGGAAAAGAAAGGAATCGGTAGCTAGCATTTTCCTTATTGGGAAAAGAACTGCAACAAAGTGTAGAAAGGAGTTGTAAAGTGCACATGTTTTAGAGGCTAAATGGAGAGAAGTGGAGAAGAGGTGAGAAGCAGAAAGAGAAAGCGAAGTGGAATAGAAGGACAAAAAAGAGAGACTGTGTGGGGAGGAGATAAGTAAGCAGCGGCAGCAGCAGTGACTTTAAAACTTCTGCTTCTGATCATTGGCAGCTGCTGTTAAGGAGGTGAAGTTGAGAGAGAGAGAGAGGAAGAGCAAGTGGTGACAGCAGAGGTGACTTAGAAACTGCCACCTGCCTGCTCTCGACTATTGGTTGCTGCTACGGATGCAAAGCTGAGAAGGAGAGAGAGAGAAAGAAAAAGCAAGCAACAGTGGTGGAGACAGTGGAGATGATTTCAAAACTGCTGCTTGCTTGCTCCTGACCATTGGCAGCTCCTGACAATTGGCAGCTGCCAAGGAGAGTGAAGCTGAGAAGGAGAGAGAAAGAGAAAGTGCAAGTGATGGCAAAAGATGTGACTTCAAGTCCACCACTTGCCTGCTCCCAACCACCAGCCTGCTAAGGAGGTGAAGCTGAGAGAGAGAGAGAGAAAGAGAGAGAGAGAACAAGAGAGAGAGAGAGAGCAGTAGTAGCAGTAGTGATCATAAAACTGCCAGATGAGTTACGAATGTGCAAATAAGGGAACAATTGTGAAAAAGTGGAAAAAAGGAGATTAAAGAATACCTTGACATATTTGAATGGGTATAAAGCAGCTTGGAACTCAGTGTGTTGAAGTGTGGAAAGCTGGTGGAAAGAGTCAAATTAATGGAAATAAGAGAATCACAGAAGACAAAAGAAAGAGTAAGATACAACTGCATTTAATAGTAAATAACATTGACTGTATGAGGAGAAAAACATGAGATTTATCAAGGGTTTTTGAGTGATATAGTTATGGAAAATAAAGTATAAGCATAGTAAAATGACATAAAGTGGAAAGGTTAACTCAAGATATTGACAAAGTATGGTACATACAATATATTATGGAAATTAGGTGTGACTTACCAGACTAAAGAAGGATAAGACTATAAATGTATTTCACTTTCTGGTTTTTGTTTGTACTTTGAATTTTTGTGGCTTTATGGAGGTAATGTGAAATAATAGAAAAACTGAGAATTTAGAAAGGATTGTATAGGAAAGTGAAAACAGAATATTCTAAAATATATTTGAGAGTAGATTAAGAACTTAGCATATAATTGGTATCTAAAATAGATCTTGTCACATTGGTATTCATTTTACAGTAGTTAATTTGGGGAGTGAGTGTTTTATATTATACTATAAATATATTGGTTGACTCTTTCAGGTGGAATAGTTAATTAATTGCTAAAGAATCTGATTTGAGTCTTGTTCTTTGAATCTTGTTGTAGTATTTAATTGGTGATTACCTTGAAAAAAAAAGAAAAGATAGCTACCATCAGCCCTGGTGGCGCAGTGGTTAAATGCCTGTACTGCAGCCACTCACTCATAGACCACAAGGTTGCGAGTTCAATACCAGCCAGGGCTGAGGCTCGACTCAGGCCTGCATCCTTCTGAGGTCGCTAAAATGAGTACCCAGATTATTGGGGGGAAATCAGCTCACAGTTGTAAACTGCTTAGACATCCCATAGCATGATATGAAGCGGTATATAAATAAGCTGCTTTGCTACCTCAAAGAAAAATCTGATACAAACACAAATATCGACTCAGAGGAGGGGATCAACAGAGGATGTAATTAAAATGACAGACCCCATGATATTACTTCTTGATGAAGTTTGTTGTATAAAACAGGAAATGAAAGACAATAGACAAGAAATGAAGGACAATATGAAAGACTCTATTCAAGAACTAAGAGGAGATAAAAGAAGCTAGAAATGAGATAAGGAAAGACTTTTTAAAAGAACTTGATACTTTTTATAAAAAGATGGAGAAAATGTTGACAGAAATTAATAAAACTAAAAAAGAAGTAGACATAATAAGAGAAAGAACAAAAGTGTTGGAGGATCTAT
>JAIPUX010001232.1:28892476-28919977 GCA_020142125.1 Phrynosoma platyrhinos
ACATATTTTTATTTCTATTACTGTATGTCCCATGTTGCTTTTTCCTTAGTTTCCTATCAATGATATGGACTAATGAATTTAGATATTGCAAAAGATGTATTAAAATAAGGGGACTGGCTAAAAAAACAAATGAAGACTTAACTCTGAGAACAATGCCGTACTTAGCAGATCTTATTGGAATGGAGAAAGAGATACTAGAGAGAGAAGTTGATAAAATCTTCAGGATTAACTCATCACAGGTGAAAGACAAGAAAATGCCACTTGATGTAATAATATGTTGGACATGAACGAGAATTAGAGATCTTGTAATTCAAAAAAGTTATGATAGCAAAATGATAATTGAAGAAAATGAAATAAAAATCTTTAAAGATATAACACCTCAAGTGATGGTTGGTAGACAAAAATACAAGATATTGACGCAATAATTAAAAAACACAGGAATTAATTATAAATGGGACAGGATGGAGGGAATTTTGTTTACTTATAGACAAAAAAGAATATGAATTGATAATGAAATAAAAGCAAAAGAAATGGAACAAAAACTTAAAGAAGATCTTAAAAGGAAAGAAGAAAGAGGAAGGAGGAAAACAACAAGAGTGGAGATCAAAAAAAATACAAAGGAAAAGAAAATGAGAAGGGGAAGAATAAAGGAGAAGGAAGAGAAGGTGAAGAGAGTACAGAGGAAAAATCGATAAACAAGGATTTAGAAGAAAGTAACTAAATCAGATTTGGAAGTGAATAGTGAATATAATAGTGAAGGGGAAGTAGAAGAGGAAGAAAGACAAGAAATATAAAATAGACAAAAAAGAAGGAAAAAGACATTTGAGAGAGGAAGATAAGAAGGAATAAGAAGTAGGGATTTAACTGGGAAAAGATAATAACATTTGAAATAAATAAATAAATAAATAAATAAAGGGGTGGAAGGGGTGGTATTATCAAAAAATCAAATAAAATTTGTGGAATTACTTGGAAACCAGTTTGGAAAAATAAAATATGGTGATAATAACATCTTATAATGTGAAAGGTATAAACTCAAAATATAAGAGGAATATTGTCTTTCATCAATTAGAAAAATTCAATAGTGACATCATGTATATACAAGAAACTAAAATTAAGAAAGAAGAAATAAAATATATTAGGAATCCAAAACTAGGAGATGCACATACCTTAGCAGCAGATAGAAAGAAAAAAGGAATTGGAATATATGTTAATAGAAAGTATCAATCTAAAGAATTTTTTGTGATAACAATGGAACATATATAGGAATAGAAGTAAAACTTGAGAATAGAACAATTCTTGTGGTGGGTATATACACACCTCTAGAAAATAGAGACATGTATTTCACTAAGATCAATGAAGTGCTTAAAAATAAAAACTATGATAACATAATTCTATTAGGGGATTTTAATGCCGTAATAGAACCTAAACTTGATAGATTATCTAATGAAGGAAGAAAAATACAAATAAACCAGGGGAAACTGCCAAAATCCTTTTTTTGAAATGCAAGAAGATCTTGGGCTAGTGGATGTGTGGAGGCCCAAATATAAAGAGTCTAAAGGATTTACCTTCTTTTCTGAACCACATAATTCTTTTTTGAGGATTGACCTATTTCTGGTATTCAAATCTATAATACCAATGTTACGATCTATGGACAGATTAACAAAGTACATATCTGACCATAACCCTATAAGGATAGAAATGGCAGGTAAAAAGAAAGAATACACATGGAGATTAAATGAAGATCTACTTAAAAGAGAAGAAAATATAAAAGAAATAAAACAAACATTAAGACAATACTTTAAAGAAAATAGAACAGAAGGAATGAAGAATAAAATTATATGGGATGCCAGTAAGGCAGTTATTAGAGGAGTGTTCATTAAATTACAAGTGGAACAAAAGAGAAAGGAAGTCAGGAAAGAACAGGAGATTAAAGATGAATTGAGAAAGATGGAGGAAAAATGGAAAAAGAGAGGAGATAAAGAATTAAAATGCAAAATTGAAAACCTGCAACTACAAAAACTAAAAGTAATGACAGTTAAAGAAATAGAAAAGAAATTAAAACAGGTAAAACAAAAATATGTTGAGTTAGGAAACAAAGCAGGGAAATTATTAGCAAGTAAATTAAGAAGAGAGCATGTGTATTAACATGGATTCAAGAATGGATAAAGATAAGAAATGAAAGGCTCTTAGATTGGAGGGCTATGATTTGAAATATGGCTGGCACGCATACTTATAGAACGACAAAGAAAAAGTTAATTGAAGATTCTCTCACCATGTAATAAGAAAAGCACTTATAAAAACATGGGAAAAAATAAAAGCCAACTTTTATCGGGGGATCCCAGGATGGATGTCACCATAAGAAGCCATGTTAGGTAGATTTAGAACAACAACGAACTGGCTAAAATACAAAAAATTACTATACAAGATCCAAGGAGTGGGACTGTAAGACTAAAAGAACTAGATAGCATTCAAAATAGAGACCTAGATTTGACATGGTTTCAATATCATTAACTACAAAGTATGATAATAAATGATCTAAAAAATCAAGGAATACACCTAGCAAAAAATGAACTTGATAAAATCTTGCTAGTAGAAAAACCAAAACAAATAGCTAACCTTTACAAGGTATTATTGCAAAGAAAATTAGAGGAAGAAATAGTTAAAGAACATATGTTACACTGGGCTAGGGACATTGGTAATGAAATTTCTTTGGAAAACTGGACCAAAACTAGAAATGCAACATATACATTCACAAATAATCAATTATTATGAGAAAATTTCTTTAAGATTGAAACCAGGTGGCATCTTACTCCCATGAGTTTGGCAAAAATGTATAAAAATAACAATCATCTTTGCTGGAAGTGTAACAAAGACTATGGCATGTGGATTCACATGTGGTGGACCTGCCCTGTTATAGTCAAATTCTAGGAAAATCTACATAATATAATTATGGAAATAACAAACATAACATAACATTCGATCCCACACCTGAAATATATCTATTAAACATAGTGCATACAATAAAAGGCTCAGAAAGGAAAGATAAATGGAAGCTAATTCTATATATGATAACAACTGCTAGGTTACTGGTAGCTAGTAAATGGAAAACAGATGAAATACCAATTATTTGTCAGGAACGCATTAAATTAATGCTTTCCTGCCAGAATGGAGTTGATAAAATGTTAAAGGAGATGGTGAAGGGGTTAATGACTGTAAAGCTGAAAAGGTGATGAGAGATGAGTTTTGAAATGTGGGGGAGTTGCCGGCCTTGGCTGCTGCAGAAAAGTGGATTCAAGCCTGCATGGTTAATTGCTTAAATGTTTAATTGTATAGTGCTTGAAACATAGATGGATTGGTTTGATATTGAATGAGTGATGGAACAGGGTGCCTCAGTTAATCTCATATCTGTGCTGACTTTGATAGCCATGGGTTCCTAGTCTCAGGCTTCAGAGTTCATAAACAAAGCACCATCAAAGACCTTGTTTGGTCTAAGGCCAATGAGAAACTGTAGATTCACATGCACCTGGCTCTTTGTTGAATTTTCCGGACAGGAGGACATTACATCATGTGTAGAGCCAAGAAGCGGGAAACTTGGACCAATCACAGTTTGCCACTTGACTATGGGAAGGGACTTTGTTCTATTCTATAAAAGTGTGTTAATGTATTGTGCCTTTAGATTCGTCAAAGAAGTCAAGGCCTGTCTGCACTGTTTTCTTTTCTGCAATAAAGCTGTCCTTTTTGACTTAATGTCTGGGAGCTGTCTTTATGTCTGAAAGAGGACTCGTGGGCATGCTGATACTGACACTATTGATAATTGGTTGCTTAGACTGATAGATATCTCAGAATTGGATAAAAAAGCAAATCTACTGGAAGGGAAAACAAACAATGAGACAAATGAGAAATGGAGTTCATTATTTACTTATTGTAATAAAACTTGCGGAACTTAACGTACTAAGATTACTTGAATAAATTGAAAGATCACGTGGGGAAAAATTACTTATAAAATTAGAAATAATGTTAGAGACAATATGAGAACCCTTTAAAATAATAAGTTGTAAATTTAAAAATAATTAACAACATATAGATGGGATATGTCAATCACAGTAACTTATACAAAGCCGAGAGAAAAGCATTATTGGTGATGATGGTAATACCTGCATTTTGCCGATATGTATTTTATGTGAAGTGGGATTTTTAAAAGATTTATGTTATAATAAAACATTATAAATGTTTTATTATAACATAAATGTAATATATTATTATTTATTATAACATAAATGTAAAAGATTTATGTTATAATAAAAAGAAAGAAAAGAAAAGAAAAGAATTTCAGAAATATTTAAAGATGGGATAATAATTACAAATCAAAATGAAATTAAAAGAGAGTTTAAAGGATACTATGAAAAGATATATAAGAATATACAGAACTCAAAAGAAGTGAAAGAAAAAGTAATGGCATTGCAGCATCAGCCTACAAAATGGCCAGCGCAACAGAAGGCCCCTTCCGACACGTCGGGGGAGGGGTGTCTTTCATCATATTACCCAAGATTGAGCAATATTTTTCTGTTCTTTTCTTGTAATGTTATTTTTTCTCTATATTATATTTCCCCTTTCCCTTTTTTTTATTCCTTGAGAGCTATCACACTGTTTTCTCCTCATTTTTGTGTGAGATATTTCATAACCAGGGACCAGTCTCTTTCATATCTATTCTTAGTTTGCTGTCTCAACAGACACATGAGTTTATCCATCTCCATGATATCATATAGTTTAAATGACCATTCCTCTAAAGTTGGTGCATCTTTGCTTTTCCATTTTTTGCAATTACAGTTCTTGCTGCATATAACACATAAAATATGATTTTGCCATATTTCTTTTCATTTTCTTTGTCTATCATTCCTAATAAATATGTGGTGGGCTCCATATTCATCCTAATATTCAATTTATTTATTTTTTTGTTTTTGAGACCTGCACAGGAGTTTGAGAAAATGTGCAGCTTTGCAATAAACACACATACAACACACACACACACACACTAACTTTGAAGTTTTTTTGTTTTGTACAGAAAACCATGCAGATTTTTTTTGGGGGGGGGCACCACCTGCTAATATTTGTTAATATTGTTGTTGTTTGTTTTGTACTTGGGAAAATGCAAAAAATGCAAAACTAGATGGAACACTATTCATATGCATACAATATGGTGAATGGTTCAACATTATGTCTTCAGTCTTTGCTGGTCTGAATGTTATGCAACTCATATCTTACACAGCAGAGAGGGGAAAAAACAAACCTCAGACTGACTGAGGCTGTAGGTTTTTCAAGTTTGAATGTTGCACAATTCCCTTTTTGTGCCAAAATCTGTGCAGTTTTCACTTTCTGTACTGAAAGCTGCATATCTTCTTGAAAGCAATGATGCTTTGGGGGCAAGCTGTACAGCTTTAATAGAGAAGTGTACAGCTTCTCACCATTTCAAGATGGTGGATTCCAAAGTGTGTCAAAGCTAAGGGATGTTGTATTCAACATCCATTGGGAATTTCAAAAATGGAGAGTTGTCATCTCTTGTGTACATTCATCCAGCCGATGAAAGAGGATTGATGGTGTCAAGGAGCCCCCCCCCAAAAAATATATTTAAATCCTGGAGAAGTGCATGCAGTGCTGGTGTCTCAAACTATAAAACTCCCTGTAGTAGAGGAAGCAGTGTGTTGTATGGATTCAGTCACATAACTGCCTACAAGATCTTCCCCTGATTACAAAGAGTTTTCTATTGTTCCAAAGCAATAGAATGAGTTGCCAACAGATATATGACCTAGGCAAAAGAGGGATTTTTGCTTACTGAATGACGATTAGGCTCAGTGGGTACTGAGCTGAAATCAAATTTCTGTTAAATAGGCCACCAAGAAATCATTTGTAACCAACGATTAATGACAAGCTTGGAAACAGCTTGAGGCAAAGCCAAGGGCAGTTGAAACTCTGACAAATTAGTTGTTAACTGTGCTAATGACTGATTTTGGGGGGATTATTACTGTTATAAACAGTAATCAATCCAGGTTTGCCATAGTGTTTTGGAACATGTTTGTAGCCAAAAATATGCAGCTTTGCACTTCAAATTCTAGTTAATATGATAATCTGAATATTACATACTGCTCCATTCCCCTCTTAACTTCCCCAAATGGAGGTTATATGGAAATTAGGCCTAAAGCACTATCATTATTAATTCACAAAATAGTGACTTGTTAACAGGTCTCAAAGCCCAAAGACTTGCCAATATGATGCTCTAATGTATAATATGTTGTCTTCAGATCATTTACTTCACAAAACTGACCAAATAAATCCAAAAAGGACTGCTTGGAATATGCAGATTGAAGATTATGGACACAGGAAGATAATATTGGTTACAAGGGATGGCTTTCTGGAGAAGATGCAATGCCACATTCTAATTTCATTTTGTGCAGTCCCCCCCCCTTCACAATAAAACATGCATGATGAGTCAATTCAGTCCTTTCCTCACATTATCTTTGTACTATGGGTGGAAAGAATATTCAAAACTATTTTTAAAAGGTTCAAAATGTGGATTTCTTGAGTTTTAGTAATACTGAAGAGAATCCTTATCAGACAATAATTTTCACAGTTTGGGACTTATTCTGTACCAAAAATACACATGGGGTCTGTGGAGAAAATATAATTCTTTGTGCAGAAAGTAATGTTGTGAATAGTCTTCAAAAATTGCAGGTATTTTTTTTGTTTTTTGTTTTGTTTTTGTTTTGTTTTTGTTTGTTTTTAGAATGAAATCATTGAAGATTTGCACTCCTACTTTGCAGTATAGGGTTACTACAATGCACCTCATTGGTAAAATTTTGAAAGCTGGTAAATATTCCAATTGGAGGGGTAATGGAGAGGTAGAGCTGAGATACCAGAGCAAAAACAATATATAACACAGAGGGAACACCTAAAATCCACATTAAGTCCTGGATGATCCAGGAGAAAAGAGGAATATAAATCCAATAAATAATTAGATTATTGGAAAGCCACAGGATAAACCCGAGTTGCCTATGGGCTGTGTACAGGCTGCATATGGGAGAATGTGATAAGACCTATCTTTCACATTTAATGCATGTTTATCCCATTAGGAAAAAAGATGGGATAAGACATGTTTGATAATCTCCACAGTCTTTCTCTCAATATATCTTTCTCTCTTTACATATCCAATTTGTTCCAAAACATTGCATAACAAATTCAAACCCCTCCTCAGTCCCAACACTTCCATCCTTGAACTGACACCTCTTGAGTTCCAGTGTTCCTGATTTTTCTGCATGTGGTGGCACTTAGCATTTCAGAGAAAGCTACTTTTTAGCTTCATAGTATCATAGATTCTTAGATTTGGAAGAGCCATCCAATTCTACCTTCTGCCATGTAAAAGGTAAAGGTAAAGGTAAAGGTTTCCTATGTTCCACCTGTGTTCATGTGGCCAGCATGAATGCATGGAATGTTGTTACCATCCCACCCAAGTGGTATCTATTTATCTACTTGCACTTTTACATATTTTTGAATGGCTAGATCAGAAGCTGGGACTAGTGATGGGAGTTCACTCCATCACGTGGCGCTTGGGTCGCAAACTGCCAACCTGCTAAAGTGCCATCTAGAAATGCATAATTAAAGGACTCCTGAAAGATGCCTATCCAACCTCTGTTTAAAGAACTCCAAGACAGGAGATTTCACCACCCTTCAGTGTAGTCCATTCCACTGTTGAACAGCTCTTACACTAAAGAGGGTCTTCTAATGTTCAGATGCAATCTCTTTTTTGTAATTAAAAAATCCTACTTAGGGGGGATGCAGACCAGGGCATCCAGGACGCCCTGGTCCGGAGCGCCACGGGGTCATGACAGCCGCACCGCGGCGCTCCTGCGGCATCCCTGGAAGGAGCGCTAAATCAGCGCTCCTTCCTCAAGACAGCGAAAGTGCGCCCTAAACGCGTAGGGCGCACTTTCACTGTCTTTTCCGCCGCAGCGCATGTGGTCGCTGCGGCGGGAGGTTGCCCTGGAAGCGCTGGCCGTGTGGAGGGCCGGCAGCTTCCAGGGCGACCTCAGGAAGAGGAAGGGATGCCGCGCGTGCGGCTGCCCCTCCTCTTCCCTGCCTCGGAAACGACCCTATTAGTTGTCTGCCGAGGCAGTACCTAACCTACATTTTGCTTCTAAGGATGTTCAACAACAGTTTCTTCTGCCATTTCTGGTGCCACTGTGAAATACAAATGCTGATACAGCTCTATATACCAGCAGCTGTTTTCATACCAGCAAGTCAAGTACTCAAGTGTTCTATACATGAATCACAAAACCAGCTCTCTTTATTTCTAGTAAGCAATTTACCTGCTATTGTGTTCATCACCTCCAGTGATATATTCTCAATGTGAGAGGATATTGTTTAAACACCCAAGGAATGGATCTCCTCCGAGGGATTCTTTCTTTCTTGGAATTCTATCCTTTTTTTCCTTCACATTCTCATTTTTTATGACACCAGAAGAGGTATCATGGTGGGAAGGAAACATCACTATCATTTCCTCAAATGCTTAATCTGTAAACCTCTCTCTCTGAGTTATTCCAGGTCATTTTGTCTTGGCTTCTATAATAAAAAAGTGTCCTTTATACACTATTGATTTCAACAGGTGGTCAATCAAATAAGATATACTCTGTGGAATACCTACACAACTGCTGGCATTCTACCAGGGATGGCCCAAGGTCTAATTCCTTAACTTGCTTAATCTTGGATGGTCAGTGCTATCTACCACAACTTTTTCAATCATTTATCAGACTATTCTTGTTAGAAAGTTAGGATTTATATTCTCAAAAATGCAAGACAAGTGTGAATGGGTAGCCTAATCTATAACTCTCCTGGTTTTTACCTGGCTAGTTAACTCTCTGCCTCCAGACTGTGACTGGAATACCGTGGCAGCTGGGAACCCTTCTTAGAGATGGGAATTGTCACAAATTTGATAGTGCTGGCTTCCTTTCTTCAACTTCTGCTTCAGTCAATTATATTAGGTGGGCAATGTTTAAAACTAAAGGTATGTGAAACAGCTAATGGGCTGTAAGGGAACTTGTGGCAAGGCATTATGATTTTTATTCAGACAGATCATGACTTCAGTTTGGGAAGGACAGTTTGAATCTAGTGAGTGTAAACATCTGGATTGTGATACACTTGCTACTGTGGACACTTTACTAAACAACACTCTAGATTTAAAACTAAATGAAAAATAGAGAGAATTCATGAAAATGATGTCATACAATTATACCTGAAATTTGAAATTGTATTTAAAACCTACATCTATCCTAAACATTGTAATTAGGATTAGTGTTGGTTAATGTTAGAATATGAGGTGAGTAGGCTCTTTAGACAGCAACATGTATCACTTTGCCTAGTTCAGTGTATGTTAACTCGGAGGGGGGGTGCAGATAGGCGACTGTGGGCCGCCCTGAGAAGCGGAGGATTGGGACCGAGGCTGCTTCATACATCAACCCCAATCCTCCTTTTTGGCGCCTGGGAAAGGAGCAGCAAAATAGTGCTCCTTTCCCAGGTGGTGAAAAGGGCATCTGAAGAACTGCCATGTGGCTCTTTTGTGCTTCTTCCGGTGCAGCGTGTCTGGATGCTGCGCTGGGAGGACATCATCAGAGCACTTGCCATGTGCAATGGCATGCACTCTGATGACATCCTCAGGAAGGGGTTGGGGCGTCTGGCATCTGGCTGCTCCTCCCCTTCCCTGGCTCCAATACGACACTTTGCGCTGTCTGCAGAGCCCCTCAGTCTAGCTCTGCTAAGTGCAGTCCAGCACTTCTGCTCAAAGTCCTGCTCTAAGAGCACTGTTCTGTTTATATCCTTTTTATTAGAAGCTGTTTCCATTGGCTGTAGCCACATTGTCACCCAAGTCAAAAGAAAAACTAAGGGGGGAAGCAGACGATGGCGTCGGGGACACCGCGGGACGGTGCGCCGCCGGAGCGACGCAGCCGCACCGCAGCACACCGCCGGTGCCTCTGAAAGGAGCGCTAAATCAGCACTCCTTTCAGAAGACAGGGAAAGTGCTCCCTAAACGCGTCGAGTGCACTTTCCCTGGCTTTTTAGCCGCAGCTTGTGAGGACGCTGTGGCGGGAGGTTGCCCCCGGAGCGCCGGCCATGTGGAGGGCCGGCAGCTCCGAGGACGATCTCGGGAGGAGGAAGGGGTGCCGCTCGTGCTGCTGCCCCTCCTCTTCCCTGCCTTGGAGATGACTTTTTTAGTCATCTGCTGAGGCCCTTAGTTTTAACTTTTTTCAAAATTAGGTTCAGTCTAATTTTATGATTTATATTTAATGCAGCCATTTTTGGTTTCACTGCTAGAAGAAACTTCAAGAGAGAGAAATACTATATTTTTACAGTATTATCCCCCTCAGAATTCAGTTTTTAATGTGTAAATTTCTAAAGGATTTCACCCCAGACATAAATTTGTGCATTTTTTTTAAATATATACATGTCTGTGCATAGTTCTGAAAATAGTATGCATTTTTCCATGCACAATTTTTTACCTGTAGATGCATTTCTTTTTCTTTGTTTCTTAACTTTCATTCCTCTCTCTTCCTGAGTGCACCAATTTCACTGTGAGGTCAGAAGTTACATCTCCCCCATGCTGGAGGCTTTGGGGGAGGGACTTATAGTTTTCTGCCCTCCCTGGATTTAGAGACAAGTTTTTGAAAGATGAGAAGAAGCTAAGGGCATAGCCAGAGGCAACTTGTAGCCATCTGCTCATAACTTCTTATTCTGGCTGGAGCGAACCCTCGCACCGCTGGTACAATGTGAAGTTTATTGGTTGCTTCTGGACCAGGTAGGAATTTTCTCCCTTTCCACTGTCTTTTTTGCCTACTCCATACTGTTTCCAGTTGGAAAATGGGAAATTAACTAGGGTGGTGTCTAAATACGTTCTTATTTGGCTGGACAGGGGGTGATTTAAAGTTTGGTGAGTACCTAGGACATCACTTGGGTGGAAGGGACATCTCTGGAACTATATCTTTAAGTTTTGGGACTTGGGAGGTGGAGAAAGAAATTGCCCTTGAGACTGGCCTGAAGGATAAACCCTCTTTTTAACCCCTGGGGGTTGGGAGTGGGACTTTCTGGCCAGTCTTCCTCATGTGGGTTGGCCAGCGAGTAACCCGACTTTTGGGTTCTCGTCAGGGCTGAGGTGTGATCCCCCAGAGGAAGCTGCAGAGGTGGTCTGGGGATGAGACTATAGCTACAGTTGCTCCCACACTAGGCTACTCTCCCATCTTAGCTGCTTTTCTCTCAAGCAAAGTTGATAACTAGGTCAAATTAATAAATGGCCACTTTCAACCCACTTTCCTTTGGCTTGTCTCATTATTTCTGAAGTTAGCCAGAAAAAGAATGGGCCTCTGAGTGCAATTCTCATTTTAGGCTGCATTCAGGTATAAATTAGATAAATTCTGACCAAAGATGAACTCAAATTAATTTCTTATCCAATCCTGCTCATGGCACGCAATGCCCTTGTTTAATCATTGTTTCAGTTTCAAGTGATATTTAATCAATTAAAGAAAGTGATACTTTCAAAAATAGCTTGAACATCACTGTTGTGAAGCATATAGGAATGAAAGAACTCTAAATTATCAAAATAATCCTAGATGTGTGTGTGTGTGTGTGTGTGTGTGTGTGTGTGTATATATTACTGACTGTCAGGTAGAGGCTAATTGAAAGAAGTCATATCTTTAAATCATGCAAATAAATTGTGTGTGCAGCCTATTCTGTGGGTCAGTAATTTGAGTTTATAAAAGTTTTTAGTTATTTAATTAATATACACAACAAATATGACCTTGCCAACTGTTACTAACAGTCACAAAACTCTATTCTATTAGGCTTTTTGCTTTTTTAAAAGATGTTTACAGATCAGTGAATAACACAAAACAATCCTGCTTCCAAGCTTTCAATTCAAGAGACATAACACACAAAAAGGAGAGGACTAATAGGGAGAGAGGAAGGAAGGAAACAAAACTTGGGCACCAGTGCCTCTACTTCCCTTCTCTCCTCCTTCTGCTGTTATATGATTTCTCCTCCCAGCCTTTTCCTCTTGAGAAAAACAGAGGCCATACAGGTGCATATTATTCTATACAATCCTACGAGGAATATCTTCAGTTCATATCTGTGGATTCAACAATTATGTGAAGGATAAAAAGAAGGATCTAAACAATTGTCCACCACTGTTAGTCAAGCTGTTTGTAGGTAGGTTCTAGCTTCCCATACCATGAATATACAGTTTGGAGAAGCCCAGCTCACACACTGAAAAAACAACAGAGATTCACTTATCAATTCCTGCTTACTATCTTCAGTTCAGTAAGCCAGTCTTTTGTGAGATCACAGCAAAACTTCAGCAATCAAAATTAACAGCTTGACTTCTGCAGACAGAACTATCATACCACTCACCCACCCATTACAAGCACATTAAAAGCAATACACCTTTCCAGGATTTTGCTGGCGTTCTCCCTATTTGTTCATTCCTCAAAGCATTCCCACATCCACTCCTACTCACTCCTGCCTCTTCTGTCTCAGCCTCCTCCCATTCCTGTCTGTGAGACTGACCTGGGTGGTTGCTAGTACCAGTGTTATTCCCCTCCACACACAATCTGCTCAATATCCCAACAGGCATTCTTTTTCATCCCTGCCGTGTACAAACAAAATATGTCCCATCATATGATTTGACATAACCCATCTTATATATGTAACTATAATGGTGCTTAAACATAGCTATAATGATTCTATGAATTATAATGAAAAAGAGCAACCAAATACAGAAATCAATAGTATAAAAGAAGAAAGGAAGTCAGCAATAACCTTTTATAGCAGGATCTGCCAGGAATCCTGACATCAGTGCACACACACACCCTAGATTCTTCTTGTTTTTCTTCCCAAGTTTTTGTGATCTGGCAGTCATCAGTATCTATAGTTGCAATATATTCCATTGAATGGGAGCTCGGTTTTAATTTACCTTTTGTAAAATTTTAGCTGTTTCTTTGCAACACTCTAGCTTGCTTCAGCAAACATTTTGGAAATTATTAATACTGATGTGATGATTTCAAAGTGTATAACTTGTTTTGTGCTACTTCAGAGACACAAACCAACAGATGTACATGAAAAAAATAGCCCATCTAAACATTAGAAAGAATTTTCTGGTGGTAGGAGTTGTTCAATAGAGGAACAGACTGTCTCAGAGAGTGGTGGACATTACTTTTTTGAAAGTCTTTAAACCAATATTAAATGGCCAACTTTTATAGGTGATTTAGGGGTGTATTTCTGTGTGTCAGAAGGTTGGAATAGATACCATTTGAAGTCCCTCTCAGTTTTATCATTCTGTGAATCTATTAAGTTCTGTGAATCAATTCTATTTGATGCCTCTTTTCATTGACAAGAAGAGAAACAAATCTGAGGGGTAGTTTTTGCAATGTGTAATATATCAAATGGTTTTTAAAAACATGCAGTGTTTCCAATTCAGAAGCCAAAATGGTATACCATGACTTGGAAGTGAAGGCAAAGCTAGAACTGCACTGAAAGCACAATTATTGCTCAAAGTCCTGAGTTAGGTTGTTCATAGCAAAAGATGATTTATATACATATACATATATATGTGTGTGTGTGAAGGTGTGAGTGAGTGTTTAGGATTCTTTGTAGAATATGCTTTATATTAGCAGAAGGTGATCTTATTGCCTGAATGTCTCAGTATTTGCTAAAACAATGCCTATAATGGATGAAAAATAAACATTATCCTTCTATCCTTCTTTCTGGCAGTCCATCCATCTTTATTTCTTGGTCTTAATATTTTGTGAAAACAATCATTACTAGTTAGGATCCAAACTTTCATCTAAAAAGCAATACTATTAATAATAATAATAATAATAATAATAATAATAATGTATTTATATCCCACTCCTTTGAGATCAATTGGGGTGGCTAACAGTAATAAAATATTACATAATACAAACAAATCAGATACCCTCCCCCCCTTAAAACATTATTTAAATCAATCCAAGTTAAAACTACAACATACAACACAACAATAATTTAAAAACCAGCCTTTTTAAAGTTGTCCAAAGATGTCAATTGATGGATCTCATCCATCAGGCCATTCAATAGTTTAGGGGCAACTGTTGAAAAAGCCCTCTGGGAGGTAGCCGCAAGGCCTAGTTTTTTGTGGCTGCAGCAAATTCCTTCCAGAGGACAGGAGTGTGCGGGGAGGATTATAAGGGAGAAGGTGGTCCTTGAGATAGTTTGGACCCAAGCCATTTAGGGATTTAAAGGTGATAACCAATGCCTTGTACTGGGCCTGGAAACTTATAGGCAGCCAGTGGAGGGACCTCAAAACCGGGGTAATATGATCCCTCCTGGATGTTCCAGAACTAATCTGGCTGCCATATCCTGTACTAGCTGTATTTTCTGAACCAATCACAAGGGTAGCCCCATGTGCGCATTGCAGAAATCAAGATGTAAGGTTACCAGCGCGTGCACAACAGTCTCGAGATCCCTTACTTCCAGAAAAGGGTGCAGCTGGCGTATCAGCCGAAGCTGATAACAGGCACTCCTGACTGTTGCATTTACCTGATTTGTCATCAGGAGCAACGAGTCAAGGAGCACCCCTAGACTGCGAACACAATCACTGGAGGAGAATGTGACCACATCCAGGACTGGAGGTTGCAACCCAATTCTTGGTTTCGGGGCCGCTAGCGTGATCACCTCCATCTTGTCTGGATTCAGCTTCAATCTGTTTTTCCTCATCCAGCCCATTACTGCCTGAAGACATTCATTGAGAGAAGAGATGCCATTGGAATTCAAGGCTGTCAAACGAGACACAGAGAAATAGATCTGGGTGTCATCAGCATACTGATAGAACCCAGTTCCATAACCCAGTATAATTCCACCCAGTGGCTTCATATAGATGTTGAATAACATCAGGGACAGAATAGCACCCTGTGGGACCCCACAGGTGAGCTCCCTTTTACTGGAGCTACTTTCCGTGAGCAGCGCCCTCTGAGACCTACTTGAGAGGAAGGACTGGAACCACTGCAAAACAGTGCCTCCGATATCTAACTCCCTCAGGAGGTCCAAGAGGATGCCGTGACCTATCGTATCAAATGCCACTGAGAGGTCTAGGAGCACCAGCAGTACCCCTGTTGATGCTCAGATGCAGATCATCGGTCAAGGCAACTATGGCAGTCTCAACCCCAAAGCTTGTCCTGAAGCCAGTTTGAAATGGGTCTAAATAATCGGTTTCATCCAAGACAGTTGGAGTTGAAGAGCAACCACCCTCTCAATCACCTTGCTCAAAAATGGTAATAAAGAAACTGGCTTATAATTATTCATATCCAGGGGATCCAGGGAAGGTTTTTTCAGAAGTGGCTTAATAGCCACCTCCTTCAGACAAGATGGAATATGTCCTTCCCTGAAGGACACATTGATGATGTTCACAAGGAACTTCCACAATGTATTCCCCCCCCCCGGACAGCCAGCCATGATGGGCAAGGGTTGAGAGGGCAGGTTGTTTTCCTCACACTACCAAGGAGCTTGTCATTGTTATTGGTACTCATGGATTGGAGCTGATCCAGTATAATTACATCAACAGAGTTGCTGGACACGTTATCTATGGTTTATGTTAAAACCTTGATGTCTAAGTCAGCTCTTATCTGAGATATTTTATCTGCAAGGAAGTTGTTAAATGCATCACAGCAGACCGTCATTGGGTTAAGTAAAGGATTTGGTGCAGGTGGAACCTGTGTCAGCTCCCTCACCACCCTAAACAGCTCTGCTGGACGAGACTCTGCAGACGCAATACATGCAGAGGAGAAAGATCTCTGCACTGCATGTATTGCCTCCCAATAGGACCAAAAAAAGTTCCTATGGCAAGTTCTGTCAGATAAGAGTCAAGTCTTCTGCCATCTGCACTGTAGTTGTTGTCCAAACCATTTCATTTTCCTAACCTCAGGTGTATACCATGGCTTACAGTTTGAAGCGGATTGGCAAGGACGCTTGGGAGCAATCGTGTTGACAGCTCTGGTAAGATTGGTGTTCCAAGTATTAACCAGAGCAGTGACAGGATCACCGGCATTCCTAACCATTAAACCCTCTAAGGCTTTCTGGAATCCCATTGGTTCCATTAGTCTTCGAGGGCGGACCATTCTAATAGGTCCACCACCCCCGGTGGGGTGGATGTAAGCTCTAAGTTCCATCTTGACCAGGAAATGATCCATCCATGACAATGTGGAGGTACTAATAACCTCTGCCTATGGATACTACTGTTCTGTACTAAAGGCCACATTGAGTGTATGACCTGCACAATGTGTGGGCCCGAGAACCAATTGGGATAGGCCCACGTTTGTCATGGTCTCCATGAACTCCCGAGCCACACCTGTTAAACTGGCCTCGAGTGGATTGTTGAAGTCCCCCAAAACTAAAAGTCTGGGGGAGACCAGCTGTGTCAGCTCAGTTAGGGAGGTACACAGTGAGTATCCTTCCCTCTTTTTCTGCAGAAAAGTTTCAAACCTTGTAGAATTTCTCCCTTTTATTATGCTATGTGAGCTTGTTTGTTAGCTCAGCAAATTATTTTAATTTGTATCAGAGCAGTTCATTCCAGCCTTTGTCATGAATTCATCAGCTGGTAATATACATGGAGCCAGCCAGAACAGTTAAAGTGGAATAGCAGCACTACAAGAGTGTAGTGCAGTGATACCTACTGGAATATTACTAGAGTGAATAGTCATTTGAAGAGATATTTGGATGCCCATTTGAATCTTTGTTGCAATCTATGTATGCTTTCCTCCCTCCCCCAGTTGAATGCTACATGCCTGTTTCTGCATGCAGGTAACTTTATTGTCTTGAATACTTCCTGTCATTGATCTTTTTAATAACTAGAGGTACAGAGTGAGTATCCTTCCCTCTTTTTCTGCAGGAAAGAAATTGTAGAATTTCTCCCTTTTATTATGCTACGTGAGCTTGTTTGTTAACTTATTTAGGTCATCAGAGCTATTTTTTTTTCCATACAGTTCTTTTGTGCTCCTGACTTGGACAGTATCCAAAGTCTTTTATCTAGTACTAATTCAAGCATCCAGTGCATTTAAGTAATCTCAGCTTCAGAGACTGGCTACATAATTACCTGCTGCACTTTCATTTCAAATAGAGAGATTCACTCTGGATTTCTGAGGATTCCCTTTGAGGTATTAAATATTTGGGTGGCTCTTTTAATTATAAACTTATATTTATATAATGAATATAATATTTATATAATTATAAGCCATCTTATATTTTCATTATGAAGAACCTGAACAATTTCATTCTCTCTCTTTCTCTCATCCCGTTTGTCATATACATTTTGTATGGTGTTTAGTACTTCATCAGTAAACAACATGGTAACATGAGATACATTTGGGAGTTTGACTTCTAAAATAACTTGAATGTGGAGGAAAATTAAAATTTTAATTAATTCCCCCTCAGTATGCATAATCCTGCAAAATGATAACTTCTTACACTTAAGATCATTAAAAATATGACTGCCCCAGCCTCTGCCACTTTATGCATTCTTCTGCAATAAATGATTTTATTGTTATGTAATGTTCTTTGTTGTATTTAATTTCTTTAAATAAAGTGAAGATTGCATTAAAAGGACATTAGAGACAGTTCCCAATTAAAGTGAATGAGTGAAAATAAAATACTGCATAAAAAAAGATACTGGGAGCCTATGTGATCACAATGTGGTGGAAAGTGTCCACCTTCAGAATGATTGCCTCCTTGTATTTATGCAGCAGTTAAGATGTTGTGTAACCATTTAATAATGTATACACATTTGTGAAAGCACTAAGAATGTCTGAATCCCTGCATATGGGCTCATTTCAGACTCACACATATTAACTGTTGTACTCCCTGTGCAATAATTAAAAGCCCAATGTTGCAAATAGAGTTCATAATTTCATTTTTAAATGTATTGTGTAGATGTCAAAATTCCTATTCCTGTTCAAGAACTCAGAATCTACGTAAAGATAAGGGGAGTTGTGGCCCCTACTTTGTTCTCCATGAGTTCTTTGTTCTCAACAGTGTGAGAAGGAGAGCCTCTTCTACACTTGGGGGTGAAGAAAACACATGGCCAAAATTGCCTGGAGGATTCCCAAATATAATGAAGACACTCCTTGTCCACTTGTCACCATCCTCGTATGGAGAATGCATGAGGAATGTGCGATGGGTAACATCCTTTATTTAACTAGATGTTGAATGCATAAATAGAGCTAATGCCAAATACCACTTCATTTGCCCCTACTTTCCTTGTTTACAAGGAATATTCCCTTTATTCTAAGAGGAATAAAGATGACAAAGAGGAGAACAGGAGACCTGTGTTAACTGGAGCAAAGATTAAGTAATGACTATAGGCTTCTGTAGGTGTAGCTCCTGTATTGTGGGTAAGTTTACATCTGAGTAAGTATTTGTAGATTATTTTGTCTATTTACTTTTTTGTGCATCCTACTTTTTTTTTCTTATCTCTCTCATTCAATACACTTCTTTTTATTTGAACTGTGGTTTGGGGTACAGTTTGCAACAAAAGGCACACCTTACCCTGAACATTCATACATTTGTGAAATTTACAGAACATTTATGGGAAAGAAATGTACATAAAACATTGTACAAATTTTAAAAACAGACACAGAAACACACTTTAATGAATGAAGAAAAGTGCCATATGTTAATGTAATTGTGTTACCATGTTTCTAAATTTAGGGGGAAAGGTGTAAAAAAATCCATATATTTTAGTGTGAGAGGAAAACGTTGGAGACTGAAGGATTTGAACAACCCCAGTGTAGGTGTCCTTCTCACAGTGAATGCAAATGGTGTGCCAACAACTAGGAATGAGGCCAACGTAAAACTTCCCCACATGTATCCTACTGTAAATGGAGGTCTGACTCTCTCTATCAAAAGTGAAAGGTTGGGAAAAAGGTGGCATAAAAATGAAAATAAATAAACAAACAAACTAGACTAATTGAACTGACCAGATGTACTTAAATTTTGACTAACCATTCAGGAGCTGATTGAGTGAGATTGCCATAGTTGGGATTAGCAATTGGATTTTGCTCAGTATTCATACCCCAAGTTAGGATGCCTTGCCCAGATTGTGATTCTAGCATACCAGTTGTTTGCTTTATTGTAATCTCCCTTGAGAACTTGAGGTACTAGGCAGAATAGAAAATACTGCAAATCAGTCATTCAGAATTTTCATCCTCATCATCTCATTATATAGGCCAACCAACCAAAGTAAAGTATTTACTAGGGATGAAATTCTTTCCTAGTCTTGTTCTTCGAAGAAGAACAACTAATTTTAGAAATTCATTAAAACTGCATAATTTTCAAAGACTATTCTTAGTTGTATGTTTCTTATATGGAGAACCAGAATGCTTCCCAATTGGCAAAGGGGCCAACAAGGCTGCATTATATTATCCTATCTGTTCAATTTGTAAGCAGAAAATATCATAGGAAGAGCAGGTCTGGACTAAGAAGGTGAGGAAAAGAGGGAGGGATATCAATAATTTTAGAAATGTGGATGATACCATAGTACTAGTGGAAAACTTGGAACAATTACTAAGGAAGGTCAAAGAAGAAAGTGCAAAGGCAGGCTTAATGCTGGACATAAAGAAAACAAAAATAATGGCCACAGGGGATCTACATGAATTCAACCAAGATAATGAGGAAAGTAAAATAGTTAGATTCCTCATATCTTGGATCAAACATTGATCAAAACATTGCAATCAATAAATCAAAAGAAGACTAAGAATGGAAAGAGCAGCAATGAAAAAACTAGATAAGATCCAAAAGAGTAAAGATATACAAATAAGCACTAAAGTTAAAATAATCTCATTTGTTGTATTCCACATTAGCATGCATAGTGATAGTGAACCTTTTAGAGACTGATGTGCTCAAACTGCAACTCAAAACCCACTTATTTATCACAAAGTACTGCATCCCTCTGGCTTTCTAGTAACAAATACTGTTGAACTCTGTGCTGAGGCAATGGTGCACATGCAAACAAAGAGGGCTCTGAGTACCACCTCTGGCATGTGTGCTGCAGATTCACCTCCACTGCCATATATAGATGTGAGAGGTGAATAGTGAAAAAAGTGGATAAAAAGAAAGTCAACTCACTTCAGCTGTGCTTCTGGAGAAGAGTGCTGAGAATTTGGAGGGGAGGGTTCTTGAGTACATCAAGCCTGAACTCTTCCTATAAGCCAAGGTGATTAAAATGAGGTAATCATACTTTGGCCACATCATGAGAAGGCATGACTCATTACAAAAGACAATATTGGGCCTAAGCAGATGGGTGTTCGTGGGCCACCCTGGGAAGGTGCGCCGTGGGACCGAAGCATCCCCATGCCTCGATCCAGCGGTGCACCGTCGGTGCCCCTGGAAAGAGCGCTAAAATAGCGCTTCTTTCATATGTCGCCGAAAGTGCGCCCCAAAATGTTGAGGCGCACTTTCGGCGACCCTTCTGCCGCAGCGTGTCCTGACGCTGAGGCAGGAGGTCCTCCTTGGAGCCCCAGCAGTGCGGAGGGCCGGCTGCTCCGAGAACGACCTCGGGAGAGGGATGGGGCACCGAGTGTGCAGCTGCCCCTCCCCTTCCCTGCGCTGAGGATGGCTTTTTAAGCTATCTGCTGAGGCCCTAAGTTAGGAAAGGTAGAGGGAAGTAGAAAGAGACAAACCACATGCCAGATTGAAAGACTCAACCATGGGTCTGGATCTACAAGACCTAGGCAGAGCAGTGAAGGATAGTGGGGATTTGGAGTTGTTTCATCTCCATGGTTGCCATGAGTCAAGGTCAAATCAAGGGCAGATAAGAAGAACAAAAACAACATTCTTCACAAAATTCACTTTTTGTACAGTAAGTAGAATTTTCTGTGTTAGAGTCTTCTTCTTTAGACGTTTTTAAACAGAGGCTGGATGGCCATCTATAGAGTATGCTTTGATTCAAACTTCCTACATGGCAGGGGGTTGGACTGGATGGCCCTTGTTGTCTCTTCCAACTCTATGATTCTATGATTCTGTGATTTTATGCACATGACATAATATTTCTACATGGAAATATTATTTTCTGTGCATAAGATGTTCTCCTGCACAGAAAATTCTACTTGCTGAAGGGGAAAAGGGTGAACTTTATGCAGAATGTAAATTTTCTTTAGAAAATAATATTTCTGAATGGAAACATTATTTTATGAAGAGAATTGGCTATCTCTGTGCACAAAATGCTTTAATTCAGAACTTTTTAATGTGTAAAATTCACACATTTCTGTGGGAATGCTATTTTTGGTACAAAATGTTCAATGCTGTTTTGAATACAAGAATATCATGTGTGAATTTTGCATTGATTAAATCCTGAATTGCAATGATTCTCCTCAGTTTTAGATTCTGCTTACAGCGTTTCTTGACACTTTGGAAATATTTTTGACTATTTTTTCCAAATATTTTTTAATATTTTTTCTAGTGCTTACCAACATATAACAGTGAGGGTGAGAGAGTACAGTTCACTTTTGTGTGAGATGAACTCTTTTGTATATGTGTGTTTGTTTCCTGTCAAATATTATCAGGGTTTGGGAATATGTGGCCTGTAGATGAAATTGAACTACAACTTTTATCAAACCTAGACAGCACCACCAATGGTGAAGGATAATGGGAGCTGCAGTCTAATAACATCTGGAAGGGTAATTATTTCTATTCATGTTTTAGAGGATATGATGTCATTGTTTCTTTTCAGTCTATTTTTAGATAATATATTAAATTTGAAGCACTTTCTAATGTTCAAAAAGGTTAAAATTTATGCATTGTTCTTTTATCTTTTCATTACAGGACTGAATGGTGATTATCTATAGTTCAGACCTTGCAGTCTAGCTACAGTGTTGTTTCCCTCTTCTGTTTTTTTAAAAAAATAAAATAAAGTAAAGTACTGAGATCATTCCCACGTAAGTGCCTAATCTGAAATAAATAAATAATAAGGTTTTAGAAAGGAAGCTCTGAATTCAGTAAGTGGAGACAAAAAGATATCTATAAATTTATTATCTATATGCCTAAACTGATTGTAGCTTGATGAAATGAATGATGTGCTTAAAAAAATTTCTGGATTATCTATCTTCAGTAATTTGAAGAGCTACTCTAGGCAACATTTATTCTCTCTCCTGCTACCATCTGAGTCTTAGCCAAATTCAAAGGGTTTGAAGTGCTCAGAGATAATGCACAGATGTTGATATACGTTGTAAATGGAGGATATATGGTTCTAGTGGTAGGAGTTCCTTAGTCATTTTCTTAAAGGGAAGATGGAGATGGCGAGAAACACTGTCCTCAATCCCAGGAAGGGGAGGGGCATCTGGACACTGGGCACCCCATCCCTTTCCTAAAGACATCATCAGAGCAAAGGTCCCTCCATACGACGGACACTCCGATGATGTCCTTCCGGCTCAGCATCTGGACATTCTGAGCCAGAAGAGATGCCAAAGAGGCGCGCCACGCCTCTTGCGGCACCCCTTTTGAGTCTTGCAGAAGGTGCGCTATTTTAGCGCTCCTTTCACAAGCGGCAAAAGGGAGGATTGAGGCCAAAGTGTCCGGCAGCCTCAGCCTCAATCCTCCACTTTCGGGGGCAGCCCAGGGCCACCTGTCTGCTTTCCCCCAAAACAAATAGCCACCTTCTGCCCACCCTTTAAGATCTGATCTGTTTTTTAAGAACACATATGTGTCTGATTAATATAAACTCATTAACACTGTGTTGCTAAACATTTAAATGTACTCATGAGTATGTTATGCATATTTTAGATTTAAAACTCTGTAGGCCATTACAGACTGCCAGAAGTAATGCAACTTCAGGCCACTTTAACTGCCCTGGCTCAGTGCTAAGGAATCATAGGAACTGTAGTTTATTGTGGCACGAGAGCTCTCTGACAGAGAAGGCACAATGTCCCAGAAAAAAATACAGTTCTCATGATTCCCTAGCACTGAACCGGGACAGTTAAAGTGGCCTCAAGCTGCATTATTTTTGGCAGTCTATAAAGACCCTAAGGGCATGTATATCATGGGGATGTAATTCTTTGTCAATTTGCTTCTCAGATGAAGCCAAAATAGTTGTTTGTTTGTGTTTGTTTTTGTTTTGTTTTGGGCTTTTTAATTTTATTATATTATATTTGCATTTTTTTATTTTTCTTTCAACTACAAGAAAGTCTCCCCCAAACTTGGCCATTTGCACAGAAAATAGAAGTATTATTTGTGTAGAAAATGCTGGTTAGAATTTTGTCCAGTCGTTATGAGACCATAAACTGGATTTACAATCTCATAATCTCTGAGGGCCAACATGGTGCAATGGTTTGAGCATTGAACTATGATCTCAGAGACAAGTGTTTGAATCCCTGCTTTGGTGTGGAAGCCCACTGCATGACCATGGGCAAATCACTCTCTCTCAGTGCCAGAAAATGGCAATGACTAACCCCTCTGAACACATCTTGCCAAGAAAATTCCATTATAGGTTTGTCTTAGGGTCACCATGAGTCAGAAATGACTCGAAGGTACACAACAACAACAACAACAACAGCAACAACAACCTCTGAGAATTCATGTTTACAATAGTTAACAACTGAATCTAACTGTGCAAACATTACCTTTTCAGTCTGGCAGCAACCCATTTGGTGTAGTGGTTTAAATGTTGAACTACAACCCTGGAGACCAGGGTTCTTTTCCCTACTCAGCCATGAAAACCACTGGGTGACCTTGGACAAGTCACACAGCCCCAGAAACTCTTATGATAGGTTTGCCTTAGGGCTGCCATATGTCAGAAAGGACTTGAAGGCTCACAATAACAACAACATTGGAACATTGTATAGTGTTGCACTGGCACAAAGGACACGAGACACCTCTTTTTTGTTTTAAAGAGGCCACAACTTTTATTTAGCTGCACAGGGTCTATTTACGAGGCAATAAACATGAACAAATTTGTCACGTGTGTAAGTGAAGGTGTAACTCCCCCCAAAAAATGGGTGGTCCTTCACCACACATGACAAAATAAGTAAGCAAATAATATCAACAAATTTACAAACCCCTCCCCTTCAGCGGTGATGTCATATTATGTCATATGACATCATTCAATTAATGACATCATGCATTTAACTGCATTCATCATTTCCTTTAAATTGTCTTATGCCAATTTTACCCAATTAATTTAATTAGCCAGATTAATTTTCCTGTGAGGCGGGGGTCATTACCCACCCCCCAGTACAAAACAAGCAATTTTTGAATTTTAGACCCTACCCTTAAGCTGTGACAAAGCAATAACAAGAACAACATGAATTATTACTCCATGACCCATTCCCAAGATCAATTTTGATTAATAATCTCAGGGAGGGTGAAAAACCCAGGGAAGTACCCTGGGAAAAAAAATTCTTCCCAGCCCCCGAAGGTGACCAGCCCAAGCCTGAGAGTAACCCATTTTTAGCTTCTTAATTAAGGGTGGATGGGATGGGTTGCTCAGTTCAAGCTCAAAAGTGGCTGTCTTCATGTGGCATCACAGAGCTATAAAGAACAAACTCTCGTCCCAAGTCTTGGGAGACCAGGAGCACCATGAGACTTTAGAGTAACAACCAAACAACCAAATTGGACAAAGCACACAGGTGTTCTCATTCCCCCATGCACTTTAACCAATCAGGCTTCTCATGTCCTTATATGGCCAGCACAACAAGAAACCCCTCCTGACTCATTGGGGTGTGTCTATCTGCAGTACTCGGCTGTTGACAGGGTGCATTGAGAAGCAGTACATCAGGACCTGAGGTGGTCACTTCAGCTGCCTGTTTTTGATATGTCCCATGACTGAGAAAGTTTTGAGGACATCATTCCCCAGTGCAACAATCTGCAGCACCTTTGATCATCGATGGAAATCTAACTCAGATTCTGAAAGATATACCCACAAGGTTGCTATGAAATGGATAGAATATGCCTTCCTTACTGTCTATTTGAGGCAACAGGGAATTTCATATAGATGGGGTACACCCAAAGGCTTGATTTTTTTGGTGGAAGAAAAGAAGGGTTGTGTTAAAAGATCTAGAGGAAGCTAAAAGATTTTGGGATCATGAAGAAAGTAGAAATAAATCTCGGGGGGAAAATAAGGAAGAAAAAGGGCAAACTTTAGAACAAAAATTAGGTGAAACAGATAGTGATCTAAGGAGAGAAGAAGATCTTGTATATTATAGGTATGGAATAGAAGAGGAAGGAGCAGTAAACTGGAAACAGGGGAGAACAAAAGGCCTAGAAGAGGAAGATATGGAAGGGGGAATTGAACGATACACACAGTAGTTGAAATAAGGAATCCCTGGAAGATAGGGATATCAACAAGTGGTATAATAGTAAAAGTTTTTACTTCCTGAATTTTTTGTAGACTGGTGAAAGGGAAATAGGCACTTATTTAACATAATAAGACTATATAATTACTTATGGATAAATTAAAGATAATATCATGGAATGTCAGGGGCCTAAATACACCACAGAAGCAGGGAAAAAAAATTAATCATTATTTGCAGAAACAAAAGGCTGATATTTTGTGTCTTCAAGAGACCCATATAAGATTAAAAGATGTTAAATATTTGGTGAATAAGAAATTGGGTAAGGAATATGTGGCAGCAACTGAAAAGAAAAAGAAAGGTGTAGTAATATATGTAACGGATAGATTAGATCCAAAGGAAATATTGATTGACCCAAATGGGCACTTCATGGTTGTAGAAGTAAATTTAAAAGGAGAAAAGGTTTTAATTGTTGGGGTATATGCCCCGTTAATTAATAAAAAGGTTTTTTTTATTGTCTACTCAATAAACTTGAAGATTATAGTACAGATTCAATTATTGCCTTGGGGGATTGGAATGGGGTTATAGACCTGCAAATAGATAGATCTTCCCAAAAAATTAAATCAAGTCAAGGGAGGCTGCCAAAAAGCTTTTTGGCCCTCCAGGAAAATTTAGCATTAAAAGATATATGGAGAATATTAAATCCTCAAATTAAAGATTATACCTTTTTTTCACATGCCCACAATTCGTGGTCAAGAACTGACATGTTTTTGGTTTCGGCATCTCTATGTAATAGGATTGTTAATACTGATACCTTACCTGTAGTATGGTCTGATCATAGTCCTATAGTGATGTTCTTAAAAATTGGTCAAAGAGAATTTAGATGGAAATTAAATATAAATTTATTAAATAATGATAAAGTTCTTAAAGAAGCACAGGAACAGATACAATTCTTCTTTCAGGAAAATTTAAACAAGAGAACACAAATCGATATTGTTTGGGATGCGGCAAAAGCCTTTATGAGAGGGTTTTTTTTATAAAAAAGGTGCAGAAATTAAAAAAAAACTAGAGAAAAGAAATTATTGGAATTGGAACAGGAGATAAAATTGAAAGAAAATCAATTGAAAATTAATCCAAGACAAAAGAAATTAAAACAAGACATTCAAAAATTACAAAAACAAATATCCATTTTGACAGATGATGAAGTTCAAAAGAAATTAAAATTTGTACGACAAATATTTTGAAAGTTCAAATAAACTGGGAAAAATGCTTGCTAATAAATTAAGGAAAGAACAGGAAAAAAGGACTATAGTAGAATTAAAAGAAGGATCTAATACTTTTTCTTCCCATGATCATATTAAAAAAAATATTGGTAGAATATTTTGATAAATTATCTAAAGAACCTAAAGATAATTCAGATTTAATTAAGACTTACTTAAACAATCAAAAATTGGAAAAGATATCAAGTGAATATAAATTGCAATTAAATAAAAAAATTGAATTACAAGAACTTCTAGATGCTATTAAGAATTTGAAATTAGGGAAATCTCCTGGCCCTGATGGATTTATATCAGAATATTATAAAAGATGTAGCTCTCAACTGACAGTACCTCTACTCGAAACCATGAATGGGATCTTGAAGGGGTCTATTCCAAAAATGTGGACTCAAGCCAACATCACTCTTATTCCAAAAGAAAATAAAGACAATAAAGATCCCAAGAATTATAGGCCTATTTCTCTCCTTAATAATGACTACAAAATATTTGCAAATATTTTGGCCAATAGACTAAAAATATGGCTTACTATTTGGATTCATAGGGATCAAGCAGGTTTCCTACCAGAAAGAATGATAAAGGGCAATACTAGACATCTAATCAGTTTGATAGAATACTTTAACAAAAATATTGATAAGAAAGCGGCTTTTCTATTTTTAGATATAGAAAAAGCATTTGATAACTTAAACTGGTTATTTATGTGCAAATTAATTGAGAAATTAGATATGGGTGATTTTTTTAAAAAAAATGGGTTGAATCAATTTATTATAAACAAGAGGATAGATTATTGGTTAATAATGAATACTCCAAATCATTTCCTATACAAAAAGGAGTTAGACAGAGGTGTCCTTTATCTCCCTTGTTATTTATATTAAATTTTGAAATACTGA
>JAIPUX010001232.1:28928029-28947737 GCA_020142125.1 Phrynosoma platyrhinos
TTTTAAAGGACTGTTTACAACACTTCATCAACATCAATTTCCAACACATACATGTGTCCAATAGCTGCAGAAAACTTCCACCATTCCTGTAAAATGTGCATCTCATGTTGACTAAAGGGGGTTGCAGACCAGGGTGTCAGGGACGCCCTGGTCCGGAGCACCACGGGACCGCAGCCTCCGCACTGCGGCGCTCCTGCGGTGACCCTAAAAGTCAGGGAAAGTGCACCCTAAATGCATAGGGTGCACTTTCCCTGACTTTTCCACCGCAGCGCATGCGTCGCTGCGGCGGGAGGTTGCCCTGGGTGCGCCGGCCATGCGGAGGGCTGGCAGCTCCGAAGGCAACCTCGGGAAGAGGAAGGGCCCGCTCGTGTGGCTGCCCCTCCTCTTCCGTGCCTCCAAGAAGACCCAATTAGTTGTCTGCCGAGGCCTTAAGAGGAGTTACAGACTGGCTCAAAGAGCCAGCCTGGGGGAGGTGTTGGTGCACAGCAGCCACACACAGGCAGCCCCAAACCCACCCCAATGCCTTCCTGATGCCACACACCCATTTGCATGGCGTGCAGTGTCAGGATGCCCTCCCAGCACAGCAAGTAGACACACTGTGCCAATAGGATGTAGAAGAGCCACAGCTCCAGCTCTTAGGGTGCCCAAAAGGGCATGAAAAAGCTGCAGCACCAGCCTTAATGTGTATTAAATGAGACTGATTTAAAGGAGCTATCTGCTGCCTACCCAATGTTTACAGGCTTGGACAACATATTTTCAGGGTGGCAAGTTCGGGACCCAAATCTGTGGTTCTTCCTGATGGATGGGCCACTAATTATCACCCAGGATGATATCAATGTGTTGGAGTTGGATATTTAACCATCCCAGTCCAAATAATTAATCCTAAACAAGATATGGATTCTTCTTTCCATAGATTTAGCCCAAGAATTTGGAAAAGGAAAAAAGAGACCATTGTTTGGGCGAATTAGGACCTGGATGTAGTGATGCAATTTTCAGGCACAGAACCCAATCGAGTGGGAAGAGGTTTGGTCACAGGAGTGATGGTCCTAGGATACTACCCAGGAATAATAGCCAAAGAAATTTGGAAAAGTATAATTGGTTTGGCTTGCAGATTAGAAAAGAAAATTAACGCCACAGGGATGATGATACGAGCTTTACAGTCAGAGATTGAAAATCTAAACCAGATTGTTTTACAACACTGGTTGGCTTTGGATTATTTGTTGGCCTAGGCAGAAAGATTTTGTAAAATAATAGGACTAGGATGGCAAGTGAAGTTTCACGACTTAAACAAAATTATAGAACATTAAATTTAAAAAGTTTGCAGCAAATGTTAGGCCATAATGCAAGTGAAAGAGAAGGCTTATTCAGTTGGCTAACAAATTGGCTTCCGAATCTACAGAATTGTTTATAGTTATTGTTATGCATGTATGTGTGGGATTATTACTTTGCATATGCATATCGTGTTTAACAAAAGTTATAATGCATTTATTGCAAAGTATGATAGAAAACAGAGCTGCAACTTATGTTATGTTAGTACACATAGTCATTCTGATATGAGGTCATGTAAATCCTGAAAAGAAAGAAAATTAAATTTGGCATAAAGCTATAATTGTAAAAAATTAAGCTTTAAAGGTGGGAAATGTAAGAGATGAAAATAATATGAAAGAGACTACAAAGCTCATGGATAATTTGGGGCTGGATTGGATGACCCTTGGGGTCTCATTTTCTATGTTTAAAGTTGTGTCATTGCAAGGCAGTTTGTAAAGGACTTTTTCAACTCTGTTTCACTAATAACAAAGAAATGTTGTTTAAAGTAACAGAGAAATTTGTTTATTTTACCCTGAAGGCTGACAGTTTTACAACCTGAGGTGGAAAGTCAGATTCGTTCATGCATAACAAGAAAAGTGTAACATAATAGGAAAAGGAGGGGATTTGGAGTTATGTCTTATAACCAGTGAAAATGGTCAATTATTCATGTGTTAATATAATTATAAACTAGCTGTTTAAGATGGTATATAAAGATGTTGATTAGCAGGAAAGGGGTGCTCTCCAGTCACAGGACAGACCTGTCTTGAGAGGCCCGTCAATGTGAATAAACTCTTTCCTGAAATTCCAGGGTCTCTGTTCCTTTTTACCAATTACAGTGTTTCTATTTACTTACTGAAGTGAGTCCCTTGATTTTCTATCATATTTATTGATTTATTGGCTATTTTTCTTTGCATTTGTTTTTTTCCCCTTTATTAGCAAAAACTTGAATTAAAAAAACACATGTGGTTATTATTTATGGTTAAGGAAAACTGTCATTCTGGTCTACAAACTAATTAAACCCACCTATTTGCATTTTAACTGTCATACCATCTAAAAAAACCTTCATGAACATGTGATTCCTGGATCCCCCATCTCATCAACAACAATGAAAATAATCAGGCTCATGTGTTCACTGACGCATACAAAAATACCTTTAAAGGAATACAAATAAGTGTTCTAGTTTTCCAAGATGAAATGCCCAAAGATATGTGAATAGTAACAACAAATAAAAAATATATATTTGAGCATATAATTGAGAGTTGTATTGCAAATTATGCTTTTTCATGTCATATCAGAATTTGTTTTGCTGAAGTCAGCAAGACAAACTGACAACAAGAGCTCATGGTGGTAGTTATCTTAAGAAGGCTTGTGCCTTCTTTCAAACACAACAGATCTTGTGGGGGGAAAGTGTTTTTTCAAAAACTAACCAATAAGAGCAGTAATGAAATGCTGAAGGGACTATGGGCCTTTAAAGACTGCCAGAAATAATGCAGCTTGAGGCCACTTTAACTGTCCTGGTTCAGTGCTAAGGAATCATGGAAACTGTAGTTTATTGTGGCACCAGAGCTCTCTGACAAAGAAGACTCAATATCCCAGAAAAAAATACAATTCCCATGATTCCCTAGCATTGAGCCAGGACAGTTAAAGTGGTCTCAAACTGCATTATTTCTGGCAGTCTGTAAAGGCCCTAAGTTCAAATCTTGTCTGTGTCATTAACTAATGGCACTTTTACCATCTTCAGCCTCATACATGCCATATTAAAACAACAACAACAACAACAACATTGTTATAAGAATACCTAGATCAGTGGTTCCCAGGCTTTGGTCCTCCAGGTGTTTTGGATATCATTTCCCAGAAGTCCTAGTCACCATGGTGAATATTCAGGAATTCTGAGAGATGAAATCCAAAACATCTGTTTGCTGACCCCTAGCATAGATAGTACTCATAGAATACTGGGAATAATTTGTGTGAAATATTCATAGCATACATGAAATATTGGGAAAGGTGTGGAGATAATATGTATAAGTGCATTGCACACTGAAAAAGTTATATAATGCCAAGTTCAATTGACATGATAAATGCCTATGTCATTCCACTCCCACATCATTGAGGTGAAATGTTGTAAGCATGATGTGACATGGTTCCTGTGGCCCTTCTTTCCCCTTTTCAAATAGAAAACACAGTAATCTGGCCATCACACATGCATAATTTCATTTGTGAAATTTGCATCAAATATTGTTGTCCATATCTACAGAAAGGGACTTAATGTTCACTCAGATCAGATTTCCAGAACCACATTCACCAGAACAAACAGGATGACTGAAAGCCACTAAAAAGCTCCACTCCCATAAAAGTCCAAAGGCTTTTGGAGCCATTAACTCCAAAATCTAAAATTGCCTTAATTTATCAGTGGAATGGCAGGGCAGATATTTCACTCCTTTTGAATGCACATTTTCATCACTGTCCAAATAATTATCTGAATTGGGACTAACTATGGGCCTCTGCAGATGGGTGGCCATGGGCCGCACCAAGAAGTCACAGATTGGGGCCGAGGTACCCGCACTCCTCGGCCCCAATGCACACCTTTTTGGCCCCTGGGAGGAGAGCTAAAATAGTGCTCCTTCCGCAAGGTGCCAAAGCTGCGCCGCAAGAGGCGTTGGGTGCCTCTCCAGCGTCTCTTCCATTGCACCGTGTCCAGATGCTGCAGCGGAAAGATGTCATCAGAGCACCCATTGTGTGGAGCAACGGGTGTTCCAATTATGTGTTCAGGAAGGGGTTGGGGAACCCAGTGTGAAGCTGCCCCTCCCCTTCCTTACCTTCAAAGCGCTGTCTGCAAAGGGGGTATGGGGCTATAAAAATGGGCAGGAAAAAAGTGACCTAAAGCTGCCTTTTCTCTAAGCTGCAGTAACCACACCGCCTGCTCTGAGGATGCCCTAAATGGGGACAGAGCATCTGCACTGGGGGGCAGTCAATGCAGATTTTCTGAAGCCATATTGAAGCCCCAACCGTACTGCTGTTCCTGAAAATGCCCTAAATGGGGATGCAGCAACTGCACAGGCCAGCATTGGCTGCTGTAATTTTCTTTTTATTCTCTCAGATGCATGCACATGTGTGCAGGAACACATCCTTGCACACCTGTGCACCAGTGCAGAAGACATCATAGGGTGGTATACATTCTGTCATTCTCTGTGTACAAAGGTGACTAAGGGGGGATGCAGACCGGGGCGTCTCCGACGCCCCGGTCCGGAGCGCCGCGGGGCTATGGCAGCCCCACCGCGGCGCCTCCCCAGCGGCCCTGAAAGGAGCGCCAAAAAGGCACTCCTTTCATAAGTCGCAAAAAGAGCGCCCTAAAAGCGGCGGGCGCCCTTTTTGCGACTTATCCTCCACAGCGCATCCGGACGCTGTGGAGGGAGGTCGCCCTGAACGCGTCCGGCGTGTGGTGACCCGGAAGCGTTCAGGGCGACCTCAGGAAGAGGAAGGGCCGCCGTGCGTGCGGTGGCCCCTCCTCTTCCGGGCCTCGGAGACGGCTCAATTGAGTCGTCTGCCGAGGCCCTAAAGTTCAGCATGCCTGTGCACCAGCGCAGGACCTATCATACACCCACAGATCATACAATGATTCACTCACCGCAGCTTCCCCCAAGGAATCGATGCAGTAGACAGGTGACACTGTCTGATTGTGCCACCCTTGGGATGAAGGAAAAGTTTTGTCAACTGAAAAGACACCTACTCCATCATCCTCCACAAAACATGTCTCACACAGATCAGGGGGGAGGGGAGAGGTACATGCAAGGGAAGTTTGTGTGGACAAAGTTGATACATGCCACTAGTGGTCATGCAAGGGACATGGTCAATAGGACACACAGAGAAACATTACTCCAGGACCCCCCCCCCCAGCATGCCAGGAAGTGGTGTACAGGTTTTATGTACACCTGCACACCTGCACAGAAGATGTCAGAAAGCCTCTTTCATGCAAACTACTATGCATTCTGACAGCAAGCATACATGGAAAAGAATGTATTTATTGTCATAATAGAGAACAGTTGCTAGGGCACATGCATGGGGTTACAATTTGTGTTAGGTTTAGGGTTCTAATATTAAAGTGCACCTGCACCGGTGCATCCACACCTAGAAGCATAGGGTGCTTTAAATTAAAGCCTGCATTGTAGGGTGCATGCTCTGGGTCATCAATTCTGCCACATGTGCAGCGGTGCATTTATCTGGCCATTTTAGGTCTCTGGTGCCCATATTCTGGTGCATTGGTGTCGCTGCATATATACGCATATGCAAAGGTGAGCATCTTTGGGGAAGAAGCAGAAAAAGCAGCTCCTTTTTGGAGTGGCTTTTCCTGGCATACAGTGCCTAGAAGGCACTTTCCTGCTGGCTTTTAATTGTGTGTTGTCTAAATGCCACACCTCCAAGTGAGCCTGAAAGCACCTCTTTTTGCCTGTCTGTATGGCCCCTATAAAAAGGGAGAGATTAAGCGCTGATGCAGACCAGCCATTTGGGGTTGCACAGAGCCGCCCCAGGAAGTGGTGGATTGGGGCTGCAGCAACCCCACACCATGGCCCTGATCTTCCCTTTTTCTGCCTCCAAAAGAGTGGCAAAGTGTTACTCCTTTTAAGGGTGGCAAAAGGCCACCCTAAGAGCTGGCGTCGCAGCTCTTCTATGCCCTTTTGGTGCAGCATGTTTAAACACTGCTCTGGAAAGGCATCCTGACATCATGCGGTGTCAGGATGGCATCAGGGTGGGGTTGGGGTGGCCAGCGTGCAGCTGTCCCACCCCAACTCTGCCCCCAGGATAGCCCTTTGGGCTGGTCTGCAAAAGCCCTAAATAACAATGTTTTAGGAAAACTTCATTTCAGCACTGGAAAATGGCTTTTCTGTGTCTTATTCTTTTCAGCATTTTTTGCTTGGACAAGGATATAATTGAGAGGCCCTGTAGCAAATTAGATTGATGTGTTGTCTTCAGTATACTGACAATTTCATTTCTGGGGCCAAGTCTAAAACAGAACCATTTTTTATGCTTCTACAAAATCTTGAGAGAAATGAGTTCAGGTGGCATCAGCCCAGCTTCCTGTGAACAGGAGGACACATCATAGTGCTGCCCTCCTGAGTTTATAGTAATTCATCATTCTCCATTTTGAAAAGCCAAAGGATTATAAGCATAGGGTGAGGGAAGTACTACCAACAACACTTATCCACCAGCTTGATCTCTGTAACCTAAATTATGTGTGTATATGAGCAAGAATATCCAAAGAGGAAATGAAGACCAAGTCTATGTGACTATTAATTACTGGTTGCAATTGACCTTCTCTTTTCTTGCCATCCACAGAAAGATCCTCAGTATTATGAGACTAGATGACAAATGAAGTGTCAGACTGAAAGAACAAAGAAAACAAATAATGGAAATCACATTTAGATACACTTGTACACATCACAAGTTGGAAAAAAGAGACTTTAGGCTGCAGACTTGTACAATGTGTATAAATCCTGTTGAACCTTTTTTCTTTTTTTTCTTTTTTAAAATAATATGCAACTCACTTTAAGAAACTGTACAGCTAAAGCAAAATGCTATAAATAATTTAGAAAATCTGACTAGGGAATACTTCTGAGAAGACAGGTATAAGATCATATATACCTGTTAGGGCCGATACAGATGGCCCAAAAGGCACGGCACCCCTGGGAGTGGTGAATTGTGGCCGTGGTAACTGCATGTCATGGCCCTGATCCTCCTTTTTGCTGCCCCCAAAAGAGCAGCAAAATGCTGCTCCTTTTGGGGCAGTAAAAGACCACCCTTTCAGCCATGGTGGTGGCTTTTTTGCACCCTTTTGATGCAGTATATGAGCACGCTGCACCAAGAGGGCATTCTGACACTGCACTCTGTGCGAATGGGTGCATGGTGTCAGGATGTGTTTGGGGCAGAGTCAGGGTGACCTGCGTGCAGCTACCCCACCCAAACTCCATCCCCAGGCTGGCCCTTTAGGCCAGTCTGCATCAACTTTCAGTCTAGTGGAACATAACTTACAGAACACTCAAATTTGGAATTAAGGAAACCTGTATTAGGCCATTTTTATCTGTATAGTTTCTTGAAATTACCTTTGGGGTGAAATAGGATGGTTGAAAATGTTGACACCTTAATAAAACATTCTTCTTTCTTTACTTCTGTTAAGTAGGAAGCCAGAATGGAAATTACTGATTTAATTAAAATCACATTAAATATTTCTCAGAGGAACAGCTATATTAAGAATTATGTTTAAGTTTTCATCAATATTGGGAAGAGACTTCTTAGACCCAACAGTGTATGCTGTGATTCACACACTGATAGGCCATTGCTAATAGCAAGCTTGTTGCATGCACTCTATTTCATTCACATTAATCCACAAAACAACAGCTCTGAGAAGTTAATGACCATTAGTTTCATTATGTACAATAGAAAAGATATAGATTGATGGTCTGCTTCCTTAATAAAATCTTGTTGTTCACCCACTCTGTATTCATTAAACTGAAAACAGAGTTTCCAACCCAGACCTGGGGGGCATTAGATTGACCAAGTACTCAAGGCCCACAAGTTTCTAAAGAGAAATCTGTTTTTTTCATAAATACATAAAATCAGTTACATATCTGTAAAACAGATTTAAAGTTGAAATTAATTTAAATGTCATTTATTAAATACTATTGAATTCATTAAAATTCCATGCATTTACAAATAAAATTCCTCTCTTACTTTGTTATTGTTGATGTGTGCCTTCAAGTTGTTTCTGACTTATGGCAACCCTAAGGCAAGCCCAACCATGGCATTTTATCAGCACGTTTCTTCACAGGGGGATTGCCATTGCTATCCTCTGAAGCTGAGAGTGTGTGACTTGCCAAAGGTCAACCATGGGTTTCATGGCCAAGCAGGGATTCAAACCCCGGTCTCCCAGTGTCCTAATCCAATGCTCAAACCACTACATCAAACTCCTGTCTCCCAGGAGCATGCACAGACTGGGCCTTGGCAGACGGCTAATAGAGCCGTCCTCAAGGCAGGGAAGAGAAGGGGCAGCCCCACGCTCAGCGCCCCTTCCTCCTCCCGAGGTTGCCCTCGGAGCCGCCGGCCCTCCGCAAGGCTGGCGCTCTGATGGCAACCTCCCGCCGCACCGTCCGGACACACTGCGGCGAATGAGTCAGTGAAAGGAGCGCTATTTTAGTGCTCCTTTCAGGGATGGGGAAGGAGTGCCACAGGATCGAGGCGTGGGGATGCCTCGGTCCTGCGGCACACCTTCCCAGGGTGGTCCCGTGCCGCCAGTCTGCTTCCCCCCACTGTCTCCCTGGAACATGTACAGAATAAAGATGCAGGACACCTGGCTCAACAACAGTACATGTGATAGAGATCTAGAAATCATGTAGAACACAAACTGAATGTGAATCAACAGTGTGATGAGGCAGCCTAAAAGAACAATACAATTCTAGACTGCATCAATTGGAGTATATTATCAAGATCAAGGGATAGTATTACTTTATTCTGCTTTGGTCAGACCTTACCTGGAATATGGTGTTTAATTCTGGTCACCGCAACTCAAGGGGGATATTGACAAGCTGGAACAGGTCCAGAGGAAGACAACCAAAATGGTAAAAGGTATAGAAGCCATGTCCTATGAGGAGTGGCTTAGGGACCTCGGTATGTTTAGCCTATTTGAAATTGTGTCATGTTGAAGATGGAGAAGCTTGTTTTCTGCTGATTCAGAAACTAGGACATGGAACAATAGATTCAGACTTCAGGAAAAGAGAATCCACTTAAACAATGGAAAGAACTTTCTGATAGTAAGTCAATAGAATATGCTGCCTTGGAGTGTGATGGAGTCTTCTCTTATGGAGGTTTTTAAACAGAGGCTGGATGGCCATCTGTCTGGACTGCTTTGATGATGTCTTCCTGCATGACAGGGGTTTAACCTGCATGGTTGTTGAGTTCTCTTCCAACTCTGTGATTCTATTAACATCAACACAATGCAGAAAACCAGCTTGGTCTCATGCATTGCTTAGAGAAGGACCCTGACAGGAAGAATAACACTGGGCCTTTGTAGACTGCCAGAATAGAGAAAATTGAGTCCACTTTAAGGGTTAGGGTTAGTGCTAGGGAATCACTAAAACCCTTAAAGTGGACTCAATTTGCACTATTTCTAGCAGTCTTCAAAGGCACCACAACCTTTTATCATGGTATATGTTCCATAACTATGCTTAACTATGTAGCAGAGGTGCTGAGAAATCCTGTCAGTGAAATACAAAGATGTGTAATGGGACACTGGTAACGTTGGCATTCCTATTCAGTGTCCTGATGCAACAGTCACTTTAATGTTTTCCTTACAAAACAGCAGCCCTTTACTGGATGTGTGCTTTATGAAACTGCCCAATTCTAGTTCCTGGATATGTGAGTCCTCTTATGAAGATGTAAAACCCCAACAGCATTCTGGCCTATGTAACTGAGAACTAGTGCAAGTGTCTTTCCCCCCACTCTCCTAAGCCTCTTTCCTTTTAGAACAAGGACTTATTTTATTTCTGAACTTTCTTAGGCCATTGCAGGATACACACACACACACACAATACCTCTGTTGTTTTGGATAAAAATGCAAGTTGACAACAGCAGCAATAGCAAATTTCAGGAACAAAAAGCCTTTTAAAAATTGGGATATGTAAGATGAAGTTTTTCAAAAAGGAGATCACAGAAATAAAATAAAGAGGAACATCTTCTGGAATCATTGGGAATCTCTCAGCCTCTCAAGAACTAGAGATGACAAAATAAATGTTTTAAATTGGACAAAAAGCAGCACAGTTCTAGGATTGTTTAACAGCCAGTAATATCACTAGCTTTATATATTCAATATCTGTGCCACATAATTCTATATTGCTTTTTGAGATGAGAGACATGTAAATAATACAAAGAAACAGACAGGAGAAGCAGACGGCGCAAAGCACCATTTTGGGGGCAAGGAAGGGGAGGGGCAGCCACACGGTGGGTGCCCCAACCCCTTCCCAAAGGCATTGTTGGAGCTCTGGCCCCTCAGCATGGCCGGAGCGCCGATGATGCCTTCCCGCCACAGCAGCCGCACACGCTGCAGTGGAAGAGTTGCCAAAGGTGCACCACCAGCCTTTTGCTAAAAGTTGCCACCACGGCTGAAAGGGCAGCCTTTTGCTACCCCCAAAAGGAGCAGCATTTTGCCACTCTTTTCAGGGCAGCAAAAAGGAGGATTGGGACCACGGCATGTGGTTGCTGTGGCCCTGAACCACCGCTCCCAGGGGCTGCTCTATGCCACCCCTTCTTGGCTGTGTTCATAGGCCCTACTACAATTTCAGACTAAAAAGTACCTGTAACATTGACTGACAATTCTACCTCATTAAATAGTTCAGTTTAGATATGAGCTATTGTGCCTTTCAAAACAGCGTATGAAGTAAGGAGTCTGTGTCTGTCTGTCTGACTGACTGTCTGTCTGAAATTCAGAAGGCAGGCTATTTTTTTTAGGGTGAGACAGGAGGATTCCTTAAAAATAATAGCTGGATAGAAAACATGTGCTCTTATTTAACACATAGATTATTGATGTAGATAATTGATAGACATTAAAATAATTTAAAGAGTTTGCCTTAGCAACAAATCAATATATGACTTGCTTATGAGTAAATTTGTTTCTACATCCTGTTAGCAAATATGATTTTAATAAAATTTTGGGACACATGGAACTCCCTCTATGACACCGAACTGACCTCTGTGGGATGTCAGCTATATGTCTCTATGGGCCTTTGCAGACTGCCAGAAATAATGCAAATTAAGCCCACTTTAAGGGTTAGGGTTAGTGCTAGGGAGTCATGGGAATTGTGTTTTTTTTTTTTCTGAGACAACCGTAAAAACACCAAATAAACACAGAAATAATACTTCACGAGCTAGTAACTTAAAGTGAAGGAGGAACAAGATTGCTGTGAAGACAGTGAAGCTACATGTGCAATATGTTGTTATCCTTCTACTTAACCTGCACTGTTTGCTTCCACCCTCCTTACATGAGCTTCTCCCACAGAGACTATGAAGATACATTGAAGTGCTAAATTGCACTGCTGCTATCAACAACACATTTCATGCTTCAGGGCTGAGTTTAATTCCAAAAGAAAGCTGCTTTCTGATAAAAACAGACAGATAGGCAGGTAAACATAGAAATTAAGACACAAAGTAAAATGGGTAGAGTATAAGTAGGTGAATCACCTCAAACAAACAATGCTAGATAGACAAATTACATTTCAGGGACATGACCCCCTATCAAGAAATCTAAGTATACAAAAACATTGTGGAAAAGAGAAAACAGTAGAGGTCTCACATGCTGTTATGGTCTAAGCCCACTATGAATTTATGGGTATGAGAAGATATGATTATTGTCTGGAGGCGGAGGAGCTTAAGAATGTACAAATTTAGGAGAATTGTCTGTTCAGGCAGTCAACTTTCAGGTGCATTATAAAGTAAAATAATATTGAAGCAATTTTTCTTGATACCTGCATGATTATTGAAAGGAATATTTTTCATTATAAAATACCATGATCTTGAGTGGAAGTAAAGACAATTTATATTATTAAGCAGATTCTTGAAACACCAGGTTTTGGTAAAGAAGTCCCACCCAATGTTTAAAACAATACCTCCCATCATTTCTGACAACTAACTATTGTGGCTAAGGTTGATGAGAGTTATAGTCAAAATTAATCTGGATAGCCAGGTATCACCCTCTCAGCCTTCCATTGGGCAAAACACCAGACCCCAAGGGTAATCCAAAATCCTGTATTGTATCCCCAGCTAGACATTTTGGAAAGAAAGCATAGGGCACTCACCCCTAAATCACATGACATTGTAAGAGAGAGCAAACCAAAAGTCAGCTCCAAGGGCAAGCTCATTCCTAACCTCCAGATCCCTTGACCTGTTGTGTTGTTCCAGAGCCCAACCCTTCACCAAAGGATGTCAAAGTGTACACCAAACTCTTATATTCACTCCCACTACCTGCCAAATGACAACCTATTTCAAGACCCACACAGTACAACTGACAAAGGGGGGATGCAGATGGGCAGCCCTGGTTCACCCCAGAAAATGGAGGATCGAGGCCGAGGCTGTCAGTTGTGCCAAAACACCTCTCCTTTCCCAGGTGGGGAAAAGAGCACCTGAAGAGCTGCCATGCAGCTCTTTTGTGCCTCTTCCAGTGTAGTGTGTAAAAACACTGTGCTGGGAGGACATCCTGACAGCGTGCACTGTGTGTAGCAGCGTGCACCATGCATATCAGCATGCGCTGTGATGACATCCTCAGGAAGGGGTTGAGGCGGCCGACATGTGGCTGCCCCTCCCCTTCCTTGCTTCCAAGACGGTGCCTTGAGCCATCTGTAGAGGCCAAAAGTCCCACAAATACAGATAGGCAAAAACAAAACAAAACAAAAGAACCACCTCTACCCATCATGATTAATTTTCTGCAAAAAAGAAATAAGTTGCTAGAACAATTTTAGCCACAGTTAAATAAATTACTTTTTATCTCAGTTTGATTTTCTTGTCATTCAACACAGACACTTTGTCCACAAAGAAAAATAAGAACAGAAGAAATAGATCTTGAAGAAGGGTTTCCCCCCAAATGCATTGAGCAATACAATAAAGCCTTTTTGTATCAACAAAGCTTATCACCATTTGTCCAACAACACTGGAGCACATCTCTCCTCCTCTACATATTCACAGTATTTCCTCCTCCTCAACTTTCTTACATCAAAAATGAAGCCACATAATGTTCAAAGTTGATCTCCTAGACCCTTTCCTGTGATTTAAGCTTAAATCTTCATGGTGACCCCATGAATTTCATAGGGTTTTTTAGGCAAGGAATACTCAGAGGTAGTTCTGCCTGTTCCCTTATGTGGCGCACACTACTGTCACCTTTCTCCTTTTTCACTTTAATTCTAACTAGCAGTCCTGTGGGAACTTGTTATCCCCACCCTTGCCACCTAATGAAGTGTAAGGGACCCACACTGTCTTTTGTATGATGTCCCACCTCCAAAACTTCAAAATATTAGTAGCGTGGTTTGTGATTAAAACATAGGCCAAGCAATGTTGGAACAAGAAGAAAAGTTTATTTTAAAAACAGCATGTAATAAATGTAACTTGCATCAGAACTTGCTACATAGTATTTCTTGAGACATCTCCAAGACCCTTAGTCCTCCACTTCTCTGCTTAACTCCTGCAACCCCATACCCATGACCTCCTTAATAGAGTGCATTAATCTGGCATGTGGCCTTCCTCTCTTCCTACTTCCCTATCTCCAGATAGGCATTTACCATGAGAAAGTATAGGATCCTCAAGTCATACACCCCACTTCCCATATAGGTCTCCCCCTATCAGGAAGAAATACAACTATGTTACCTGAAAAAAACCCTACATTTGACTAATGGCACCCATTTATATGATTTGTCCGGGTGTGTAAAAAGACAGAAATGGACAAACTGTTACACTGGCCTAATAGGAACCCCTATACAAGAGGTGCAGGACCACGTCATAGCCCAGTCCAAACCTCCATCCTGGTGCAATTGAGCCATGACTGTTTTTGCCTCTGGACCCCTTGTGACCATGTTCCTTTTTTACTATTATAATGCATTTTAGATATTGATAGGTCATTAGGAAACCCCTGCTTTTGCCAAGTACACGTAAGGGACTGTTTTTGGCAAATAATTTTATTTGCATGAAACTGTTAGGGAATCGACGAGTGAAACTCCATACGTGGTAAACCCACAACTGTTACAAGGATTCCATTTGGAGGACAAACTACAAATCTCAAAATGGTTCTGCCTACTCACTAATTTGAGTCAGGCCACCAAACAAATCAAGCAGACTGAGGCCTGAATTAAGATTTCTGTATACCTCAAGGCCCAGCAAGTCATTGAAGTCACCCAGGAAATCAAAGATGCAGTGAAGAATACTTGATTTGGAAAATGGGATTGGTCTGCTACAGGACAGGAAATTCTAAAATTGGTCACCAACTCCATTGCAATAATTCTGGCAGTTCAGGTCATCACTGTTATAGGTGCCGCCAGTCTTGCATGTTGGATAAGAAAGCAAGTGGCTAAGTTTTGTGCCCTGAGACGCAGGCTGGATCTCCCACAACTGATGGACACTAGGCATTATAAGCACTTCCATCAGCCCAGCTCCTTTTCTGATTGCCTCCGTCCTGGAGATGGGGGGGAGGGGGAAGAGAGCCTCCTCGGTTAAACTCAGTCACATCCATAGCCTCCATTTTCACCCCACCTTTCCAGAGCCCAAGGAGGGAGGAGAGTTTTGTTGCTCTATCTTTTTCACTCACTGGGAGATGGGGGACTAGTCCCCACCTTTTGTAGTGCTGAGAAAGAAGACCATCTTTGGGTAGTGCTGCCACGATATAAGTCAATCGAATTCCTTTTTGGTGTTCTTGCTGAAGGCCCCAAATGCAGAGGACTGTTCTCATGAGAACGTTCATTGAATTTGTCCAGGCCATTCTGCCAGCGTGCCAAGACAAGCAGGGGTTGGCCGCATATGGAAGCACCACCCAAGGGTGGTCCTCCCTGTCAGCCAGTAGCAGGACTGCCTCACAGAAGCCCCACCTAGGGCAATTCAGCCAAAGAAAAAACCGCAATCATAGACCCGTCCACCACCTTTCATGTTATCATGACCATACCGTTCAGAGCACTGGATCTAAAACCCTGCTCCAAACTACAACCAGCCATACCTTTTACAGGATCAGAAATGCAATGGCTCTGCTGCATTAGACCAGTTTTGTTCCAAGCAGAAAGCTAATCTACATATTTTCCCAACAGTCCTGACCCCATTCCAAGGTGGTGGCCCCTACTTCACCCAAACCAGGTGCCCACAGTTCAGATAGCCTATGAGGTTCACCCTCTCAGTTCACCTGACCAGTTTTGACCTATCCATGCACCCCTGTGTAATAAATTGCTCTGATGCAAGCCCCAAATTTGCAGAAGTCACTGGGATTTGAGACAGTGTAACCACTATGATCTCTCAACCCTTGGAATAGTTATTGATATAGTTTTAATAGAATGGGCCTTAAGCCCTCACTAGACTCTTTGTTGCATGCTTACCTCTTTGTTTGGCACTATACACCCCCTTTTGGTGATAGATTTCTTCTCAGGTATGGTGACTTGGATCTCTCTCTCTTTCTTTCCTGGTTTCTCTGCCACTGACTCCAGTATTATCCTATGGCATGTCTCTTAACCTTTAACCAAATCTCCCCAGAGACAAGGGGGAGAAGGAAGTAATTCACCCTCACTCCCATTGCATGGTCCGTATATACCTCTGTCCCTCATAATTTTACAAGAGGAAGACAAGCTTCCAACACAACGTCTGATACAGAACCACTGAGATGGCCTTCCAGTCCAGGGACCTGCTGCCAATGTCCCCTTATGTCCCTGCCATTGCTGCTACTGCCAGCCTGTCCTTCGACACCCGGTCGAATCACCTGCCCGCATCCAGTGCCACCATTCACCACCGGTCTTTGCCTGGCCAGCACTACCACATCTTCCTGCCATGGCCAACAAGCAGCTTCCTCATGACTTTCATACCTGCATCACAGAGTTTTCCAGCCAAGACACTCTGCTATCTCATGGATGCCAATTACCTGCATTCATGGACATTGTTGCCCATATCAATTACATCAGCACTGCCCCTTGGACTCAGAACTCCCTTTGCCTCACTGGACTTTCTTTGATTGGATTCTAGCTCCTTGCTCATTAGGACTGCTCATCACAGAATGTTTTTACTATCATTGATCATGGCATTGTTGCTACTGATTGTCTCCTTGATATACATTGCTATTGACATTGCTCATTGATATTTCTCATAGTTTTTATTGATTGCATTCTTCTATTACTGTTATTGATAATTGCTATTGAAGAATGAATGGGTTCCAGATGTATGATGTCAGGAACCCCCTTTTCCTATGAGAGAGATACCTCCTTTTGCATAATAACTTCTCCTTCTAAATTCTCACCCCAAAATGTTATGACAAAGGCAAATTTGAAGACATTGATCCCACACACCCATGCTTTGGTCTCAACACTTTCAAGTGGGGCGGGACTGTTAGCATATGTGCATTTTCATAAAATTTTGGACACATGTGGAGTTCCCTCTATGACCCCAGACTGACCTGTCAGCCATAATCCCCTAGATGACAGGTCATGTAGGCACTGAGAGACCTGCCCAAGACCACTGTAAAATTCTCTACCAGACAGGTTTGGGAGTTGCCAAAAGGGAAAGACCATTACTGGAAAATACACATAATAGTGCTTATTTATCTTGAGTCTCACACTTAATGAAGCAGTGATTAGATTTGACTGCATCCTTTTCTCTAGCCTCCCTTCCTTGATAGTCTTGAAACCAAATGCATTGTTTAGATTATGCTCACACCTAGTTTGACAAAGCTAAGCCCATCACACCTTTGTCTAACAGCCTTTAGGCATATAGATAGAAGGCAGAAATTCCCTATAAGAACCCTTGGATTTCTAGGCTCCGTGTGCTATCTTGAGAGTGCATGCAGACTCCACATCAGTCTGCACTCTTATTTAGCTCTCATGGCCATCTCTTCCCTTCCACCCATTTCAGCGGCTGTGCCTCATCACCATAATCATCAACCTCTGCAGCCAAGCCAGGAGAAGCCTTTGGAAGTCCTAGCTCCTCTCAAACTATTCCCGCTTTCACCCATCTTTTCTTCTAGAGTGTGTTGTGTGTGTGTGCTATATTTGGATATGTGCAGTTTTCCCCGGTTTGTTAATTAATAAATATTTAGATTTTAATTGGATAAGCCCGTCTCTGCATCTTCCCTTGAGAGATCTCTTAACCCTCTGGTATACATAATGATACACGGTTCCGTGGGGCTTTGTTGGAACCCACTCTCGCATATTTGAGCTAATTATAAATTCCCCTAATTAGATCTGATCCTAACAAGCTACAACAGATAAAATGTTTATGAGGGGTGAATAGTTAATAGATCAATTGATTTTTCCTATGCATAAGCAGAAAAAAAATAGATGTGATGTAGTAAGCAAAGCTTGAAAAGCCAATAATGGGTTAGTGTCCATGGAGTGTCCATAAGCTTAGACTATATTGTATGTAAAATGCTGTCTTCCAATCACAGTTTGCTCTGATATCATAGATAAAATTGTAAAACTGTCTAAGAATGCTGCTCTCACAGTAATGGGATGACATGTGATTTGCTAGTAAGCCATGTGTACTCAATCTTGTAAGATTTAATAAAGTGCCATAAAATATCTCCCTCTCAGCATGTGAATTTGAACTCTGGAATGCTGGGCATGAATCTTCACTCTGAGGGGCCTCTCTGAGGTTTAAGTGATGCAACTTCAACTGATAATATGAACATTCTCAAGTCTGCTGTTTTGTCATGTTCTGAGTTTTTGTGGATACACAATTCCTAACTTCTTTCTCTGCAATACTGCATACTAATCTTCAGGCAGGCTTCCTATAACTTCTTACCAACATTTAGGCTCAAGCACTTGATGTACTATTTTCACTTCCTTCCTAGCAGAAAGCTGATATATTTCCCTTCTGCACCCTTCACAAAAAGAAGCTCTCCAAACATTATTGACAATTGTAGATTTAAATGGGATATAGAGTCAATGTTAAAATGTTGAAATGTAAAAGATGTGTGTCTGTATTTTTCCATGCTGTGAAAAGATGTTTTTCTGAGAGCTAGATTCACAGTTTATCAGCCCCAGGTGTGATTTAGCCAAAACAAGAAGCTAACAAGACTCCATTCTATGGGAAAGAGGGTTTGTTTATATTAAGGTTTTTGTAAACACAATTTTGTTATGGGAAATGTAGTCACATGATTTGTTATTGTAATTAAGGGTTGGACTAGAACACGTCACGAAATATCACCCAATTAGCTGGAAAAGCAACACCCAGAAAGGTGGAGTTTTTGGGGGGCTGAGGGCTGAGAATCAAAAGTTACTCACTTGCTTTTTGACTTTTGAGCTGTAATGAACTAATAAAACCATTCTTTTGATGATGCTACTAACACACATTTTTAATCATGTAGCAAATAGCTTTTATTCCTGCTTAGCCAGCTTTGGCTAAAGTGAAGATGTTTTATTATTATTATTATTATTATTATTATTATTATTATTATTATTTGTTTTTGCTTTTGTCTTTATACAGTAAAGAAGTTTGTTGAAAGTTCCAGGTTTGGATGTTTGGTTTTAAAGGACTGTTTTTCAACACTCCTACAACATTATTTTAACAAGTGGTAGCAGAGGATGGTTGTGATCCACCGGAACTCTGGAGAAGAACTTGAATTTAAAAAGCAACATTTTTCCTTTCTCCTTGCCGGCGGGGCTCCGCAAAAGGCTGGAGGCAAGCAGCACACAGATGGGCTGGAATTCCAGGCTTCATTTATGGCAGATGCCAGCGGGGATCCACGGAAGGCAGGAGCTTGGATTTTCACGTCTGATTTATGGCACAAGCTACACAAAAGTCAGTAAGTAGAAAACCTCCCTTATCTCAAGGCAATTAATTTAAATGGACTGTTGTCTCAGTGCTGTAAAGCAGCAAGGAAAGCAGCAAATTAGCTGGAGGCTGTAGAAAAGCTGCAGTTTAAAGAGGCAGAGTCCTGGAAAGAGGCAACCGGGAGGGGCTATCAGTTTTAAGACTTGTGCTGGACTATTTTAAAATTAATTAAAGATGGAACAAGCCTGGTTTCCTAAGCTGAATTCTGAAAATTTTGCATCTTGGAAAATTTATGCGAAATATCTTTTGGTAAGGGAGGGTTTGTGGTTATCTGTGCAGAATGGTTTGGGGGCTGATCCGTCTGCAGCAGAGCTGGAATGAAATTCTCGAGCTGCAGCCACCCTCCTACTCCTATTATCTGAGGGGCAATTAAATCTTGTAAAAGATCTTAATTCAGCAAAACAGATATGGGACACTTTGGCTAGAATTCATCAGTCCAGTTCTGATCTAGCAAAGATGATTTGGGCAAAACGATTGTTTTCATGTAAAATGAGAGAAAAAGATTCTTCAGAAGCTCATGTTAATAAAATGAGAATTTTGTTTGCCCAGGTTCAAGCAAGGGACATTCCCCTAGATGAAAACCTCAAGATTTACATTCTCCTGGGTTCTCTCAATGAAAGTTATGATAATATCCTGTTGGGATTACAAGCCTTGCCCGCAGCTCAATTGACTATGGAAATGGTCTGTGGGAGAATTTTGGAGGAATCTGAGAGGAAGAGGTTTGAGGCAGAGCAATGAAAGCAGGGTTCTGCAACTGCAAAGCCTCAAAACGCCACAGAGGGAGCTTCAAAAGAGATGCAAACTGAGAAAGCAACAGTCTCAAAGGGCAAGATGTGCTTCTATTGTAAAAAATATGGACACT
>JAIPUX010001232.1:28950086-28971620 GCA_020142125.1 Phrynosoma platyrhinos
CATTTCAACATTTTAACATTGACTCTATATCTCATTTAAACCTAACATCCCCCACAAGTTTCAATACCTTTCCCAAAAAAGGTAGGTTGAACACTGATTGATAATTATTCATTAAATTGAAATTCAGGAAGGCTTTCTTAACAAAGGTCTCACAACTGCCTCCTTTAAGGAAGTTGGGACACTGCCTTGTTGTAGAGAGGCATTGACTAACTCTTTCACCCACTCAACCAGTCCCCCTCTAGCATATTTAGTAAGCCAAGAAGGACAAGGGTATAAGACTGTTGTGGTAGCTTTCACCTCTCTAAGGATCCTGTCCAAATAGTCAGGCTGCACAAATTGGAAAATATACATGAACAATGGGAAGAAAGGTGCCAAGATTACATCCACGGGTACTGTATCAACTACAGAGTCCAAGTCAGAGTAGATCTGAGCAAGTTTATCTGCAAAGTGCCATGCAAATTATTCACAGTGGGCAGCTGAGTTGTCTGCATTTTTTTTTTACTAGATGATGAGTGTGTAAAAGACCCCTGACCATTTGGAACAACTCTGCTGGATGGCTTTCTTCAGATGCAATACTGTCAGTAAAAAACAATTTTTTGCTGCCCACTCTGTTAGACAAAGTGCATTTTTCTAAATTTGATTTGTGTGTGATATTCCACAGAACCCCAGATGTACCTTGCAGTAGACCCCAAGTGCCACCTGGGTAATAACAGGCAGGTCATACCAAGATCACTTGGAAGACAGTGTGGGAATTGTGAATGGACCATCATCACCTCCATAATCAGAAGAATTGGTGATACTTACCTAGATGTCTCACCTGATGAGCCAGTTAACAACTTAATCCTTTTCCCATTCACCTTGAATATTGTCAGACCAGATTACCTCACCCATACAAACTTACACCTTTCCCCTGCAGCTAGTTTTAGTCCTTAACCCCCCCCCCCCCCCCACGATTTCCCCCTCAGTGTTGTTAGTTTGGAATTCATGGGGACACTACATCACTGTGATCTCTAGTCTAGTTACTGGCACTTCCGTTCAAACCAACACTCTTGGAATCATTGTGTCCCACACCACTTCACCCAATTGGATCCTGGAGAAAGCCTCATCTGTAGAATCACCTATAGTTTTGCCTCAACATCTTTTCCAAGCTAAGTCCTGATTTCCTGAGCCTTGAATGATTTAGTGTATGTTTGTGAATTGCTGTGTGATTTTTCCCCCTTTAATAAAATAATACTTCAATTGGAGAATCTGTCTCTGCATCAATTCTTAGGTTGTAGTAAAAACCCTAAAGACATGAAAATCAGCGATCCGTGACTGAGGCCTGGGCAGCAGAGCAGGTAGCCCAGAGCTGGAACATAGAAGCAAGGACATGCGAAGAAAGAATGTGGCACTGGACAGAATATATACATATATATACACCTGGGCTGAGTATTTAGTTCTCTTTTTTTGATTCTCTGACGTTTGAATCGCAGAGGGCTTTTCTACTCTAGATACTTTGGGCTTCCCATTCCTCTCTCTGAGAACTTCGAGCGGCGGTGGAGTGGGGGACTTCATTACAGGCTTCTCCTGTTAGTTGCCTTACTAAACTCAGTAAAAGAAAAGGAAAATAGTTGGATGTGTGTCATCCTCTTTGAACTTTTTTCTTTCTTCTTTCTTTTCGGAAGCGTGACTAAGAGGTGGGATCCTTTGAGCAATAACTACTTTTGGATCATTGAATTGACTCTTGAAAGGAAAAGACTAAATATATATTGTTGACTATCATGTATATCTGAATTTGGGTATAAGATTATGTACAATATACTTTGATTGTATTTGCTTCTCTATGGTAAATGTGGAGGATTTTCCTCTATTTCACCTGTTAGACAAAACAAGGAGGCATAAATTTTCTATTTTTTTCTCCCATTTTATATTGTTTGTAATTTCTTACAGACCACATACTGTTTAAAGCTGTTAATTATTTAAACGACTGATCTTTACTTATTGTGTATATTGGGCATACTGGACAATTTAAACTCCCCCTTTACATGGCAGCCAAAACAAGAGTGCAGGTGCAAGCACTGGCTCAAAACCAAAGTGTGTGTAGATCTTCTATAGATCAAACAAAGGGAACGGATGGTAATATGGCATTAGTTGAGGAACTAAGGAAAATTCGTATTGATTTAAGTAGAGAAATTTAAGAGTTAAGATCTGAAATGGCTGAATTTAAAACTGAAATTAGAAATGAGTTGAGAACAGACCTGAAAATGGTAGGTGGTGCTATAGCTAGAATATCACAAGAAATGAGCAAACTGCAAAACAAAATGGACATAATACAGAAAAAACATGAAAATTTTAAAGACAATCTTAAAGAAATTAAACAAAAACCAAAAGAACTACTTGACATAAACATGATGAAAGAAATTAAAGTCAAGGAAAGGTCTCTTAAAATGAGAGGGGTACCTGAGGAAGAAAATGAGAATCTTTGGGAGAAAGTAATCACGATATTAAGTATATGTTTGGGGAAAGATTATACCTTATGTGAAATGGAGGTAGATAATTTATTTCGGGTAAACTCCTATGCTGTAAGGAAAAGCAAAAGTCAGAGGGATAGTATCATCCTTTTTATAAAATAATACTTTCATTGGAGAATTTTATCTATGCATGCATTCTTAGATCCACCGGCCTCTCGGTATAAAAGTGGGACATGGTCTCACAGGTTCCTTGTAGCCCATCCCCTCTCAGTTTGAGCTAAATAAAATTTCCCATGCTAGAATTTTGACCACAATTTGGTGAAGAAAGTGGGGGCATTTAATCGGTTGTCCCCATGAAATATAAATTAGGTGAAAGTAATCTCCCCCGAAGTCTGGAAATTCCAAACTGATCACTTGGGAAGTCCAGACTCCAGACATAGAGAGTACAGGGACCAAGAGAAATTGTGCCAGATGTAGGGATCAATAGGAAAGTGTGTGATTGCAGTTCTTGTGCAACTGGCCATAAGGGCAAAGGGCTATCTTGGATTGGCTCATCCAGTTTCATTCTTTGGTTGTACAACTTGTCAGCTGGCTTGGCATGAGCAACCCAGTGGCCAATTTTCAATCACCCTTGGGTGTGTCATCAGAGCAGATCCTGACACCCTATTTTTATTTTCTCTTGGGAGACAGAGGCAAATCTCTTCCCATTCAAACCATTAACCCAGGTCCATAACCCAAAAACCACAGATACAATCTTGGATGAGCGAGGTAGGCAAAAACAGAAAGATGTCTTGACTAGAGTCTGTAAATCCAAGCGGAAGGTCAGGACAGGTTACATAGGCAGGTATAGCAGAAACACAAGCCCTTTGGGTCAAAGTAGAGATCACCTTAGATGAGCAAAGGCAGGCAAAGGGAGGAGACACCCTTGTCCAGAGGCCGTAAGTCCGAGTGCAAAGTTGAGAAGGCAGGGAGGAGGTGCTCCCAAGTAGAAAATACTCAGGCAAGGATCTAGCTGGGAACTCAAATCTTGGTGTCTGTTTTGGGGCCTGCCAAGGGTAGCATCCTGAAGAGGGCAGCAGCATCATGGCTCCCTAGTGAAGGGATTGGCATGAGGCCAATCAGATCCTCTGGCTGGGTCTAGAGGAGGTTACAACATTGCACTTACTGCAGAAATGATCTGGTAACTTTTATGAGGTGGGTGGCAGTGTCCAACCCACACCCAGAGTTTGCTAGCAGGAAGTGGTTCCCAATTGAGGCTAGCAGGGAAGAGGTTTCCACCAGAAATATTTAGAGTTTGCTAGCAGGAAGTAGTTCCCAGTTGAGACTAGCAGGAGGAGGTGCTCCGAGGAAGAAGGCTAGAGGCCAGTAGATTGTGTCAGGAAAAACTTTTTCAATAAGCCAAGGAATCTTTTAAGGTCTTTGCATGTTCAGCCAGTGTGTCTTAACTCCTAGCTTCCTCATGGGTGTACTTCTCAAGGTCACAGCCCATCCAGCCAAGTGGGTCTAAAACCCTGAGCTTTCCATTGCTGGTGTGCCTTTTAAGGAACCCCAGTCTGGCTACCTAGGTTTTAAATCTAGCCTGCCTAACAGTAATCAATATTGATAGCATATTGGAGGACAGTCCTCCAAGAAAGGGAAATCCCTAAAGTCAGAACCCTAGAGACTGCCTGGCTTTGAACTTCCCCCTCAGCTGAAAGGTGGAGAAAATGCCAAGAACAAGTGGTTTTAAACTGGCTGTCCACTGGAGAAACCTTTTAAGGTCTCCAACTCGGGCTGAATTGGGTCTAAACCCTGTGCCCACTATTTGAAGCCTTTGGAAAGCTTTGCAGGTTTGCAATAGACTTGGAGGACAATCCTCAAAAGAAAAGAACAATAAATTTTCCCAGTTTTCCCATTATCCTCCCACTGGAGGTTAAGACCCAAAAGAGCTCCCAAGATCTCATGGGCTCCCCCCAATAAAATGGAGATTGGAGACTTGGCAAGCCAAATTACCCTCCTCAAGGTAGAAAATTCCTTTTTGACAGCCACCCTTAAAGATGCACTAGACAGGATCCAGAAGTTGGAGGCAGAATCCACATTGTGGCTGAGGCAGCAGAGGACTCTTAGGGCCTCGGCAGACGGCTAATAGAGCTGTCTTCCGGGCCCAGAAGAGGAGGGGCAGCCGCACGAGCGGCACCCCTTCCTCTTCCTGAGGTTGCCCTCGGAGTTGCCGGCCCTCCGCACGGCCGGCGCTCTGGGGATGACCTCACGCCGCCGCAACCGCTCGCGCCGCGGCGTTTGAGTCAGGGAAAGTGCACCCGCCGCTTTTAGGGTGCACTTTCCCTGAAATCTAAAAGGAGCACCAATTTGGAGCTCCTTTTAAATTCGCCGGAGGTGCGCCGCGGTGCGGCTGTCGCGGTCCTGCAGCGCACCGTCCCACAGCACACGGGAAGCTCCCATCTGCTTCCCCCCTTTATCTTCCTACACAGCCAAGGAACATCAAGCCAACTATAAAACACTGGCTGAGAGCTTTCTGTATCTCAACACCACCGGGACTGAAGAGCTGTGGCTAAAGTAACAGAGGACTCTTAAGCTGCCTTTACAGCCAAGGAACATCCAGCCAACTGTAAAACACCAGCTGAGAGTCTTCCTGTATCCCAACACCACTAGGACTGAAGTGAAGGAGCTGTGGCCAAGGCAACAGAGGACTCTTAAGCTGTCTTCACAGACAAGGAACATCCAGCCAACAGTAAAACACTGGCGGAAAGCCTCCCTGTATCTCAACACCACCAGGACTGAAGTGAGGGAGCTGTGGCTAAGGCAACAGAGGACTCTTAGGCTCTTAGACCACCTACCAGCAAGGAAGTCAAGCTGAAAGCCAGGAACTGTGCCTCTTCATTTGCCCTCACCATTGGGACTCTGAGGACAGTCTTTGGCAAGGCAGCTCGTAGTCTCTGGGACTACGCATTGTGCAGGATATACCCTTGATGCAGTCTTTTGCAAGTAACTGGAACTTCCGCTCTGTCATGGACGGATCATTTCCTGGTCAAGGTTGGACCGATGGCCACTACCCATAACCCTCTCTGGGGTGGTGTACCTATTAGAATGGTCCTCCCTCGAAGGCTGATGGAACCCAAAATGTCCCAAGAAGCCCTAGAAGGTTCTATGGGTGGCAACAACGTTGACTCTGTCGAAGCCTTGGTGACTACCTGGAACAACAATCTCACCAAGGCTATTGATACAATCTCTCCCAAGGATCCTTTCCAGCCCGCCCCAAATCGTAATACTTGGTACACTGAAGATCTTAGAAGGATGAATCAGGCAGGACAACATTTAGAGAGTAGCTGTTGAAAAATTCAGCATTTATCTGACAAGATAAAGCCTATCGAGTAGCAATAGCTGCAACAAAGAAATCTTTCTACTCTGCATCTATTGCATCTGTGAAATCTTTTACAGCAGAGCTCTTCAGGATGGTTAGGAAGTTAACCCAAATTCCTTCCACCCTGAATTCTCTTTTACAACCTATGAGAGCCTGCTGTGACGCTTTTAATAACTACTTTGCAGATAAAATTTCTCAGATAAGGACTGACTTAGACGCTGGCATTAGTACAGAAATGATAAGAGAGGTGTCCAGTGGCTCCATTAATGAGGTTATTTTGGATCAATTTCAGTCTATGAGTACTTATGACATAGACAAGCTGCTTGGCAAGGTAAAAAAGACCACTTGCCCTCTCGATCCCTGCCTGTCCTGGCTGTCCATCCAGGGAGGTGAGGCAACTATAATTCTGTTGTGAGTGAATCTCCTCCATTTTTCTTATATATTTTAGCCAGGTGGAGTTCCCTATGACCCCAGCGTGACCCTTGGGAGATGGCAGCCATAATCCCCTAGACGTGAGGTCAGGTAAGCAAGCTGAAATTGCTTAAGACCACTAAAGATTTCCTGGACAGGCAGGTTTTCGGAGTTGCCCTTGGGAATATCCCATTATATTGGAAAAGATGTGTAATGGTGTTTGTTTGTTTTAGTCTCACACTTAATGAGACAGTGATTAGATTTGATTTCACCTCTTTTCTCTAGCTTCCTTTCCTTGATAGTTTTGAAACCAAATGCATTGTTTAATAATAATAATAATAATAATAATAATAATAATAATAATATGATTTATTTATATACCACCCCTGTGGCTAGCCAATCTAGGCGGTGTACAGCAATAATAAAATACAAACAGCAATAATAAAATACAAACAATACAAACAATATCATTCCCTCCTCCCCCCCTTAAAAATATATTAAATCAAATACAATTTAAACAGGTACAATAAACAAAGATTATTCAATAACAATTTAAAAATACAATACATAACAACAAAAACTAACAGACACTCAGTGCTAATTTCTATATTACAAAGTACCAGCGCATTGCGCCACTGATGATGTCTCCGGTGCCGGGTAGGAGAGTTTGGAGGACCCTGCAGGGCAGATGGTAAGTCCCTCTCTCTCCCGCGCTGCGCCGCTGCTGAGGAGGCTCAAGGGGCCTGTTTTTTATAGGCCAGCTGGTCCCGCCTCTCTGCACAGCATTTAGATTATGCTCAAGCTTAAGTAAACAATAGTAAACCAATCAAGCCTTTGTCTAACTCATGGCCAGGAGGCAGAATTTCCCTATAAGAACCCCTGGATTTTAGCAGACCTCATGCTACCTTGGAAGTGCATGCTGAAACTCTGTCGGTCTGTGCTCTGAGATAGTTCCTGTGACCCCCCTCTTTTGCTGGTCGTGCCTCTTCCACAGAACTCATCCTCATTCACCACCAGAAGCCCAGAGGAGTCTCTCAGGTGTGAGTATGGGCCTCGGCAGACGGCTTATTGAGCCGTCTCCGAGGCCAGGAAGAGGAGGGGCCACCGCACGCACAGTGGCCCTTCCTCTTCCTGAGGTCGCCCTGAACACTTCCGGGCCACCAGACGCCCGGCGCATTCAGGGTGACCTCCTCCCGCAGCGTCCAGACGCGCTGCGGGGGATAAGTCAACGAAAGGGCGCCCGCCGCTTTTAGGCGCTCCTTTCAGGGTCGCTCTAGGAGCGCCGCGGTGGGGCTGCCATAGCCCCATGGCGCTCCGGACCAGGGCGTCCCAAACGCCCTGGTCTGCAGAGGGGTATATCTCCCTCTATCTTGGTTTCTCTCTTGCCTCCCCCACAATTGCTTTTTCCCACTCATTCTTCTAGTGTGTGTGTGTGTGTGTGTGTGCTGCATTTGGATGTTTGCTTATTTTGTTAAATAAATATTTTAAACTTTGATTGGAGTTTGGTCCATTTCAGTGTCTTTCCTAGCCAGAATTCTTATGTCCCCTGTAGACAATTGGATAAGATCTTAGAAGTGAAGTTGGGCACTTCCCTCTCATTTGAGCTAATTATAAATTCCCCAAAATTAGGTCTTGGTTTCCCAACATTAGCATGGAAATAAAAAAGAACCTAGATTGCAAAAAGAGAGGCCAGAAAAAGTCCACTTAAAGGGGGGTGGCAGACTGCCAGAAATAGTGCAAATTGAGTCCACTTTTAGGGTTAGGGTTAGTGCTAGGGAATCATGGGGACTGTATTTTATTGTGTTACCAGAGCTCTCTGACAAAGAAGGCTCAATGTCTCAGAAAAAACAATTCCCATGATTCCCTAGCACTAACCCCAACCCTAAAGTGGACTCAATTTGCACTATTTCTGGCAGTCTGTAACCCCCCCCTAAATAAAAACCCCACTCAGCCTTCTCTCACTCCCCAAAGGGAGATGGAAGCATCAGTGGGTTCCACTCTTCCTAGTAAAACTCTCAAGAGACCTCACTCCCCTCATTCCCAAGAGCGATATACCAACAGAGGCCCTACACACCTCAGAAAGGCTGACCCAAGTCAAAAGAAAATTTTCCCCCTTTCTTCTGCTACTGTTCAGATTTCAATCTGCAGAGGGACCTCAACAAGCCAGCCATACCAGAAAAAGGGACCGCAAGAGGTCATCCTTCCCAATCCCACAAGGCCTGGAAAGATAAGACAAGGGATACAGAAATAGGTCCCCATCTCTGTGGCAAAAATTAGAATGGAATGGGGAATTGGGACAATGTAAAAGGCCAAAACCCAACTTCTTAGAAGAAACAGTGGAGATAGATGACACTGTCTCAGCTTCATTTTCCCTAATCCTGGAGGTGAGGCACACTGTCTCAACCCCAGCTTCCCCAGTCATCACCATAATTGATAGCCCTTGAAAAAGAGCCTTGGAAACTGCCCTTTAAAGACACCCTGATTCATAAGCAGAAAAGGGTTGCAAACCCTATCATCCTGTACAAACTGTCCTTGTTTTCCTTTTGTGGCTTATAATATCTTGGTGTGATTTTAGAGGTTGCCAATAAGGGGGGGGGGGGAAAGATTTCCTTTCCATCTCTATAAAGTTTATGACCCCATTCTTTAGGATTGGGAATAAAGGGCTGTGTACAACATTCCTTGAACTGCTTAGATTGAGAAATTGGCAGTTGACGCTGCCTTTTCTGAACACTGTTGTGCCCCTTTTCAGTAGCCTATGTTTTTGTATTCTTCTCTTGTCCTTTGCACCTGTGAGGCAAGTGGATAAGATCAGTCAGTAGGAATTTCCATATTGATTACCGACTTGTACAGTAAGGAAGAATGAGGAAAATAGCCTAGAAAATCTTGGGAAGGATAGACCCTCCCCTTCTTTCTCTGCTTTGCAAAATGGCTATTTTTTGTTGTTGACACTCTGCATGTGCTCAGATGCCATGCATAACACAAAATTCAGAGCTTCAGTCTCAGGATTGGTCACAGTGCCTCCTGCTTTTCTATGGATTACTGCCAACCTTTTCAACTACTTTAAAGTTCACTGTGGGTGTTGTTTCAAGCCCATTCCCCCGTGTGTTCTTTTATTGCTCCTTTTTGGGGGGGGCATAGTTCTGTGTGGTTAAATGTGTTTTAAGAACAGTTCCATAACTTGTGTTCTTCTAACTTTGGAGAAAACCCATGTACTTGGCTTGTGCTCAGAGGCTACTCCTTTCTTTCCCACCAATGAGCACAAGTCCTTTACACCTTGATTTGGATCAAAACCAGTTCCTTTGTATTTCCTTTCCTACTTCTAAGATAGCTGGTCTGTGTTGTTAGGATTTTGTCTTTTTCAAGGTGAGTGAAGGCATATAGGTTATTGCTGTGTCTATATCATATTCTGCCCCTCCAGTTCTTGGGGAACACATGGCCTGGATCCAGAGTTTTCTCTGCTGCCATGTGCTTGGGGCTGTATGGAATTTAAGCTGTTGTTTCCTGTTTCTGCTTTGGCTCTCTTTACAAGCTCAGAAGCTAAACATGCTGCTCAACACACCCCTTGTCTTTTCTAGGAATAATGCCAGCTTTCCAGTCTTCCATTTGGAGTTTGGAACCAGTTTTTGTTTTTGTTTCTTTTGCATCATTCAAATCTAATAGCTATGGAATTTGCTTGTTCTCATCAACTTGTGGTATAGGACTATGCTTGATGGATTACGCCATCTTCAATCTCAGGAAGTGGAGGGGCAGCCAAACAGTGGGTTCGGCAATAGCTGTATTTTATAAACATTCCATTTTAAAAAAGCTTGTGATGTTTTAGAAAAAGGAGAGATAATATGTTTACAAGAGATAAAGATAAAGGAGAAAGAAGAAAAATATATTAGAAACCCCAAATTAGACCATTGTTATACATCAACAACAAAAAAGAGGAAAAGGGGAATAGTGATATACATTAATAAAAAATATGAATCAAAAGAAATCTTCAAAGATGATAGCGGACACTATTTGGCAGCTGAAATCTCCTTGAGAAGCAGGAAATTATTAATACTAGGAATTTATGCACCGGCAGAAAGAGAGAAATATTACAGGAAAATTAGAGAAGAATTAAGAAAATATACATATGAAAATATCCTATTGATGGGGGACTTTATCGCAGTCATAGAACCATGTATAGATAGAGCATCTAACAAAAGAAAAAAAAAATCAAGGAAAACTTCCTAAAACATTTTTTGATTTAGTAGACGAATTTGAGATGAAAGATGTTGGAGAGTTAAGAATGGTTCCATGAAAGGTTTTACATTTTACTCAGAAGCTCATGATTCCTTTTCTAGGATTGATATGTTTATTGCTACAAAATCACTACTCCCACAAATACAAAATATAGACTTATTACTGAAAATAACATCAAATCACAACCCGATATAAATTAAAATTAGAGATAAAAATTGAATTTCTTATGGAGACTAATTGATAATATACTAAAGTATGAAAAATTGTGAAAAAGGTAAAAGAAGCATTACAAATGTACTTTAAAGAAAACAAGACAATGGGCATAAAAAATCAAGTTATATGGGACACCAGTAAGGCAGTAATCAGAGGTATATTGATGAAAGAACAAATAGAAAACAGGGAAAGAGAAAGAAGAAAAGAGAAAGAATTAATTGATGAGTTAAAAAGGACAGAAGAGAAATGGAAGAAGAAAGGAGATAAGAAGTTACAACTAAAAGTTAAAATATTACAACAATTAAAATCTCTTACTTTAACAAAAATAGAAAAAATGAGAAAGATAAGATTCAAGACATTTTGAATCTGGAAATAAAGTGGGGAAAAACAAACTGAGAAAAGAAAAAGAAATAAAGATTATAACAGCAATAAAGTATAAGGACAAAATAATAACACCTCAAGAAGATATTAAAAGTACGTTTAAAGATTTTTTGAATCTCTTTATGATAATAAAATTGAGACTACAGAAGAAAAAGAGAGTCAATCATACTTAAAGAGACAAAGGATAATTCAATTAAACAAAGAACAAAGAAAAGCATTAAATCAGAAATTTACTATCAAAGAAATAACAGAAGCTATAAAAAGATGAAATTGGGGAAAGCACTCAGTCCTGATAGCCTATCAACAATATATTACAAAAAAAATGGAAGAAATACTGTTGATACCACTGAGAGACACATTAAATGACATTTGACAAGAAGGAGTTCTGGATTCATGGAAAGAGGCATATAATAATAATAATAATAATAATAATAATAATAATAATAATAATAATAATAAAATTTATTTATATACTGCCCAATGGTTGCCCAATCCGGGCGGTTTACAAGATAAAAACAGTTACAATAAGCAACATAGCCCTCCCCCCTTAAAACCTTATTAAGCAGTAATATAATTAAAAAACATAAAACAATATACAACAATTAAAATAATACAAACCATAGCAGTATCACTAATTCCTAAAGAAAATAAGGATAAAAAGACATTGGCAATTATAGACCAATTTCGTTGATAAATAAATAAATAAATAAATAATAATAATAATAATAAATAATTTACTAATAAATGTAGATTACAAAATATTTACTTCTATTATTGCAGATAGATTGAAGAAAATATTGAAAGATCTAATTCATAATGATCAAAATGGATTTCTTCCAGACAGATACATAAAAAATAACATCAGAACAGTGCTAAACATCTTTGAATATTATGAAAAACATAATGAGAGGAAACTAGCAATGGTTTTCTTTGACGCTAAAAGAACATTTGACCGAGTAAATTGATCATTTATGATAGATCTAATTGAAAGAATGAATATGGGAGAGAAATTTGAAAAATGGATACAAGAAGTATATAGAGATCAAAGAGCACAACTGATAACAAATGGAGAAAAAAAATATATAAAAATTAAAAGAGGAATAAGACAGGGGTGCCCCCTGTCACCATTATTGTTTATAATGGTTCTGGAAATTTTATTGAATACAATAAGCGAAAATAATGAAATAAGAGGCACAAAACTCAAAGGCCAGGACTATAAGATAAAGGCCTATGCAGATTATTTAGTTTGCTTCTAAAGACCCAACACAAAACATTGGAAAATTGATTCAAACATTTCAAGAATATGGCAAATTTTCAGGATTTAAAATTAATGAAAAAAAAAACATCAATTATTACTAAGAATATGACAACTAAGGAAGAAGAAGAATTAAAAAACCTATCTAATTTCAATATAGAAAGAAAAGTGAAATAGCTTGGTATAAACCTGTCTAAAAGAAATATAGATTTATTTCAAAATAATTACAAAAAAGTCTAGAAAGATATAAAACAAGATATGATGAAGTGGACAAAATATAATATAACATTATTGAGTAGAATATCTGTTATAAAGATAAATATCTTACCGAAATTATTATTCCTATTCCAAAACTTGCCAATAATCTCAGATGAAAAATGTTTCATTAAATGGCAAAAGGAAATGACTAAATTTATATGGATGGGTTAAAAAGCTAGGATTAAATGGAAAATCTTAACTGATGACAAAGAAAGGGGTGGTTGTGCATTGCCTAACTTCAGATTATATTATCAGGCATGTGTATTGGATTGGATTAGTGAGTGGGTCCAATTTAATGATGAAAGACCAATGACTCTCAAGGGAGAAAACATTATATATGGATGGCATGGTTTTATGTTGTATGGGAAGCTCAAGGATAACAAAGATTTCAACCATCACATTGTTAGAAGAGCCCTGTTAAAACTTGGTTAAGAGTAAAAGAAAAATTCTATAGACTTATACCAACTTGGACATCCCCACAAGAGGCTTTTTTTTTTAGAAGTAAAGAAAAGGAACAATGGATAAGATATGAAGATATATTAATAAAAGATAAAGGAAGAACTTTTGTAATGAAGACAAGAGAACAACTAAGAGCAGAAAAGATAAATGATAAATGGTTCCTATATATGCAGCTTACAGAAAGGTTCAAGGCAGACATGAGAACGGAGGGAATCACAGAAGAAAAAACAAAAATAGATAAAATTTTATTGGAATCAGGTGGAGGGAAGATTTCGAAGTTATATAAAATCTTAAAAGAAAGGGATATAGAACAAGAAAAGGTAAAGCATGCCATGATAAAATGGGCCCAAAATGTCAGGGAAAACACAATGGGACCATTGGGAAGAAACATGGAAAATGACAAATAAATTCACCCTCTTTCAAAACTATAAAGAAAATTGTATTAAGATGTTTTATCAATGGTATCTTTCTCCAGTTAAGGTCAATGCTATATATAAAAATGGAAAGCCAAATTGTTGGAAGTGTCAGGAAACTAATGGAACCTTCTACCATATATGGTGGAAATGTGGAAGATCTAGAAATTATTGGAAAATGATTTCTGATGAGATAAAAGAAATATTGAAGATAGATATACCATTTACACCACAATTTTGCCTTTTAAACATGACCTATGAATTAAAGGAGAAGAAATATATAAAAATAATACTATATATGTTAATCTTATTTGCTAAACATTGGAAGAAAACCACATTACCAACAAGTAAAGTCTGGTTAGTAAACTTAAGGGAAGCTATGAATATGACATATTAACAACAAATTTGAAAGGGAAGAATAAAGGAAAAAAAAAGGAAGAAGAGTGGAAAGAAATGATGGAGTATATAAGAAAAAAGATAACATAAAGTGGATACACACACACACACACACACACACACACATATATATATACAATCACAAGAAGAAATATAAGAAAAGAAAATTTAAAATAATAAGGTACATTAGTGAACTGATCAACTGATTTGATTTGATTGATCTGATCTGATATTACATTGATATTGATATAAGCAATTATTGATATGTATGTATGTATAGAAAGATTAAATTAAGATAAGAAATACATCTGGTTATAATGAACTAACAAAGGAAATGTAATTAAAAATCAATGAATATATAGGATGGAAGGTTTAAGAAAAAACAAAAGAGAGAATTATGTATAGTAAAAAAAACGTTTTTTCTTTTCATAAAATGATAAAGTTAAAGAACTGAGTTTAGATAGAATTTTTTTTATGAGGAAATAGATAAAGAATAAATATATATATAGATAGTTATAAGATATCAAGGTAGTTTGATAAAAGCATTATATTAAAAGCTGTGAATAACAGATAAGAGATATTATGTTATAAAGAAGACGTAAATATACTTACCTTTTTATGTGTTTTTGTTTATATGTATAAGTGTTTATATGTTTGTTTGTTTATGTATGTTTTTTATGCAATAAAATTTATAAAATAAATAAATAAAAAGCTTGTGACATTTTATGCTCAGGTGTGTAGGTTTATCGCAAGATCTCCTCAGGAAACCAGTGAGTAGTATCAGTGAGTTGGGCATAGTGTGCAGTGGCGGTGGCACTCAGTGAGGTGAGCATAGTGTGTGGTGGCAATCAGTGTAGTGGGCAAACTGGGGGGTAGTAGCCGATGGCTGCCTTGGTACTTAGTGGTGATCGTCGCAACATCACCACCACCCCCTCTACTTGTTCTCTGACTCTGAGGGCAGCATGAGCGCTCTGGCACTTCCATATCACTACTGAAAAGGCTAGCAGATTCATCTACGGGGTGTTGCTCGATGATCTCCACTTCCATGGCAGCCTCCTCCTCCATGGGTGGACACCTCTCCCTCCTCCCTCTGCCCTCCCCACAGCTTCATCCTCCATGGGTGGAGAGCGACCCTTCCTCCCTCTGGCCACAGCACCCTAAACTTCCACAGGTGGAGAATGACCCCTCCACCCTCTGGCTAACACCACAGCCACCTCCTGCTGGGCCTGAGGGATACCCCTCTCTCTGCCACCCTCCTGCACACCCTCCCCAATGCCACCAATGGCCCTCTGAAGCCCCTCCATGACATACACAATACAGGCCAGCAGACTGGTCTGCATTTGTAGGGAGTTAGCGACACAGCGGTAATCATGGGCAATGCTTTCCTGATGCTGGAGGCATTTCTGCCGGAACTCCCTCCGCTCCTCTGTCTCACTATGCCTCAGCTAATAGGAATGTTCAGCGAACCATTCATCCTGTTCTAGAGCTTTGTCCATTTGTTCTGTGCTGCATTCCATGAAGTGATGCTGGGCACTCATACATGCTGCAGCTGCTGAGCGACGGGGACTCTTCCCTCTGATGTTAGTCAGGTGGGCTGCTTTTGGCATCACAGCTCTGTGATTAGCTGTTTCACCCTCCTCTCTCTCTCATCTTACTTCCCGTTCTAGGGACATATATGGCAGAGGGCACAGTTGACACACAAAACATGTCCCACAGAGATCAGGGGTGAAGGGGAGAGATACCTGACAGGGAGGTTTGTGTAGACACACTGGATATATGCAGGTAGTGGTCATGCGAGGGACATGGTCAACAGGACACAGACACAAATGTTCCTTCAGGTCCCCCCCCCCCCCCCCGCAGCATGCTAGGGTACAAAAGTGGCATGCGGGGGGGGGTCTGCAAACCTGCACACGTATGCAAAATACATCACAAAAGCCAAACAAAGTGCTATGCTTTTTTTTTTAAGTGCAGGTGTACATGTGACAGAATGTAATTATTGTCATAACAGGGAATATCTTTACCATGTGCAGCCTGGACCTGATTGATCAGCTGGGTGAATTGTCCGGGACCTGCCCTCTCCTCGCCCTCACTCTCAACATCACTGACCGCTTTACTGGTCTGTGGGACAGGGGAGCAGTTACGGTGGCTACTGATCCTGGACGATACAGTTCTCCACTCTGAAGTATGAGATGGTGGCCTGCTGGTGGAAGTTGTAGAGGCACAGAATGGTGGTCTCATGTTGGAGATGTCCATAGCCCTCTGACTGCAGGATGTCCCATCTGAGTCAGGATGTTCCTCCTAGTCCTCTAAAAATGACAAGGGTTGGGATGATCTCTGCCTTCTGGCCACCCTAGTGCTGTCCCCTGCACCCCTTCCCGAGGGTCCTGGCGCATCTTACCTTGAAGGGGCAAAAGCTCCTGGGTGTATTCTGCCTCAGAGATGTCCTCCACAGTTTCCGTTCTGGCTGGCTGGCCAACTGGGACGCTCATGACATCACTGCTGGTGTATATACTGCTGGGCCATATGATACCACACTTGGTGAGGAAGGCATGGAGTTCCTTGTAGAAGGACATAGAGGAGGGACCCCATCTGCTTTTGGCCTTGTGATCCCTAAACTTCTTGTAATCAGACCTTAGGTTTTTGGTCTTCTAATGACACTCTTCCCAAGTGCGTTGGTGGCCCCTAGCTCTTATGCTTTCTGCCAACTCCTTAAATGTATCGGCATTCAAAAATGAATTTATTTGAGAAAGGATAGCACAATATAGAAGATATAAATACCCAATTCAAGAGGAAAAACATTTTGTTGTTAAGAGATATCAGTAAAATATATAAGGAAGTCAACTTATTGTTCTGTTTTTAATTGTGGTATGTGTTTGTAAGTTTTCTTTGTTTTGTCATGGTGTATTCTTTTTATGTTATGTCTGTTTCTGTATTAAATTTTCAATAAAATTATTTTTTAAATAAACCCCAAAAAGCCCCACCCCCAACAAAAATGAATTTTTCAATTTCTCCAAAATGTGTGGCTGTAACCACATAGCTGTGAGGTCAGTAGTCTCTGCAGGGGACCACGATGTCCCTCTCCCTCTTTTTGGTTCACTGCTTGTCGATGGCTCTGCCATTCTGCCCGCTGTACCAGACGAGTGCCGAAGGTGCACAGCTAGGGAGGTCCACAGTGACAAAGGTCCGTTGGGAAAATGGCACTGGAATGTGTATGGGGGTCCAGCTTAAAAGTGAAACTTTAACTTTATCACTTTCATAGTGCTACATCTGGTTGCAACAGTTTCACCTTCCCGTTCTGGCGCATGCGCACTACAAAAATTAGGGTTAGGGCTAGGGTTCTGAGGCAGAAGCACCTGTGGTGGTTCACCCACACCTGAACCCTAAAAACACTTTAATTTAAAGCTTTTTCATAGGGAGCATGCTTGGCAGGGGCAGCTGAAAATGCAATGCACCTGTTCAGGTGCATTTACACCGGCGTTTTAACTCTCAGATGCCCTTTTTTCCATCGTACCTCCATCGCTGCATACCGACGTACCTATGTAGGTGTGCATGTTTTAGGAAGAAGTGAAAAATGGAGCTCCTTTTTGAAGCACTTTCACAGGAAGAGGCAAGTAGGGGATACTTTTTCGGTGTGTGTCATTTAAAGACCATGTTTTCAGGTCACCCTTAAGACACCCCTTTAAGCCAGTCTGCATAACCCTTTAGTTTCTAGTTTCTCCTTCTAGTTCAATGATCATGTTAAATTTTGTGATTCTGCTATAGCAGAATATCAGAAAGCCTAGCATTTTGGCACATTTAAAACCCATACTTAATGGTACGGGGGGGGGGGGGGACTGGTGTTCCAAGCAACCAATTCTCCATGTGGCTGGCTATTGTCTGCTTGAGTCACCTTAGAAAGAATAAAAGCAGCTTTTGTTCTCTTGAGAGGCTGATTTACATAGGGCCTAAGCAGATTGCCAGAAATAGTGCACATTAAATTTAGGCACTGCCCTGGCTCAGTGCTAGGGAATCATGGGAACTGTAATTTATTGTGGCACCAGAGCTCTCTCACAGAGAAGGCTCAATGTCCCAGAAAAAAATACAGTTCCCATGATTCCCTAGCACTGAGCCAGGGCAGTGCCTCAATTTAATGTGCACTATTTCTGGCAGTCTGCTTAGGCCTAGAAGCACCCAGGAATCAGCCCAAGTGATAAAATCCCATCTTCCTGTTAATTATTGTTTGTGTGTTTAAGTGTTTTGAAATCCTTTGTTATACCCAAAAATGTGTGACCCCTTTGTTCTTTGTTGCTGCATTCTAAACATACTCAGGAGTGCTCCTCCTTTCTCCTCCTAGGATTCTTTGTTCTTCCCTTTCTGTGAGTGTCACCATGATGCCACTTGGTTCCTCTTCTCACTTTGGTTGGTTCTCTGTACATATTCAGAGAAAATAGGATCAAATACCCCCAGTCTGTTTTTCTTGTCTGTCTGTTTTAACTCTGCCTAAAATGTCCCTATTTTCTTTTTATTAGACACCAGACAGTGTGCCTAGTCACACACTCTCAGCCCAAAATTAGATCTGACTTTGTTCTTTCCAGATGACTATCATATATCCCCCTCCTTCTCAGCTTTTCCAATGCATAAAAGGAAGCAGAAAAATTGTTGTTTTTAACCTGCCCAGTGCTTTAGCACTGATTTGTTTTATTTTTGCTTCATGTGTTTTAAATTAATGAAGCTGTAAGGGAATCCCAAATTATTATTATTATTTTATAAATATTTTGTTGTTGCAGTGTTGTTACCTGCACCCGTTTTAAGGAATGTTTTGATCTTTTGAATTTAAGCCATTTTAATGTTGTTGTTTCCTGCATTCATGTTGCAAGAAAGAAAAGATGCAGGATGTTGTTAATTTCTCCCTTTAGGGACCAACAGGCCTAGTGGTTACCAAAAATCACCTCTGGTGGTGTGAGTTTTTGTCTCTTTTTATTTTATTTTTATTTTACAGTCACTTTACTTTCCAATGATTTTAAAAGCTAGTTTTGATATTACGTTGTCTTTTTTGCTGGTCAGCAAAGACCAAATGGTTAAAGATCCTTCCTAGCTTCATTTTAAAATGAGTTTCTTTAAGATTTTTCTGTTGTTCCTTTGGGCTGCTCCAGTTTTGTAGTTCTGATTAGGTAACAATTTTATTTTTAAATATAGACAGTGGTTAAGAAAGAGGAAGGCTTTTCTTCCTGCCTTTCAATTTTCTTTTAAGGTTTTTGCTAGATTTTGCTAAATTTTTGTGTGACAATTTTTCTTCTCTCAACCAAACAGGAGTTTTTCTTTGATAGCAGGAGGGGGGGTACTCCTGTATTTTGCTTCCAATTGTTCCAGACCTGACAAGAGCCTGGATGATCCCTAGAGGCTCCTCCAGCAAGTCTTCCATGCTCACACTCCAAAATTGTTAATCTGGTCGTATTTGGGTGGTTTTGCCAAAATTTGGGCTAATTTGCATATTTTTCCAAGCAGCCCCAACCCTATTCAGGAACTGACCACAACCAAAATGGATGTCATTCCCTCTTAAAGGCCAGGCACTCTCAGTTCATTTTAGCCAATCAGATCATTCACCAGATTGCTCGCATGACTAAGCCAGACCCTGTCCCTGGTCTTTCTAACATGGGAGTTTTCAAAATGACCAGACAGCCACTCCGATAATTTGCCTTGACAAAAAGACCTCTCCCACATCTAAATGCCAGTTTGACTCTGTGGGAAGCCAGGGAACTGAACCTTCTTTCCTTTTCCTTTCTGAAGCTCCCATGGCCTATAAATATATGGCCTGAACAGACTACCAGAAATAATCCATCTTGAGACCACTTTAACTGCCTCAGCTCAGTGCTAGGCAATCATGGGAAGTGTAGTTTATTGTGGCACCAGAGCTCTCTGACAGAGAAGGCTCAATGTCTCAGAAAAAAACTACAGTTCCCATGATTTCCTAGCATTGAGCCAGGACAGTGAAAGTGGTCTTCTGGCGGTCTGTTCAAGCCCCAGGGGCAGCTAGTCCTATCCTTGTTTGAAGTTTTTCCACAACAGCCTAGCCCCATCAGGAGCTGGGGGGAGGGAGGACTGACCTCTTTCATCCTCCAGAGCATGTAAATCCTTTATTCTTTCTGTTTTCTCTGAACTCTCATGGGGAGGTAAGCCCCAGATCTTCTGTTCCTGGACTGGCTCCAGCCCCACAGATGTCATGGATTGCTGTTCCTGCTACCGTGCAACCACACATCCAGACTTGAGGTCCTACAGGTTGTCCTGCATCCACCCCAGATAACACCATGCATGATTCTGCTGCCATTTGAACTTTGTTTATGCATCCCAGAAAGCATAAACCCTCCATCCTGCTGTTGGCATACCAAGAGGCCAACCCCAACACCTGTTTCGGACAGTGGTCTAAACTTCTTCCAAGCTTTCTGCAAACCAAGCCACAATTGCTGCATTGGCTGCCATGGACGTTTGCTTACCAAAACACACCAACTGTTTGCTGACATTAGTTCAAGTTGGACATGCTTACTCTGGCTATTGTAGACAATGAGAACCACACTTTATGGACTTTAGAGGACTTTTAACTTGAATTTGCCATTTTCCATTACTATCCTGTATATTGAATGTTTTGGACTTTTGATAACTGTCTTGCTGTCATTGATTATTGCTGATTAGTGATTGCTCTAATTGCTTTATTGGTTGCTTTATTCAATGTGTGTTATTAAAAGAAGTGTGAATGGGTTTTGGATGGATGATCACCCATTCCCTTCCCACAACAAAAGAGGCAATACTAACTATGATAACATTCTAACTATAGAATGGATTTTCCCCCTATTCACACCCCCAAGTTCTTGGATGGCAAAGATTAATTCAAAAAATAGTCATCCCCACATAGGTATGGGTCTAAACAATTTTTGAGAGGGGGGGGGGACTGCTAGCCAAAGTCCATTTTCTGAATTTTGGTGTGTGTGCGGTATTCCATAAAACCCCAGATGTATCCTGCAGTAGACCCCAAGTGCCACCTGGATGATAACAGGCAGGTCATACCAAGATCACTTAGAAGATAGTGTGGGAATTGCAAATGGAACATCATCACCTTCATAATCAGAAAAATGGGTGATACTTACCTAGATGTCTCACCTGATGGGCCAGTTAACAACTTTATCCTTTTCCCATTCACCTTGAATATTGTCAGACCAGGTTACCTCACCTATACAATCTTACACCTTTGCTCTGCAGCTAGTTTTAGTCCTTAAAACCTCCCTGGATTTTCTCCCTCAGTGTTGCTAGTTTGGAGTTCATGGGGACACTACATCACTGTGATCTCTAGTCTAGTTACTGGTACTTCTGTTCAAACCAACACTCTTGGAACAATTGTGTCCCACACCACTTCACCCAATTGGATCCCAGAGAAAGCCTCTTCTATAGAATCATCTGTAGTTTTGCCTCAACATCTTCTCCAAGCTAAGCCCTGATTTCCTGAGCCTTGAATGAGTGAGTGTATGTTTGTGAATTGCTGTGTGATTTCCCCCCTTTAGTAAAATAATACTTTAATTGGAGAATTCTGTCTCTGCATCAATTCTTAGGTCCACTGGCCTCTTGGTATACAAGTGGAAGACAACCTCACAGGGGCCCGTAGCCAACCCCCTCTCAGTTTGAGCTAAATAAAATTCCCTATGGGGGGTTGCAGACTGCCAGAAATAGTGCAAATTGAGTCCA